>CM051267.1:34324391-34854391 GCA_027921565.1 Artemia sinica
AGTATGGAGGTGTTCCAGGTTTCACCCCCTCCTTCAAGTGTCAAAAGTTAAGAAAAAAATACATTTCCTCTGATGACTCAATGGCTAAAAAGAGCTAAATGAACCTTGGCATAGCTGATAGCTACCCCCCCCCCCCCAACCAGAATCTTAAGTACAGCCCTATTGACAAAACAAACAAACATTATATACGCTTTCCAAAACAGAATCTATTAACACAAGTACAAGGTAAAACAACCTAGAAGGCGTAAAAAAAACAAAAAAAAACTATGAGATACAGAAATATCTTGAAATCATACAAAACTATAATATTGTTAATAAAAAAGCATATATTCAAAAATATGGATGTAGAACGTCCGCTGAACTGCCTATCATGATTGGTCCACACTCTTCAGAAGTCCATTTTCGCATCTAGAAATAACCATAGTTCAGCAACTATCATTATTATCTTAGAAAATAGTGTAGTGAACTGGACTACTTGAGCGTGAACTAGCCCCCTTTTGGCCCAAGGAGTATGAAAACTGAAGAAAGCGAAAACTTAAGTTTGTTTCTATGAAAAAAAATGAAAACCGTAATCTAACTTAATCCATTGAAATTACAAGGCTATTTACAAAACCAAAATAAATGCATTAGTTGCATTTATTCCTTTTTTTTTAATTTTGATTTTGGGTGAAGATAAAAGAGCAACTTTTGCCAAAACAACGCAGCAAGTTGTACAATAATGTGTGTACATTTGCTTTAACTAGCCTATGTTTTGCATACTTACCAAATACTAACTTTTTTTTAATCCAAAAAACGAAATATTCAACTTATTTTCAGAAAATTCAAAGAAAAGTCAAAAACATTAATGAAAATACGCTTTTTTTTGTATTGTGTAATTCAGAACATTGTTTAATGTATCATCACTGTATTGCTAGGCCCCAGACAAGCTAGTTTTGCTGTGTAACTAAGTCAAACTAAGTCAAAGACTATGGGAAACTGATTAGAGAAGAAAGTCCGGCAAAACTCAGCCCTTTTCCTATTATATTAAACTGAATTCTCAAAAAGACACGCCTCAGGGGGAGCAGGACAAAATTTAGGCCTTAAGGTGATATTTGCTTAATTAGGCCAATACCATTCAAGGCAGGGGTCTTATGGAGTCTAATATAGAGATTAACTGGTTACATTATGAATAAACGAGAATCAGAAAGTTTTTATTATGAATTGTTGATAATGGCTTCTGACCCTCAATCCTCCTTCTCTCGTTTTGCTTTCTCCCTTTAACACTTCCCTTATCATTGATTGATGTCCCCTTCCTGTTTTTACCTGGGTCAAGTCCAGATTAACTACTCCCTCTAAGTTTCTTAATATGCCAATATTATTTTTTATTCTTATGCCACATTACTGCATATTTTAGATTATTGATAATTTTATCCATAGTCTTCCCTTTTCACACAAATTTTTCCACACTTTTTTTGAGCAAACAGTCGTAGCTCAAAGTAGTTGCACCCATGTACTGAATACAGTTGGGTTCTTGCGGTTATCTTTTCTAACAGATGTAAACAAAATGAAAAAAACACACACGCACACAAAACCCTCAATAGTGTTTCTAAAATAATGTTCTGTATGAATAGAATAATTGATTTATACATTGACATTGAGGTTGTTTTTATTTTGTATTTAGTTTTGCTGCACTGCACTTTGAAGGCGGAGAGTAGTAGTGTTAAATTTCTAAGAAACCCAGGTTAAAGTGCTTCACTTTCTTCTCTAATCAGTTCCCCATAAAAAGCATTGCCTGATATACTTGAACGTAGCTGATGTCAAAAGAGTAATATTATGTAAATAGCACTATGACAATTTTTTATTGCAAGAAAGCATCGTCATCTTGTCTATTCTGTCTATTCATGATGAATAGACAGATGTCTATTCCACATGATGAATATGACAAGCTGAGAACAATAAATGAATAAATTCATCCATGGATATTAATGAATAGAGTGCCTTTTTTCCACCGTCCAAACAAAACTTTAGCTAATAATTTTCCAATCAGTAACCTGTCTGCCATCTAAACAAAACTGCTAACTAGGAATGATAAAGCATCCCTTTAACAAATCAAATGTTGGAAAATTGGAAGCGGAATATACAACAACCAGATAACGCAGTGAAGCAGAATGACAAGTTTTCCTGTGGTCTCAGTGGGCGTGGCCTCAGCTTGGTAATACGGGGCCAAGAGATCGAACCCGGCTGTAGGAACACACAGCAAAGCTGACGCAAAAACCTTAGTAGTCAAGAAGCGTCGTTATTCCGATACAATACAGTGCAAAATGACTAGTATGACTTATGTCATTCTTATGTTTATGTTTAACATAGTATGACTAGTATGACTATGTTTACGTTTATGACATTAATTGAGGATTCAGGACTTCTTGACAAAACTTTTGGACTAATTCGAGACGAAAACTTTTTCGGTTAAAGGATACAAAATTTTGTCGGCTATTCCAACTTGAGATCAATTTATTAACCGATTAGTTTTTGCTTTCTTAAAGTCCTTGTGGTCCTACGAAAAAATTGCCTCAAATTTTCCTTGTTTCCAAGCTTGTGTTTTCTTGAATTTCCTGTCCAATTATTACACTTCTGCGAACTGTTAGCTAACAGTTTTTGCCAGCTAAGAATTCTGTTTCCGCCGTCCCAACTAAAATTGTTAGCTAACAATTGAATGGCGGAAAAACCCTTAGCTTTATGTGTTGCATAGTGACATCTATTTGCTGCATGTGAATATATAAAGCACCATCTTTTTACTCGTTTTTACAAACCTAAAACTAACAGAAATTACCTAAGGTATAAGAGAGGTTACCTTCAGGTCCATGCCCCTCCCCCCAAAAAAAGTTTATACCTCCCTCCAAAATTTTGTTAGTTTATGTAAATTGCCTTCTTTTTTTTAGCAATCTACAGCCATCATATTATTTTGTCCCCAACAAAAAAGACAAAACAAAAAACAATAAAACAATTAAATAAAAACAAAAACATATAATTTTATCGTAAATACCATAAGGGCAAATGTTTAAATATCATGTACATGAGGCAAAAATATTTACCTTTTCTTAAAAATCCGGAATTTGACTTCAAATAATAATTTTAATTAAACGTAGCGATTCAAAATATCTCTAAAAGGAGAGCTATCTAATTACATTATATTTTCGTGTCCAAAAAGGGCATATCTGAGATTTTCATTATTTTGCTACAGAGAAAATGAAAAAAATTATTTTTGAAACCTGTCATTAAGTAAAAAAAAAAAAAAGAACTTTTCTTGCGGCAATACATTCGAGTATTTGAAAAGAAGAATATGCAAGGATTGAAGCCTGTACCAGAAAAATTTGTCTTTATTTATGTAATATATGCAGTACGCAAAAATATATTATTTTTGACATATAATGGGGTATAATCGTTAGCTTAAATATTTTGTTTTTTAACGAGCTTGTAACGAGGGAGCAAAGGGCAATGCTCTGAATGTAGTAGGGGTATGAAAGTGTAGTAGAGACATGCCCAGACGAGTTGTTTGTACAAGTGGTACTATTTATTTTCGGACACGTGATGCCCATCACGGTAATTTTTGAACCAAAATACTTATTACAAAATAATTTTTCGAACAGGTTCGGATATCTAAAGTAAACGGGAGTTCAATATGAGGGAGCAGACGATGGAGTTTGATAGGAAAGAGGAAGGAACACAGCACTGAATAGAGTAGGGGGAGGAGTAGCGGTGTAGTTAAATTGTTCTTAGGTGGCTTGGTGCCCAGAGGAGCTGTTCAAAGAAGTGGGAGGTAGTAAATGTTTTGGATATAACCATCATGGTAATTCTTGAGTCAACACACGCATCAGAAAAAAACTTTCAGAGCGAGTGCGGATAAAAGATATTTGATATCAACAGACGACATTGGATGCCAAGTAGTTTTGCTAGTAGCGATATAAGTGCATGCCTCTATATACAGTAGGGTTGAAGCTATAAAGTAGATAGCCATCGTATAATGAAGGCTACTCGCCTACTAATACAAATCAATGCTTAGAGGCAGCAATGACTCTTATGGTTATTCTGGATCGCTTGGAACAAATTTTTGTTCTTAAAATTTACCCATTCTCTAGTTTGATTTTACGAAAGGTGATTCACTGACTGAACGAATCGACTGTTTTTAGGAAGTCACAGCTGAAAAGGTGCATTGTGAAGAAAATAACGAACACTGGATCGACAATTTCAAAAGTAGTGACTCTACTGCTTTTGCATGTTGAATTTCAAGAAATATCTTATGTCCTGATTACAAGTCATAATTAAGTCATAATTGTGCTATCATCCGCAGTAACTGCTAGATAATTTTCTAGAGTTTTGCTGGTTGTAAAAGATAAATTTCGCTAGAAGAAGAACACTTTAAGAAGAAGAAGATTTAAGAGTTTAGTAATGTTTTAGCGAACAGCAACTCTATAAGAAAATTAAAACAAATTTTCTTGTGAATTATTATCGCTTCTAATCAGCAGTTATACCAAACCAATCCTGCTCAACTCATCCTCAGGGCTATACTGTGGTGTTCTCCCCCCCCATAGTATAGTGCAGACGGTTTGATATCATTCCATTTTCCCTTCTTGCTTTAGTTTTGTTTTTCTCTGTTTAAAGCTTTTTCCAATAGGCAATGTTCAGAAGTCCTCCAAAAAAAAATGTCCCCCCAGATCCCAAATCAAATTCCATAGTGAAAGATACCCATCCTGGCTGGTCAAGCACATTATCTGAAAGTTCTAATGATGGCTCCGATTCGGAGAATAGGACAATGATAACTGTAGGTCCTAATGCATCCATAAATGATGATAATGGGTTTCAAGAGGTCCTCTCTAGAAGCTCTAAAAAAAGGAAAAAAATCTCCCCAATTAAAAGCATTTCCCCTCTCCCTGCCCAAGATCCTCCCTCCAAAAACTTACGAATTTACCTTAAAATTACTCCCACTACCCCCTTTGAAATAAAAATGATCACTGCAATAAGAGTTGCAATTTTTAAATTGCTAAAATCAATGTTCTCTCTTAACATTAACCGTGATGGATCTCTGCTTATAGCTGTAGAAGATCAGAAATCAGCAGATACAATAATTAACCTTAAATCCCTTCTGAATATCCCAATTATTGCATCTAATTGGAACCCAAAACAATCACCAACAAAAATTGTAGTTTACAATGTTTCCCCAGAGATATCTACTCAGGAGTTAAAAGAAGGCCTCTCAGATAGGGCTGGAAACACAATCCCAGTTGAGGATGTTACCCAACTTGGAAAACCTAACTCTACTGGCCTAAAAACTAGTAGATCCTTCTTATTCAGACTAAAGGATAAAATTGATATCCCAGAAAAATTATTCCTATTTGGGCAAATCAAACCACACAAGGAATACAAACCTAAGCCTATTCAGTGTCAGAAGTGTTTCAAACTGGGACACACAACAAACAAATGCAATGAAGTTCTCCAAGAGTGTAGTAATTGTAAATCTTTCCATCCTAAAGAGCTGACAACTTGCAAAAACACCCAGCCTACATGCATCAATTGCAAAGGTCCACATGAATCTACAAATAAATCATTATGCCCTGCATACAAGAAAAGAGCTCTAACACTCCAAATATCAACAGAGAAGGCCATCCCATACCCCTTTGCAGCAATGGAAGCAAATGCTGCCCAACAATACCAAATAAAGCCTGTAATGAAACCAACAAAAACCCCCAAGTCAAATGCCCCAAATGCATCAAGCACCCCATATAAAACAACATCTTCTAAGCCCCCTAGCTCAAATCCCTATCAGAAGGAATCACCAAGCCAGCAAGCCTTGTTTTCCGGTGAGATGAGGCCAGCCTGGCCCTCCCTCCCAAGAAGAAACAAACCAGAAACACTACCAGGAATCAATCCCTTAACCAACAAACAGGATGCACTACCAAAAATGCAATCCCCAAATATATGCTTATTCATTCTAAACTGTAATGCAGTTCAGGCCATGAACATACATCAACTACAGAAAACAAAAATTATTGCAGAATTGGCAAAAATTTACATCCCAGATGATATGCTCATTCAAGCAAAAAAAGATCTTGCTTTACTTTTAACAAAGCTGAACATTGATACACAGTCATATGAAGAATAAATCAACAACACAACATTTATCAATACTCCAATGGAATGTAAGATCACTCACAGAAAATAAGCTAAATGAACTAATATCATTTATGAATAATAATTCCATTAATATTGCTTGCCTCCAGGAAACTCATTTAACCCAAAATCAACAAATTAAGTCTCTGGGATACACTATCCTGAGAAAGGATAGATCTTCAGAGAGAAAAGGAGGTGGTGTAGCTTTATTAGTTAATAATAATATAAAATTTTGTGGCATCAATTTTCCAGATTTTGAAAATGATGTTGATGTAATTGGTATAAGTGTTTGGCTGAATAATTTAAAAACCTACATAATAAGCTTTTATAACCCTAATGGCCAAACTTCAGATGCCAAGGATTTCTTTAATTATATAAATAATTCTAATATGTTAAAAAACATCATTATTTGTGGTGATTTCAATGCCCACAGCCTTTTGTGGGGGAATAAACCAGCAAATAAAGCTGGTAAATTTATTGAACATATGATTTCAAATAATAATGAATTAGCTGTTGCTACCCCTCCAAACCTAAATACATATTTTAACCCCAAAAGTGCCAAATTCTCCACAATTGACCTACAAATTGTGTCTTTAAATTTTTTGAACAAAATTTACATAAATAAAATTGATAGTCTGTGTACAGACCACTTTGCTATAGTTTGCTCCCTAAATGAGCCTGCTGAAACTTCTTCTCATACTTCCAAATATATCAACACTAAAGCAAATTGGTCTATTTTCCAAAATAAGCTAAATGATGAAATTACAAGTTTCACCCAAAGTTCATGCATTTCTAACACAACAGTTGACACACATGCTGAAGCCTTGACATCTTTACTAGTAAATACAGCTAATCATGCTATCCCCAGGACAACACCTAAGAAAACATTCCCTAAACAAATTCCTAAAGCATGGTGGACAAATGAGTGCCTAAATAAATGGAAGATAAAAAAGGCAGCTAGGACAGAATTCATAAAAAAACCAACACCTACTACATATTTAAAAAAATTACAAGCAGAATCTAATCTAAAAAGGACTATAATAGATGCTAAATATAAATACTGGAATAATTTTGCAAATAATCTCTCCAGAGAAACGCATGAGCCAATTATACATAAAGTCATAAGCCACATATGTGGGAAAAAGACTTCTCCCAACCCACTCCTGTATGAGCTTATACATAATAATACCCATTATGACAATGATATTGAAAAGGCTAACCTATTTGCAACTCTTTTTGTTAATAAGCTAACATCAAACAATCAAAGCAATCTGTCCACAATTCCTATGAACCCTAGTTACCAACCACGCCCAGGATCCGAGTACATAACTAATCCATTTACAATCCAGGAATTGAATAATGCAATACATCATATTAGGTCCAAAACTAGCAGCAGCTATGACAATATACACCCTACATGGATAAAGAATCTCACACCTTCATACAAACAAGAACTGCTAAATTGTTATAATCACGCTTGGGCATCCTCTAGGTTCCCCAATATGTGGAAATGTTCGTCCCTCCTACCAATCCTAAAGAAAAATAAACCAAAAGATAACCCTGAGTCCTATAGGCCCATAATGATTACACCTGTGATGGGGAAAATAATGGAGAAAATGATTTATCACAGACTCCTCTGGTTTGTTGAGAAAAATAACATGATCCCACACACTCAAACTGGATTCAGGAAATACCACTCCTCAACAGATGCTTTCATTTTGCTAACAAATGCAATAAATGAATCTCTCTCAAAAAATAATATCCTAGTGGCAGCTTTCCTTGATTTTGAAGGAGCATATGACAATGTGAACCACCAAATCCTTTTAAATAAACTTGCAAACCTTGGAGTACCTCCCAAGCTAGTATCTTTTATTAAATCCTTCATAGAAGTGCGAAGTTTCATTGTTTGTGTTGGTTCAGCCTCTTCACCCCAAAAGACAATATCCAAAGGCCTACCTCAGGGAGCAGTCCTCAGTTGCCTCCTATTTGCCCTATATCTCTGGGACATGAACCTACCCCACACAAATCTTCAATATGCTGATGATCTGGTGCTATGGTCATCTGGCAACACCTTTCAGATAGCACAGTCAAATCTGCAAAAGTCACTTTTCCAGTTTGAAAAATTCTCTCAACATTCAGATTTACCCATTGCACCCACCAAGTCAAAAATAATCCAATTTCACAGGAAGCGAATCCATGTTAATGCAAAACTAACTCTAAATAAAACAACTATTCCAGAAGATAATAATATTAATTACCTAGGTCTCATGCTTGACCAAAAACTTAATTTCCACCTCCACATTTCAAACACAATAAAAAAATGTTATAGAAAAGCAAATATACTAAAAAGACTTCTTTCCACACCCTGGGGTTGTAAGGAGAAAACCTTACTCCAGTTTTATAAATCACATATAAGACCCCATATTGACTATGGGCTCATTGTCTATGGTGCATGTGCAAAGACCCAGATGCAAAAATTGAAACAACACAAAATGATATAATACGTCTCATATTTGGTCTTAGGAAACCCACAAGCACCAAGTTTCTGCTTATGGAGAGTGGATTAACGACAATAAGGGAGAGACGTAGCTTTCTCTTGATAAAACATCTTACAAAAATTGAATCAAATAGCTCACACACATTACATAATTGGTTAAGAAATCCAGCCATGTATAGAGGTATTGCAGATGAGTATGCCAATATTCAAAAGAAGTTCCCTGTACCAGCAAAGTCTATTCCACCTACTTTCCCCCAATCCCCTCCATGGAATTGGTCATTTCCCACAATAAATACTGATTTTTCAAAATGGAATAAAGATTTAACCCCCATTGCTTTTGTTCAGAAAAAATTTACAGAACTTAATACAATTACCTATAAAAATCACTTCCAAATATTTGTTGATGGGTCAAAAATGAATGAGAGGGTTGCAAGTGGTGTTTTCCTTCCTCACCTGAAAATTGCAATGGGCGAGAGATTATTTAATAATTTATCTATAATGTCTGCTGAGTTAAATGCCATAATCATGGCATTAGAACACCTTAAGCAAAACCAATCTTTGATTGAAAATTCGAATAATATTATCATCTATTCCGACTCTTTATCAAGCCTTGAGTTGCTGGCCTCAGCTCCTCAATATAAGTTGGACATTGACACTTATCATTGTCTCAGTATTATTGATAATCTTGCTTCAAGTGGCATAAAAACTTACTTTCAGTACATTCCTAGCCACTCTGGCATAAGTGGTAATCATCAGGTTGATGAAATAGCAAAAAATGCTATAAATATTGACCAGCCAAGTGGGAGACCAATCCCAATTAGAGATATTTACCGATGGAGGCTATCAGATATTAATTTTAATAAGATTAATCCTGTCCTTTCCCCCTTTCCCAATAAGTATCTTTCTAAAATTTATCATAGAATTCGTTCTGGAACAAATGGACTAAATTTCCTTGCATTCTCATATAAGCTTTCTAATTCAAGTGGTTCAATTCCCCTGTCCCCTCTTTGCAGGCATTGTAATATGAATATTGAAACAATTGACCATTGCCTATTTGAATGTAATATGCTGACGTCTGCACAACATACCTTGCTTTCTAAAAACTGTTAAAATACTTCAAACACCACAAAATCCCACTATCAGCCAAGAGCCTAGCCAACTATACCTGCACACAGAGTATAGAAATCGACATCTATCATCTTATATTTGAACTCCTAGAGTCGAAAGATCTGCTGAAAGATATCTGAATATATCTAATAAATATGAGGCAATCAAGCCAGTAGCTCTGTAGCCCACAGAGTGAAGCAAAAGGAAAAGGGCTAAATAGTGTTACTGAAAAGCCCGCCTGCTGTTAAATAGAAGAAGAAGAAGCGAACAGCTTTTTATCGTGAATTTAATAATATTTTAAGATTCTTTTCTAGCAACAATAATTTAACGTGAATTTTTTTTTATTTGTCTTTTATACGAGAACCTCCCCCCCTCCCCCCCAAAAAAAAGCTTCAGAAACCCATAAAAAAAACAATGAGTTCTGGAAAATATAATACATTTTCAAATTTAATAAAAGATGCTATGATAGATAATGTTCCTTTTTTGTTTCATTTTGTTTTCAATTTCATTTTCGATTTAATTTAATTTCAATATCATTTTTGTTTCATTTTTATTTCATGTTGTTTCAAAGGTATAGCCTTTTAAAACGCTAAAATTGTGTCAAAGACTAAAATTTGAAATATCTACGTAAAACTAGGGTGACAAACAAATTTTGAAACCAGTATAAAAAAGAAAAAAAAGGAAAAAACAGAAAGACTTGTCGTTATTGATCTGTAAAAAATACTTTTTAAAGCCACCTTTTTATTTTTAGATTTTCACACAATCGGCATTCTTACCCAATTCTTTTTATTCTTATTCCTAACGATTTTTATGGTTTCGTTTGTCTTGCTGAGCTTTTTATTTTAGCATTATTGATTTGAGCATAAATAGCTTTATATGTTCGTTGTTTACTAGCCAATAAAGTTTCTAACTAGGAAATCAAGTGGTTGGAAATTGTTTCGAAATACGAATGAAGAACAGAAAGTACAGTACAATGCATACAAACCCGTACCTGGAAACTCTGGAGACTGAAATTCAATTCTGCCTATTGTAAGGCCTTCGACTGGAAGCGAGACAGTCGGCGAGGCAAATATAGTCATGAAAGTGACATAGCTTTGAACTGTGTCAGTCTCAAGCGCAGCGTTGCCAACACGGTGCATCTGCATCCTTTTTGGTGCAATTTGGAAGTCCTTGTACAGCGCAGTACGTTAAGACATTTAGTGGTAAAATAAAAAATTACTGGCGCGTTTAGCAGCATTTACTTGGTTAAACTTTGTCTTTCCATATTTTCGAAACTCCTTTAGTAGCCTCTTAGTGATGTACGTCCAAGAAAACGGGTATTGGGAAAAAAAGAAAAAAGAGCGACATAAGCTATAGAAAAGGTTGCTTGCCATGTAGCTTATTTTATTATTTTGTTTTAGAAATGGAAACTGAGGTAGAATGCTATACTCGTACCACAAAGACTTTCGTAGCACAATTTTGGTGGTAAAAACCAGTACAATTCATCTCGAAGCGTAAGCAATGCTGCTCAGACAACGTTAGTATTTGAAACAGTAACAGCGTTATTTATAGTAGTGGTCTTATACATCAAGTTTTTTCATATGTTTGTTAGATGGAACAAAAATTTTCTAGTTGGAATTCGAGTGGTTGAGAAATTGATTGGGATATAAATCAAGAAAAGAAATTTCAATATAGGTACGGATCCCGTCATCAATTAACAATCCAAATTATAATACAAACACGTTTGACAGTATATTAACCGTTCAAACATTAAATACTGTTATTTTTAGTCCTATGTGCCGTTACCGTACGGTCTGCCACTCCTCAAGATTTTTCTCAAGATCTTGAAGTTTCAGCCCTGAGCTTGGGATCTTGGAAAAACGATATAAAAAACGTTAACTTCGAAAATTAAATTAGAAACCTTGGAATTTTTTCTCAGACCTTGGGAGGCATCGCGAGTAAATTTTGGGGTATTGCTAAATTCCCAGTGGTAGCCATTTTATCACAAGTTTTATGCCTTACCACTCTGTTCTATCAGCCTTGTTTTCCATTGTTTAGAGAGCTTTTCCACGAAATTGTCTAATATGTCAACGCTCGGTCTCAGCGCTGTCTTTTTATGATCCTTCCTAGTTCTCTGTTTTTTATTTTTTCCTTCATATGTTGTCATCTCAATATTCGTACACTGATCAACCAAAACCCTAAAAAGAAATTAATACATATAAGATATCTTGAAAATGAGTTGTTCAGATGCCAAATCAAGCCCACTTTTAAATTTATTATGGAGTATGGAGCCCAGCATTAGGCTAACTCTGAGCTTCTTCTGTTCTTTGAGATATCCATCAAAATCAAGGGTAAAAACGAAAACTGAAATTTTTGTTTTGGCAATCAAATATTGCCATCATTTCTTTATGACTTTAGGAGCCAATTAGAGATGTCAGAGACGTCTTTTTAAACCGGTCACGTATTGAGGCAGAATTGATGGATTTGATGGTCTCCTTATTTTGTTTATATAAATTTCTTAGTTTCCATATGATTTGCCTCACTAAGAGTTTATCCCACCCCGACTAGTCCTGGGAAAAGGGGGCAAGAAAATATAAGTAACTCACTCTTTGCAAATCAAATTCCAAGGCATTATACCTGCCCAAAAACCCATAGGCAAAGCCCAAAACTGCTGATGTTTTCCCACTAGGTCATTGCTAGGTTATATTGAAATCAAAGCAGCAAAATAAATCAGTCCGTCTTTTTTGTAAGCTGCTGAACGGCTTTCAGTTACGAAATATTTTTCATATAATATTTTTGCTTGAGTGTTTCAAGAGAATTTAAATTGTTTTTAATTGTAGAAAATATAAAATTTTTGCTTGAGTGTTTAACGAGAATTTAAATTGTTTTTAATTGTAGAAAACTTTATCTTTTATTAAATTAATTTCGAGTATGTCTGTCGATACTCGAGTTGCATTTTCTTTTTTTTTATGACAAACCGTCAAATATTTCAAAAGGTGGGGTATCCTGGTATCTTATCAACGCAAGGGACAGTATATCCCCTAGGGTATCCGGAGTATTTGGAAGTGCTTTTATTTATAAGAAATATTCAGTTTATCTAATTTTGTATAGTAATAGTTATCCACATTATGGCCGACAAAATACTATTGAAAGCCTTTTAATTAAGTCTTTTGTTTCCTTCAGGCTGCTTAAGGACCTTTCTACCCTTTTATTTACAACTCCACCCAAATGGTTTGAGCCTTCTACTGAGTTTAGAGGTGTTGTATCAAAATCATCTAAATACTCCTGGAAACAAAATGGTATATTTATTTAAACTACTAAATTTCATTATTAAATCAAACATCAACTGTATCATTACTGTTGCTTTATTGCATTTAAATATACCAGAGAGATATCCTAATCTGACATACTTTTGTTCGTTTTATTGCTATTGCAAGGTGAATATTATCATGCAGGACGTTATTGAGATGTGAGTTTATTTATTGTTTATTTCTTTATATATTTTGTTGAATTTAGTATAGTTTTCTCCGTTGATAAAGGCTTCTAGACATGAAGCCAAAATATTCAGAGTTTCTTTCTATTTGTAGTTCGCTCTTTTGTTTTTTGTCCACTGTCTTGTTTTAAAATACCACATCCGTTTTTCTCTATTTTCATGTGTATAATTTTGTAAATGGAAAGGCGGTGTCGTCTAAGAAATTATTCAGTTCATGGATTTTGTACCAAAAACATTTAAAGACTCCTTCTCGGAACCTGATCCAACAAGTAAAAGACACATACAAACTTTACCCTGAAAAGCAGAAAAATGAGGAGATATAGCTAGATGTCAATATTTAAAACAGCCAATTTGAGGTTGAAAATTTCTAAAATCAACAATTTTTGAAAAATTTTTTGGAAACAAATGGAAATCGGTCTTACAATTTCGAACACCTAGGATGCTGACAGTGTATACTGGCTAAAAGCTTTACTTAATCGTTACTGTTAATCCCTAGCTCGGAATTCAGATTCTTTGTAACAACGCATATGGTAGCGAATATTGGAACATTTTTTTTTGCGTTTATTTTGAACAAAATGGAGAATAAATACAACGGCAAAAAAACCCTGAGATTATTACATTCCTCTTTACAGACCTGATCCAAACCTCATACAACTGTTTACTAAGATGTATTTCAGCTTCTAAATTCTTCCAACTTGTATTTTTTTTGTTTCAGACCTCACCACCATCAGCACTTATTAATCCAAAAGGGTGATCTACAATTATAACCAATGAGGGGCCACATCCGTAAAACTGAGGTCTTTCGTCATAAGTCTAACGTTTATCTAGAACACTACAAGATTTTGTTCTTCGTATTACCCATTCATTCCTTCCAGAAATGTGGACAATCTCTCCTTCCTCTCCCTGGGCATCCACGAATAGACCCCATGCTTACTTGAGAGTTGGAGGGGCCACATTCATAAAAGTGAGGTCTTTCGTCATAAAGTTTAACGTTCATTGGAACACCACAAGATTCTGTACTTCGTATTTCACACTCATTCCCTCCAGAAATGTGGGCAATCTCTCCTTCCTCTCCCTGGGCATCCACGAATAGACCCCATGCTTACTTGAGAGTTGGAGGGGCCAAATTCATAAAAATGGGTCTTCCGTCATAAAGTCTAACGTTTATTTAGAACACTACAAGATTCTGTACTTCGTATTTCACACTCATTCCCTCCAGAAATGTGGGCAATCTCTCCTTCCTCTCCCTGGGCATCCACGAATAGATTCTATGCTTACTTGAGAGTTGGAGGGGCCACATTCATAAAAGTGAGGTCTTTCGTCATAAAGTTTAACGTTTATTTATAATACTACAAGATTCTATACTTACTATTACCAACCCACTACCTTCAGAAATGTGATCAATATCCCCTTTCTCTCCCTGGGCATCCACGAATAAACCCCATGTTTACTTGAGAGTTAGAGAGAGTTGGAGGGGCCACATCCATAAAAATGGAGTCTTTCGTCATAAATTACGTTTATTTGGAAAACTACAAGATTCTATACTTCATATTACCAACCCACTATCTTCAGAAATATGATCAATATCTCCTTTCTCTCCCTGGGCATCCACGAAAAGACCCCACACTTACTTGACAGTTGGAACCTTCTCTGGATCAAAAAATTCCACACGATGAGGCTCAAACGGTACACAAACCCTCCCTGTTTTTGGATGAACGCAAAACGGCGACTTCAACAAATGATTCAATCCTTTTGATACATTTATGTCCAATCGTGGATAGAGGCAGTGTAAAATTATCTCTTCTCGAATATGCAGTTGAGGACGTTTCTGAAACAAAATAAGACTAGAAATTACACGCCATGCATATACATGACTTTTTTGTAGAGGCCCTGTGGCCTATTTGTTCTGAATTATATTATTATTATTATTTATGACTGTATTAATTTATAACAGACTACAGACAGCCTGTGTTCAACCAAACTAATTGAAATTGTTCTTCCAGAACACGAAATGTCTTCTTAAGAATTTTTTTCAGGTGTTTGAGTACGTCGATGGTAAATTCTACGGCCTTAATCCGGTTAACTTTGATAAGCTCGGTTATATAGATTTTAATTCTAATAGCAATACACAAACAAACGAAATATTTTCGCATACTGACAAATAGTCTGCGTAGCAAGGCACCGATCTACTGATTATCCACCTTCGGCCGGGAGTGCAATGCGTGGTTGGAGGCAAATCATCCAATGCTTCCAGTATCCCCCCTCAAATTTCTTCGTGTACCCATTTGCAGCTGGGTCGACTCAGTCTGAGTTTACAGAGTCACACCGCTGATCCCCGTCCAAAACCAGATAATTAGCGACACCAGGACCCGAGCCCCTGCAATTACTGACGAGATTCAAAGTATAGCGTGCCAACCACTTGGCTAGGACAGCTATTAGTACTACAGCTACTAGAACTTTAATAACAATAATAATAATGCCATCGGTTTAGTTAGACATGTGGGTGACTGTTTATTCTTTCGCACATTGCAATGCTTTTTCTATATCTCTTTGGGTATCTATACAGGTAATAAATCTATGGGCATAAATCTGAAGGCAAAAATGTTGTGGAATATTTTACAAGTGAAGCAGCTTTTTAATTTTTTCGTTAGTAAAACGCTGAAACAACAACAGATTACCATTTGATCGTATAGAATGGATATCAAAGACAGCAAGCAAGCAGGAAAGCGGGCAGGTCTTGGTCCCTTCCCCACACCCTCAACTAAGGAGATTGATAGTTGTTCCAATAAGTTCCCACATATTTCTTATATACCACTTGTTTCTTGCTAATTGCCTCCCTCCCCTTAATCTTTTTTATCAGTACATGCCTATTACCGCCAATGACTATTTAATTTGAATGCCTCATGGCACCGGAATTAGTCGAAGGATCTTCCCCTAGGAAATCAGGACTAAAAAACTTTAGATCTATACGGAAGTGAGTAGAAGCGGAAGCGCTGAAAAGAAGTGATTTACTTGAGACAAAATTGCATAATTATATAACCAATAAACATATTTGTCATCAGGAATTTCATGGGTAGTTGGGATTGAAAAATTCTAGATTTACTGGGAAAACTGTTGAGATCGAAACACTTGAAAGACGTAATTTACTAAAGAGTCAAAATTGTACAGTAGGCTGAACAACCTAGGCATTTCTTTTCCACCGTTTTAAGAGCATACACATGCAAACGGCAAGCAGGCCTTTTCATAGAATTAATAAAAAAAAAACTTTTTCCACAAAATAAGTTTTTCAAAGAAAAGTAAAGAACTCCATTAAACCAAAAATGAGCAAAAATAAAATAAAATAATCTACCAAGCGTGAAACTATCACAAATCAGCATCGATAAATAAATGAAACCCAAAACGAACAGACATTACAATAAATAACTGAGTCAAACTCAAAACGAGCAGAAATTAACATGAGTAGGGCTTAAAACCCCTATGCCTTCTCAAGGCCAGAACATAATTTGCACTTTACTGAAAAAAATACAAATGTTTTTACTTTTATAACTTTAATAAATCAAATAATATTAACATTTTGATTACTAGATATCAGTATATGCATATTAAACTGACAATGCACATTCATTTGTATTTTTTTCAGTAAAGTGCAAATTATGTTCCGGCCTTGGGAAGGCATAGGGGTTTTGAGCCCTACTCATGTTATTTTTTGCTCGTTTTGAGTTTGACTTGGTTATTTATTGTAATTTCAGTTCGTTTTGGGTTTCATTTATTTATCGATGCTGATTTGTGGTAGTTTCACGCTTGGTAGATTATTTTATTTTTGCTCATTTTTGGTCTAATGGAGTTCTTTACTTTTATTTGAAAAACTTACTTTGTGGAAAGTTTTTTTTTTAATTAATTTCTGTTCGTTTTATATTGACATAGTCTTTTCAGGGAAAAAGAAAATAATTCTTTAAATCTTTTCGTTTTTTTTTCAGACTTTATAGTTTGGCCTGCTATTTGTATGCTGGAGAAATTTTTTCAGCAATTTTTAACAAGATACACCCTTTTAAAAATCTGGATACAAATACTGAAGGGACATTGCTTTGAAGCGGGCGCCGGGTTTCCCAGCATTATTTCAAAACAATCAGAAATTAACTAAAAAAAAGAAAAAAACAAGTTTTTCAACTGAAAGTAAGGAGCAACATCCAAACTTAAAACGAACAGAAATTATTACGTATATGATTGGTTTCGCCTCCTAGTCAATACCGTTTCTTCAGAGCAAAAAAAATGCTCTATTGCCAGTTCGACAAGCCATCCCAATGTCAATGGCTAAGTTAAAATGCCTTGCAGAAATTTTAGCAAGGAAAATAATGTCTGAAAGTGACTATTTTAAGAAATTTATATTAATGCGAAATAAGGCTTTTTTACTACTTCAGTTTTTCACTGCAACAAGGTTCTCTGACTTGCAAAGACTACCAACGACGGCAGTCAGAAAAGGTGAGAAAAACTCCTTGATATTTTTGCAGTCCGACGGAAAAACTATCAAATCAGTTGGAGGCCGTGTCCTCTCCACTTCCCCAAACAAGGATTCAATAATCTGTCCAGTTTCCGCACTTGTGGACTATGTAAAATTCTCAGGAGATAGGCAAACTTTTACTGTTGCGAAAAGTTATTTGTTCCCGAAAGCAAATATTAGAGGAATCGGCTTGGAACCATTGACATACGATGACATAAGATTATGTATGGTAAAAAATTTGAGTGAACTGGGACTGTATGAAGAAGAGACACCGCACGGCTAAAGATCGGATGCAGCAATTGAAATAGTGAACGCAGGAGTCCCTCTTGACACAGTTAAGACTTATGTCGGATGGGGCTCAGCGGAAATGGTAGAATTATATACAGGAAACTCAAAGCTGATACAAAAGAGTCAATCTTATGACGTCTGGAAGAATGTGAGTATCGGCCCTGCGTTATGGCAAGAGGAAAACCCGGCCACTTTCCCTCGTGTTTTTCAGTGATTACCCATTCATCTGTAGAATAGGAATATAGAAAAAAAAAAACATGAATAAATATGTTAGATGAATCATGTTGAATGTTTGAGTAGGTAAGGGATTGGGATTTGGAAGAATAAATGGGTTGTGTTTGGGCTGAGAGGTGGTATATAGGATAGAGGAGTGGTCAAGGACTCTGTTCTCCTCCGACACTTAACCGAAGGGTCTGCGTGGTTCGAGTTCGGAATACAGAGCTATTCCGAATGCGGAGCAAAGCAGACACTTCAGTCTGTCCGCGAAACAATGTTGTAGTGGACAAGGAAGGAAACACTCTGGATGGAAAAGCAAAAAAACAAAAACAATAATGGTATCCAAATGCACGTAGAAAAAAAAGGGGGATCAGGCCACGCAAAAAGTCCTCTTCTGCTTCAGGGTCTGCATCGTTCCATGCGGACTCTGTTCTCCAGCTGAGAAGTGGTATATAGGATAGAGGAGTGGTCAAGGACTCTGTTCTCCTCCGACACTTAACCGAAGGGTCTGCGTGGTTCGAGTTCGGAATACAGAGCTATTCCGAATGCGGAGCAAAGCAGACACTTCAGTCTGTCCGCGAAACAATGTTGTAGTGGACAAGGAAGGAAACACTCTGGATGGAGAAGCGAAAAAAAAAAATCAATAATGCTCTATCTAATATCTATTTGAATAAAAATAAGCCCATTGTACCCACACCAATCTTTACTATAAACATGTCAAGCCTTCAAATCACTTTCGACTATTAAAAAGGGCACTAGCCCTTTCAATTCACAATCGAATGAGCCCTTTTTGAGTTTCTACTACAACGCTTTCTATAAACACCTTATATGCCCCCAGGGCAAAAATTACGACCCTTGCCCTGAGAGCTGTGAAGGGGTTGTCATCCTCAAAGACCTAATGGCCAGAACTTTCAACTACGTTAAACAAAATGCCCACCTCAAAATTTTGATTGGATGTGTTTGAAGAAATGGTGGGCGTGAAAGGGGCGTTAGTTGCTCTCCAATCACTTTTAACTATTAAAAAAGGCACTAGCCCTTTCAATTTCCAATCGAATGAGCCCTTTTGAAGTTTCTACGACAACGCTTTCAATAAAAACTGATATGCCCCAAGGGCATAACTTACAACCCTTGCCCTGAGGGCTGGGGGGGGTGTCATCCTCAAAGACCTAATTTCCAGAACTTTGAACTACGTTGAAGAAAATTGCTATTTCAAAATTTTTATTTGATGTTTGAGGAAATGGTGGGCGTGAGAGGGGGGTTAGTTGCCCTCCAATCACTTCCGACTATTGAAAAGGGCAGTGGCCCTTTCAATTTCCAATCGAATGAGCCCTTTTTGAAGTTTCTACGACAACACTTTCTATAAAGATCTTATAAGCCCCAGGGCATAACTTACAACCCTTCACCTGAGGGTTGTGAGGGGGTTGTCATCCTCAAAGACATAATTTCTGGACCTTTCAACTACGTTGAACAAAATGGCAATCTCAAAATTTTGATTGGATGCGTTTGGGGAAATAGTGGGTGTGAGAGGAGTGTTAGTTATCCTCCAATCACTTTCGACTATTAAAAAGGGCCCTAGCCGTTTCAATTTCCAATCAAATGATTCCTTTTTTAAGTTTCTACAACAACGCTTTCTATAAAAAGAAAACCTTATATGACTCCAGGGCATAACTTACAACCCTTGCCCTGAGGGCTGTGGGGGGAGTGTCATCCTCAAAAACATAATTTCCAGACTTTTTAACTACGTCGAACAAAATGGCTATCTCAAAATTTTGATTGGATGAGTTTGGGGAAATGGTGGGTGTGAGAGGGGTGTTAGTTATCCTCCAATCACTTTCGACGATTAAAAAGGGCCCAAGCCCTTCTAATTTTCAATCGAATGAGCCCTTTTTGAAGTTTCTACAACATCACTATCTATAAAGGCCTTATATGCCCCCAGAGCATTACTTACAACCCTTACCTGAGGGGGTTATCCTCCTCAACTACCTAATTTCTAAAACTTTTAACTAGGTTGAACAAAATGGTTATCTAAAAAAAATTGATTGGATGTTTGGGGAAAAGGTGGGCGTGAGAGGAGGGTTAGTTGCCCTCAAATCCCTTTCGACTATTAAAAAGGGCACTAGCCTTTGAATTTCCAATCGAATGAGCCCTTTTTTCTACGACAAAGCTTTCAACAAAAACCTTATATGCCCCCGGGGCATATAAGAGCATATGCCTGAAGTTTCTACGACAAAGCTTTCAACAAAAACCTTATATGCCCCCAGGGCATAACTTACAACCCTTACCCTGAGGGTTGTGGAGGGAGTGTCATCCTCTTAGATATAATTTCCGGACTTTTCAACTACTTTGATTTTAGTTGCCTTCCGATCACTTTCGACTATTAAAAAGGGCACTAGCCATTTCGATTTCCAATCAAATGAGCCCTTTTCGAAGTTTCTACGACAACGCTTTCTATAAAAAACCTTATATGCCCCCAGGCCATAACTTACAACCCATGCCCTGAGGACTGTTTGGAGCGTCCTCCTCAAAAACATAATTTCCATCTGGAAATCAACTACACTGAACAAAATGGCTATCTCAAAATTTTGACTGGATGTGTTTAGGGAAATGGTGGGCATGGAAGGGTTATTAGTTGCCTGCCAATCACTTTCGACTATTAAAAAGGGCACAAGCCACTCCAATTTCCAATCAAATGAGCCCTTTTCGAAGTTTCTACGACAACTCCTTCGATACGAAGTGCCCTGGTCTAAGACCAAGAAACCAAAAAACAAATAAATAATACATTGTGCCAACATCGTTCTTTACTTAGGCAGCGCTATTGCGCTGCCTATGAAACGTGACGCTTTGTAGGCAAATATTTGAATTTTTTAGAACATGAACGCTGAAAGAGGATTATTAGTAAATCCATCACGAGGGATAAGTCCATATTAATTGAGTTTGCTTGCAGCAGGACCACACGCTTTTTGTCACACATGGCATATGAAGTTCAGAGGTTTTGGAGGAATTTGTTTAACAGTAAGCTCCTCAGATTCACGGCAGCTGAGCTTAAAGAGTCAAACAATTGGCCCTCACCCCAAGCCAAAGGATTGGTGATACCAAGATTCGAAACTCTATCCTAAAGGACAAAGGGTTGCAAGCCTAGCCCACCATCCATTTGGCTAAGATCACCTGGCTATTAAGTCAGATTGGATGAGCATACATTCCCATTGTAAGTATTTCCATAAATCAAATTATGAAAATCTCTCAACCAACAAGCATCAGAAAAAAAAACATAAAACAGTTCAACCAACAAATCATCTAAAAAAAGGAATCTTGTTGAAAGATGGTATAGTTGTTCTAATGAATATATTTTCACGAACTAAGCTAGTTCAAGTATTTCCGTCACTGAGACAACAGCTCTAAAATGACTATTCTACAATAATGGCAATAATGGCCTAGCAATCACCATATGAAGCTAAATTTACACTTTTTTGAAGAGAAATTGGGCTATATTTCCCCAACTGTATAGCAGTAGTGACTCGATTAATTCATGTTTGACAAGCTCAAAGGCTATTGCGACAAAATTTTCAAAAAAATTTCTAAATCAAATATTACTTTAAAAAGATTTAAGATGAGATTACCCAAGAACAATTACTTAAGAAACTTAAGATTACTTAAGAGAGTTAAGATTACTTAAGAAAGGTAGAAAGACTACTTAAGAAAAGAAGGTTGTTTAAAGAAAAAAAAAATGAGCGCAACAAATCACTCGGTGGAAACGATTTGTAGACGTTTCAAAGTTGCCGACTTTCATTGCCCAGTTCATCACCTATTTTTTATGTTGAACTTTCAACTTTGACTTTATTCAATATAAACACACAAATAAAACACAACTCCAGGGACTGATCAATGATCAGTCCCTGGAGTTCTTCAGCATAGTAGGTGAAAGGGTGGACTTACAAATCTAATACTTTTTTAACAATATTCTGCTTCTAATAGTAAAAAAAAGCACTGAAACAGACATTGCCTACATTTCAATAGAACGTTCATCAGCACCATTTAATGCAGAATGAGAAGTCTATGTATTTTAAATATTTTATTTAAAAAGAATAGGATATTTATTTAACAAAAAATCGTTTTAATAGTTTTCATTTTTTTTCTATTATTCAATGAATGACTGAAAGCAGTTGAATCCACACTTAACCTTTCTCAACGTATCCATTTCCCCACGAGTTTTCAATGTCAAACCAGCCAAATGTAGGTTGAAACTAAGCTACCATACTTTATATACTTTTCTTAATTACCCAAAATAACGTTAATAGACAAGATTTTTATCAACAAACAGAAAACCGCATTTTCTTGTATTCTTTGAATATGGGGACTTTTATAAGGTGCATTTTAGAATGACTAAGTCAACTAAGTATCTTGTATTCTTTGTATTCTTGTATTCTTTTTCTTGTATTCTTATATTCTTTGAATATGGGGACTTTTATAAAGTGCATTTTAGATTGACTAAGTCAACTAAGTATCTTGTATTCTTTGTATTCTTGTATTCTTTTTCTTGTATTCTTTCAATATAGGGACTTTTATAAAGTGCATTTTAGAATGACTAAATCAACTAAGTATCTTGTATTCTTTGTATTCTTGTATTCTTTGAATATGGGGACTTTTATAAAGTGCATTTTAGTTGACTATGTCAACTAAGTATCTTGTATTCTTGTATTCTTTTTCTTGTATTCTTGTATTCTTTGAATATGGGGACTTTTATAAAGTGCATTTTAGATTGACTAAGTCAACTAAGTATCTTGTATTCTTTGTATTCTTGTATTCTTTGAATATGGGACTTTTATAAAGTGCATTTTAGATTGACTAAGTCAACTAAGTATCTTATATTCTTTGTATTCTTGTATTCTTATATTCTTTTTCTTGTATTCTTGTATTCTTTGAATATGGGGACTTTTATAAGAGTGCATTTTAGATTGACTGAGTCAACTAAGTATCTTGTATTCTTTGTATTCTTGTATTCTTTTTCTTGTATTCTTGTATTCTTTGAATATGGGGACTTTTATAAAGTTCATTTTAGATTGACTAAGTCAACTAAGTATCTTGTATTCTTTGTATTCTTGTGTTCTTTTTCCTGTATTCTTTGAATATGGGGACTTTTATAAAGTGCATTTTAGATTGACTAAGTCAACTAAGTATCCTGTATTCTTGTATTCTTTTTCTTGTATTCTTTGAATATGGGGACTTATATAAAGTGCATTTTAGATTGACTAAGTCAACTAAGTATCTTGTATTCTTTGTATTCTTGTATTCTTTTTCTTGTATTCTTGTATTCTTTGAATATGGGGACTTTTATAAAGTGCATTTTAGATTGACTAAGTCAACTAAGTATCTTGTATTCTTTGTATTCTTGTATTCTTTTTCTTGTATTCTTTGAATATGAGGACTTTTATAAAGTGCATTTTAGATTAACTAAGTCAACTAAGTATCTTGTATTCTTTGTATTCTTGTATTCTTTGAATATGGGGACTTATATAAAGTGCATTTTACAGTGACTAAGTCAACTAATCTTGTATTCTTGTATTCTTTGAATATGGGGACTTTTATAAAGCGCATTTTAGATTGACTAAGTCAACTAAGTATCTTGTATTCTTTGTATTCTTGTATTCTTTTTATTGTATTCTTTGAATATGAGGACTTTTATAAAGTGCATTTTAGATTAACTAAGTCAACTAAGTATCTTGTATTCTTGTATTCTTTGAATATGGGGACTTATATAAAGTGCATTTTACAGTGACTAAGTCAACTAAGCATCTTGTATTCTTTGAATATGGGGACTTTTATAAAGTGCATTTTAGATTGACTAAGTCAACTAAGTATCTTGTATTCTTTGTATTCTTGTATTCTTTTTCTTGTATTCTTTGAATATGGGGACTTTTATAAAGTGCATTTTAGATTGACTAAGTCAACTAAGTATCTTGTATTCTTGTATTCTTTTTCTTGTATTCTTTGAATATGGGGACTTTTATAAAGTGCATTTTAGATTAACTAAGTCAACTAAGTATCTTGTATTCTTTGTATTCTTGTATTGTTTTTCTTGTATTCTTGTATTCTTTGAATATGGGGACTTTTATAAAGTGCATTTTAGATTGACTAAGTCAACTAAGTATCTTGTATTCTTTGTATTCTTGTATTCTTTGAATATGGGGACTTTTATAAAGTGCATTTTAGATTGACTAAGTCAACTAAGTATCTTGTATTCTTTGTATTCTTATATTCTTTTTCTTGTATTCTTGTATTCTTTGAATATGGGGACTTTTATAAAGTGCATTTTAGATTGACTAAGTCAACTAAGTATCTTGTATTCTTTGTATTCTTGTATTCTTTTTCTTGTATTCTTGTATTCTTTGAATATGGGGACTTTTATAAAGTTCATTTTAGATTGACTAAGTCAACTAAGTATCTTGTATTCTTTGTATTCTTGTATTCTTTTTCTTGTATTCTTGTATTCTTTGAATATGGGGACTTTTATAAAGTGCATTTTAGATTGACTAAGTCAACTAAGTATCTTGTATTCTTTGTATTCTTGTATTCTTTTTTTTGTATTCTTTGAATATGGGGACTTTTATAAAGTGCATTTTAGATTAACTAAGTCAACTAAGTATCTTGTATTCTTTGTATTCTTGTATTCTTTGAATATGGGGACTTTTATAAAGTGCATTTTACATTAACTAAGTCAACTAAGCATCTTGTATTCTTTGTATTCTTGTATTCTTTTTCTTGTATTCTTGTATTCTTTGAATATGGGGACTTTTATAAAGTGCATTTTAGATTGACTAAGTCAACTAAGTATCTTGTATTCTTTGTATTCTTGTATTCTTTGAATATGGGGACTTTTATAAAGTGCATTTTAGATTGACTAAGTCAACTAAGTATCTTGTATTCTTTGTATTCTTGTATTCTTTTTCTTGTATTCTTTGAATATGGGGACTTTTATAAAGTGCATTTTAGATTGACTAAGTCAACTAAGTATCTTATATTCTTTGTATTCTTGTATTCTTTGAATATGGGGACTTTTATAAAGTGCATTTTAGATTGACTAAGTCAACTAAGTATCTTGTATTCTTTGTATTCTTGTATTCTTTTTCTTGTATTCTTGTATTCTTTGAATATGGGGACTTTTATAAAGTTCATTTTAGATTGACTAAGTCAACTAAGTATCTTGTATTCTTTGTATTCTTGTATTCTTTTTCCTGTATTCTTTGAATATGGGGACTTTTATAAAGTGCATTTTAGATTGACTAAGTCAACTAAGTATCTTGTATTCTTGTATTCTTTTTCTTGTATTCTTTGAATATGGGGACTTTTACAAAGTGCATTTTAGATTGACTAAGTCAACTAAGTATCTTGTATTCTTTGTATTCTTGTATTCTTTTTCTTGTATTCTTGTATTCTTTGAATATGGGGACTTTTATAAAGTGCATTTTAGATTGACTAAGTCAACTAAGTATCTTGTATTCTTTGTATTCTTGTATTTTTTTCTTGTATTCTTTGAATATGAGGACTTTTATAAAGTGCATTTTAGATTAACTAAGTCAACTAAGTATCTTGTATTCTTTGTATTCTTGTATTCTTTGAATATGGGGACTTATATAAAGTGCATTTTACAGTGACTAAGTCAACTAAGCATCTTGTATTCTTTGAATATGGGGACTTTTATAAAGTGCATTTTAGATTGACTAAGTCAACTAAGTATCTTGTATTCTTTGTATTCTTGTATTCTTTTTCTTGTATTCTTTGAATATGGGGACTTTTATAAAGTGCATTTTAGATTGACTAAGTCAACTAAGTATCTTGTATTCTTGTATTCTTTGAATATGGGGACTTTTATAAAGTGCATTTTAGATTAACTAAGTCAACTAAGTATCTTGTATTCTTTGTATTCTTGTATTGTTTTTCTTGTATTCTTGTATTCTTTGAATATGGGGACTTTTATAAAGTGCATTTTAGATTGACTAAGTCAACTAAGTATCTTGTATTCTTTGTATTCTTGTATTCTTTGAATATGGGGACTTTTATAAAGTGCATTTTAGATTGACTAAGTCAACTAAGTATCTTGTATTCTTTGTATTCTTATATTCTTTTTCTTGTATTCTTGTATTCTTTGAATATGGGGACTTTTATAAAGTGCATTTTAGATTGACTAAGTCAACTAAGTATCTTGTATTCTTTGTATTCTTGTATTCTTTTTCTTGTATTCTTGTATTCTTTGAATATGGGGACTTTTATAAAGTGCATTTTAGATTGACTAAGTCAACTAAGTATCTTGTATTCTTTGTATTCTTGTATTCTTTTTCTTGTATTCTTGTATTCTTTGAATATGGGGAGTTTTATAAAGTGCATTTTAGATTGACTAAGTCAACTAAGTATCTTGTATTCTTTGTATTCTTGTATTCTTTTTTTTGTATTCTTTGAATATGGGGACTTTTATAAAGTGCATTTTAGATTGACTAAGTCAACTAAGTATCTTGTATTCTTTGTATTCTTGTATTCTTTGAATATGGGGACTTTTATAAAGTGCATTTTACATTAACTAAGTCAACTAAGCATCTTGTATTCTTTGTATTCCTGTATTCTTTTTCTTGTATTCTTGTATTCTTTGAATATGGGGACTTTTATAAAGTGCATTTTAGATTGACTAAGTCAACTAAGTATCTTGTATTCTTTGTATTCTTGTATTCTTTGAATATGGGGACTTTTATAAAGTGCATTTTAGATTGACTAAGTCAACTAAGTATCTTGTATTCTTTGTATTCTTGTATTCTTTTTCTTGTATTCTTTGAATATGGGGACTTTTATAAAGTGCATTTTAGATTGACTAAGTCAACTAAGTATCTTATATTCTTTGTATTCTTGTATTCTTTAAATATGGGGACTTTTATAAAGTGCATTTTAGATTGACTAAGTCAACTAAGTATCTTGTATTCTTTGTATTCTTGTATTCTTTTTCTTGTATTCTTGTATTCTTTGAATATGGGGACTTTTATAAAGTTCATTTTAGATTGACTAAGTCAACTAAGTATCTTGTATTCTTTGTATTCTTCTATTCTTTGAATATGGGGACTTTTAGAAAGTGCATTTTAGATTGACTAAGTCAACTAAGTATCTTGTATTCTTTGTATTCTTGTATTCTTTGAATATGGGGACTTAGCGCCTAAAGGCCATAATAATCTACAGTACCTTATTTAGGGTGTCGGCGACATTCAGTCACCCAGTAGGTAATATAAAACCATGATGCTACAGAACGGGTAGTGTAGTATCAGTTTCTCCCGAAAACGGAAATCAGATCAGTCAGTTGGTTTTTGAGTGCCCACAAGAGAGATTATTTTTTGGAAATTCCAAGAAGTTTTGCATAATTTGGAGAGGAGGAGAGTAAGGGAGAATTTTAGGGGAAGAGGACAAACGTCTTTTTATTTGGTCCTCACAAAAACAGTATGCGCCACATTTTTTTTTTTTTTTTTTTTTTTTTTTTTTGTCTTTTCCTGTCTATCGTCCAACCTTTTCTGGTGCTAGATACAGGAGATGATCTTCAGTTTTGTTGGAGATAGGGGAGGAGCTACAAGGCGACTTTAAGCTTTGGGCTTGTGGGGGGGGGGGGCATTTCTTCCGATCCCCACAAAACAGAATACAGTCCGGTTTCTTAAGAGGTTAAAAAAGTAAAGTTTAAGTTTGTTGGTTTCATTAAAAGGCGAGATATTTTACACGTAGCTTGGTAAACATACCACACTTTTTTTCACAGCTCGGGAATCGAGCTGGAACTTTTAGAATTATTTTTCGGTGGGGGGGGGGGTAGGAAAACGTAGAATTTAGGGGGAAGAGGGCAAACAAGTATTTCTATAGTCCTCACCTGAAAGAATGCCGAGTCTTCTTATGAAATTCAAATAATAATGTACACCGTGAATAGCGTTGGTAAATTTTTGTCCACAGTAACAATCTTGCTTTCTATAATTGGTAATGTCGGTAATTCCAGTCAATCACAATAAAACAGATAGGCAAGGCGTCTCTAAAGATAAAACAACCTAACCCGATGCATCAGTCAGTTTAAAAAATTACCAGAGAGTATACGATTTTAAGCCATTTTTTTCTATGCCCGAAGGCAAGCGAGAGTACCTCATTATATAGATCATATATGGCCAGGTTTAATATTAAGGTGACAAATTTCATGTTTTCGAAAATCTATGCTGTTGTGCATCACGGCTTTTTTTTTTGGGGGGGGGGGGGGGTAAGGAGACGTGTTTAGGGGAAGGAGGCAAAATATTTTTCTGCACTCCCCACAAAAGAGCATACGCTAGGGTTTCACCAAGGGTTCCTCTTTTTTCACCTTTCGCCCCACAGGCTCTGGCTAATTATGCCAATACATGAAGAGTTTTCTCGGGGTACTTTGGTAAACAAGGGATTTTTCGATTGGACTGAAAATATTCAATTTTTAGAGAAACATCCCCAGTACAGAAGCTCTTATTTCTATAGGAAATTTTAAAAGTACAATCGAGCGTGCGCGACCATGTGATTTTATGTCTAGAGTTAGTGTGATTTTTTGCTCTTTCTCAAAAAAGAAGTATCATAAATATCAATCCGTTTGGCTAGTAATTTTACGTCATGTTATCAATGACTAATCTTAATTATCAAGTTAGCTGCAGTTAAGAGTGGTTTTACACCCCCCCCCCCCCCCCCCCCCTACTCTTTTTTGATACAAGTTTCCAAATTTTATTAACTGAACTTATAATTTTGTGACATCCAGAATCCTTCAGATTCTGATTGAATTCCTTGATAAAGTTTGCATTTAACAGCACTACCAATTTTAAAAGAATCTAGGGCTTTTTTAGTCATGATACACCAACTTCAAGGGTTTTTTTCATTGGAAAGTAGTCGGGAGAGTCGGGAGTGTTTGGTTTTGCTTTTTGTTTGCTATCTCCATGACCTGGGCTTATTTTTCATCAAGCGATAGGTCAAATGTTACATCTTTTCTTCAAAAAGAACCAAAATGGATCTGTTTATCTTTTGTACAAGATTCTCCCTCGATTCCCCCATTACGTGCAGTAGGAAATTCTTCACAAAACTCTAGCTTGTCACAATGATCGCGGTATTTTTGTACCCTAAAAAAATCCTAGTAGTTGGTTCAAAATACTCACATTTTAATAACCTTTTCCGAAATTCCTCTAGAACGGGGCTAATTTGAGCAATTCTTCCGTCCACTTTTTGTACACATTTAATGACCTAGACAATTTTCTCTAAAATTGGCTTATTTGTCAGGTAACTCAGTTTTTAGAATTATTTCGGAAATATAATCCACCTCCCCTGATAATATAGGATTCATTCATAATGAAATAATTCATAACCCCCCCCCCTCCAAAAGCTGCTTAGCCTGTGAAGTAGGGGGAAGAAAAACAAGTCACTTACAGAAAAAAATAGAATACAAGGATTAAAATTATATAAATTAGATATACGAAATAAATTAGATAGATTAAACAGACTCTAAAGAATCCTGTGCAAAAGAGAGAAAAAGAAGAAATAATTACTAATAGGTTAACAAATCCTAATCCCTGTCTATCTTTCTATATTACGAAAATTTGTTACCTTTTCTATTTCTTTACAATATTCCTCAATAAGTTCCCATCTTCCATGGCCATCCAAACTTGAGGCTTCTTGTTTGAGGATTTCTTTGTTTTGCCAGTCATCAGGGAAATAGCATATTAATTTCTCCCAGGTTTGGTTGTCCTCTAAAAGGCATTGTTCGTCTAATATAATGGTTTTGAAATGTTTCTCACATATGCTAACGGATCTCCTAAAAATAATCAAGAGTTCTGGTCATCAATTGCATCAATATTTTTTTTTGTATTTTCTTTCTTTGTTTTACACGAACAAAAATATCTTAAATGAATAGAGGCCTAACAACAATGATTTAACAAAAGCTTCGACTTAAATTCGAAATAATTGTCGAAAATATGAGATTTATATCGAAAACAGAAGACATCATATAGAATGGAGGCAGCTGCCCCCCCCCCCCTGCTCAGGCCTACAACCGCCACTGGTAATAACTCCCGATCCCCGACAAATTAAGGTCTAAAACTACGCTTTTCGCGTGTTTTCAACCCCCCCCCCTAAGAGTCGGTCATTGCCCACTTAAGAAAAACAAAAGATAAAATGTGATTTGTCTCTTCGTCTTTCCTTCTTTGAAATCTATTATAGCACGAATTTTTTGTTTTACGTGACATAGTCAGCGTTGTTATGGGGATTGAATAAACTGGTTATGAGTGAACTTCACTTGCGATGCCGCTAGCTCCGCCACGGCTATTTCGTTTTTTTTCTGTATTAACAAAACATAGATAGGAAAAATGTACTCTTATTCCAGTGCTTGATTCTAATTGTCATAAAATATAAATTTCATTATAAAAATAAAAGGTTACTGAAAATAGGTGGGCAGCATTATATAAAAACGTTTATCATTATTCGTAAACGTGTTCAGCAACACTTCCTGAGAATACAAATTATTACGTTCGTAAGATTTATCTAATACGTTTGAATCCATTGATCACAATTAAAGAGATGTATTTACTGGAAAGGAGACAGGTGATACCATCTAACACAGGGGTGAAAATAATTTGGTTCATCCAGCTGAGAAAAACCTAATAATAATAATAATAATTTATTTATAACCCACAAATGAATATTAGAAATGACACTGCGGAGTAAATAAAAAAGAACAAAATAACAATTTCAATACGAAAATAAACAAAAAACAGCAAAAATACAATTTAAGCGATATCACGATGAAAAAAGCAAACTAGGGGGTCGGTGACAGAAACAACATTACAAGTATTCGTAATCATATTAGAAGCCACACTGACCAGTCGCGCGCAAGCATCAATGACACCATAACGGGATACAATATTTCTATTTCTGAAACGGCCGGGTAAATATATCAGATATTTACTAATGTAATTCATGTATTTTTCACAGGGACAGATGGCAAGCCTGTCGCCCAGTGAACCTATATCGTTCAGCTAAAAATTGTAAGTTTTGAAATTTTTTTTTTAATCATAGAAAAAAAAACTTCCTATAAAATGTTTAAAACTTTATTTGAACTCACCTATGAAAATCAATTTGATTAAAACTTAAATACAATTAAATGTAAAATAATCAAATGTAAATACAGCCGATGTAATGAACCTATGAGCTCGGTCTATGAAAGGATAACAATTTCAATCAGATAAAATATTACATAACACCAAGCTTGGGTTACTCCACAGTAGAAGTATATACCAGTAGCGAGATGTTTCTCCAAACATGCCACACATTTCATAGCGCGTAATTCGGAAAGTTTCCGAACTGTCAGAGCAATAGATTCAGTTGCTACTTGGCATTCAATCAGATTGGCGCTGAACATTTGTCATTGCGCGTGCGCGAAAGCGGGGTCATGATGATTGATTTAGCTTGCGTGGTTTGATATGTGTTTCGAAAATCTTCAATGGAGAGTATAGGACTTTTCGCTACTGTATGTTACTTCAACCAAATTACTGAGGTTACTTACATTACAAGCATCATACTCAAGAGAAACGCAATTGCGATCAAATCCTTCTAAGAGGGAATTCATCCACGAAGAAAGGATTTAAGCTACCCCCTACCCTACATATGTGTTAAGTTATATGTTTATACCACTTGTAGAGACAAAATTCAAAAACTTACTATATTACAGATGCAGCATGTATTCAGTAATATAAGTACTCCGTATGTTAAACACTTATTTGGCAAAACAAAAAATATTAATAGCAAGTTTTAGGGGGGGGGGGGGTATTTGAGCTCTTCCTGGTAGCACCTATATTTCATTTTTCTTCTATTTTCAGTTTTATTGATATCATGGGAAATTAATTTTTCGAAATTGAAAGAAAAGAAACTGAAGATACACCTTTTAAGAAACTGAAGATACACCTTTTAATAGCCAAGAGCAGAATACCAGCTAAGTTGTACACAGCTTTGGATCTCAAAACAGGAACTTGTTTGTTTGTTTGTCGGAGCTCGACATTCACCTTCTAATAATGTATCTTGGATGAGAGACTTATAACTATGCTGTCCTGATACTGTTTCCAGTAGCGACGAAATCGCACAGAATTTAGACCCTCCAAAGTTTTACCCCCCCCCCCTACCTTTCTGAATACAGCTTTACCAACAAAATGCTCCGGCAAAAACCCTCTTTAAATCACTTCCACGTAGGAAATTGAAAGAAACAATATTGAACGTTTCTTTGCTTCTCTTTTTTTTTCCTTAACATATTCTAAGGAGAGGTAAGCGTGGAAAGCGGTCACGCATAACCCATCCCTTTCATGATTTATAAAATTATACGGATGTCATTTCCTTGACAGCAACAAGTCGATCCCTGTCACAAAATAAGTTAAACCTCAATCAGGTTTCATTAGCGGCCGTAGCGCACTTTCAGTCCAGTCACATTAATTATGATGAAAAAAAAACAAAAAAAAACAACAGCAGCAAAAAAAAATTGTTGCTTAGATGAATTGAACAACTTATACAAAGTGCCTTATTCCCCCACCCCCAATTAAAAAAGACATGTTAAAAATTAAAAAGCGGTGATACCTGACATAAAATATGCCATTTTTAGAATAAAATACCCCCTCCCATACAAAAATCAAAATCATTAACCTCTATCTCCTAATGGTTTATTCAGACATTAAGAAAAAATATAAAAGCCTTTGTGTGCGAAAGGATTTCTCTAACTTTTACCTTAAAGGACGAAAAAAATTCTAATAGGAATTATATCAACTCGTTGCTTAGATTATGAAGGAAATTTGACTTCATGAAACAAAACCCATAAAGTTTTAGGAAGAACAGTTTTGTCATGATGAACACCTCCAAAAACATTCATGTAAAAAGAGGATAAGTTAATGAGATAAATACAATGAAGGCAAACATAATATAGAAAAAGTGTTAAATAGAGAAAAGCTTTCAAATCAGATACTGGTAAATATTGAAAATGTAGGTAAACCTTGTATATATTTTAAATGTATATTATGTGTATCTGCACAGTTTTTGTTCATACACTAAGAATTTTTATTAAAAAAAAATCTGTCCGTCTGAATCACTGTAAAGAAATTTATACAGTAGGTTCCTCCTGTAAAATATTTTGTTTACTGCAGTCTCGACGTGCATAAAAGCTCCTCGCATTTTCTCTGTGCAAACGAACCAGTGTAAATTTCTCAGTTGCTCGAGCAACTTTGAATAATGGTGCGAATTTGTATTATTGATGATTGCGACGGCAGAAAAATTGGGGGTGAGCTGGCAAAGTTGTTCGCTCGCTACTGTCCCATCTCAGGTATGAATTATGACTTAACTGAGTGGCATATACAGGCTTTTTAAAAGGGGGGGTTCGGAACAAATTTTTAGCAAATAAGGGAATTTCTAGTACTAACTTCTAATCAATACTGCAACAGAGAAATAGCTGGAATTTCATAAATAGTTGGAAAGGGATCCATGAAGTGGTGAGACTACTTGAAATTTTCCACAAAAGTTTTTTACCACAGTTTTTTAATCTGTGGTTTTAGATAGTAATAATGCACCATGGAGCGTCAAAACTTTTTTCTTCTTGGTAAGGGAAAATATTCCCTTAAATGTTTCCTCTTGTATACTCTTTTTTATGGCCATAACAATGTCCTTCGAAATTTGTTGTAGGACCTTTGTTTTTCTTCTAATAAACGGTGGAATAGTCCTATCCAAAAAAATACCAAACGTCTGTTAAGAACTCTTTGTCGTGAAATTCTTAGCAAGTTTTCAGAAAATAGAAGGACATGAAAAGAATTGTATTTGCTTATAAGAAGTATATATAGTAATGCTTGTTGTTATTATTGTTGTAAATATTCTGCGATGAACTTGCAAATTACGTAAAACTTCGCATCAGAAAGTATTTTTTCAAGGACTCATTAAGTTAACACTAACGATTCTTTTTATTATGTTTCCAGTATCGAGTTACGTGGAAGTTTGGAATAAAACTTGGGATGCTTCAGAATTGTGTTAAGATTATTTAAAGTTATTTAATCTTTCTAGTTACTATGTTTTTTGTCAGTTTCTTATCAAACTTTGTTTTGTCCAGGGCATGTTTGGAGCCAGAGGGAGGAGAGTATGGCCCCTCACTAGATTCACCAATGGCCTTGCTTGCATAATTTGCCGTGCTTAATTATTTGGCTTTAATATGATACAAGTATGGAACTGAAATATCAATGCGAAGCGCCAAATTTCCTAATCAAATGTCATGACGCTATGGCATTGTTATGGCAAATAAAACTTATTTTTACTTTGATTGTCCTTATACGTTTATTCTTTGTTTTTCTTTCCATTCTCAAACCAATGTTATCTTACCTTTTGCATTACCACAGCCAGTCCAATTATTTTCCTTTTTCTTTTTTATCTCCTCAACGTATTACATTCTTCCTTATCCGATTCGTCTTATTTCTTTTCCTGTTCTCCAGGCTGTCAATACCGATGCCACACGCGTGCCTATCCATGAAAAAATCTAATGCCACTTATGTTTCTTCTGATTTATATGTTCTCTGGAGGAGCAGCATCCCGGTCCGACTTTACCTAATGGTTGAGATAGGGGGATGATCGTACTGTATTGATTTCTGTACAGTGGTCTGAATGAGCCTGAAGCATATAGGCCTCTATGGCCAGAGTTGTCTATAAGGGGAAGGGGCTAATACCCGAGAAACGAGCCTTAAAGGAACTCTGTCCGATTTTTCACTTCTCTTATTTTTTGTGCGAACATTACGTTGCGAATCCAATTTTTTTTACCATTTTTTTATTTGAGGATATTTACGACTCGCATTTTCGACTTAATATAACATTGACAACCAAAATCGATCAACCGTCAAAACGTTCAGAAAATGAACTCAATATTTTACTAACAAAACATATAATTACATTTGAGGGCCATGCCAGCCACGGGAATGCTACACGCAGTTTTTCGCCTTTACATAACAAGCTCCTCTTATGACCTGTCGTGTTTATTAGCATTGGTACCGTAGAGATACCAAAGCAAAGGGCTAAAAAACAGGAGGGGAAACAAAAATAATTTTTTTTCCCTGGGGCTATTCTTAGCTCTCGACGGTCCAGTCTCTGGCTCAGATGATATGTCTTTTAACCACATTTCTTTGAAAAATAAAGTTTTTCTTCTTGTTTTTTTAAAGCATTAAATCCTTTCCGCATTGATCTATTGACTTTTAAGGAATGTCTTTTTTTAAAGAAAGGTGAATAAATAATACTGCTTACGCTACAAAAGGATGTAGTCTCAAAGAGTTAAGACTTATTTTCTTATTTTGATTAGCTCCGCCCCTAAGGAGCTGAAGATATTCGGCGACAGCTGCTCGCGCAGTTATGGACATCTTCAAGGCAGTTTCATCAGCTACCCAGCAATGAACACCACGCCGGCCAGAATATACCCATAGGATATGCTGAAACCCAAAATCACCTGAAACAAATAAGAATATTGAAAGCTGTGAATTATTAGCCTGGGCTCCTAGTTAGAACCTACTTGTTTGCCATTACCCCCCAAAGACAATAGAGCTTATGGCGGTGGTAAATAAAAAAGTTAGTACGTTACAATAGATTTTACCAGAGAGTGGAAGACCAGAAAATGCAAATCAAATTAAGTCTTTTACGAATATAAGATAAGGCAAAAAATTTGATATGAGAAGCGCCAATTTCAGAAATTTTTCGCAAGCAAGAAAAGGATCCACGACATGTTTTAAAAACCAAAAACCTAAGTTAATTAAGAGCCTAAATGAGATACGTGAAATCAGACTGCATCACTTAATCGAGCTCCCAGAGTTCAAGCGAATAAGCTTTAAGTTCCAGTTTGACAAAAATAAAATTAACCATCACCTGTTCTATTACCATGGCTAAATTTTCGGGTTAAACCAAAGATCTTAGAATAATATATACAACAAATAATGCAGTTCTAACCATTCTTCCTGCGTCGCTTCTTTGCGGGAAGATACTACTGTTTTCTGGTTTTTGAAATGATGCAGTTTTTAGAATCGCTATACATGACTTCGGCAAGCTGAAATCAATGAAACTCAATTTTTATATCCACAAAATTTCTGAAACATTCTACCCCTGGTAAATTTAAATCATCCCACATTTCCACCAGCATTTGGAGCCTAGTAATATAAGTCTTTGAGTTGAACTTAAACATCCTTTGTGGTTGGGCAAATCCTAGAAGCCCGAATTGTCGGTTTCTTGGAGAATTCACAAGACCCTACTATGACATTGAGCAATCAGAAGAGTTACATAGGGGTCTAATTAAGTTAGATTTCGTAAGGGAAGACAAATTGACACATTTTAAATAAATACTCTTCCATAACTCCATTTCAGGGTCATTCTCAAACATGTTGTGAAGTCCAAACGAGAGAGCTTGTTTTGCCTTTTTCAAAAACATGCTAGAAGTGAGAAAGATTTTTTCGGTGGATCTTTATACACTGGTCAACTACCTAAGGTGCTGAAACCTGGCCTGCTACTACTTCTACCTACTGTAAGATAAGATTTTGCTTGGTCTCCAATGTCTAACTCCAATCACTAATAAAATCGACTCACAACCCTTGTCATTTTGATGTACAAACTTTATGCTATTTTGATCACTTAGTCCGCGTTCTGGCAGTAATACCCGTCGAAATACTTCTCACTATAAGTCTTCAGCACATTTAGGATGAAAGCCACTTGCGAACATTTCAACTACCACCATTTTCAAATCTTTTTACTCAAATTTATATTATATATATACATATATATATATATATATATATATATATATATATATATATATATAGTATATATATATATATATATATATATATATATATATTTTACTACCCCTAATTCTAACCATTGCTCATTAATCAGAGGCAACACTCTAGCGTCACCATTAGTAAGTAGTCATGTATCTCCCATGCATTAATTTTTTATTTGTTTTTTCTTCACCCACCTTTGGATGGAAGATGTAATCTTAGAAAGTTGGGATGGGCTTATTCTATTAGAAATGAAGTTTCTAGTGCTCTTTTTAAGGGCCAAAAGTGATAGGAGAGTAACCAGTTCCCTTTCCGTGCCGTTTTTTTTTTTCTACCCAGTTCCACCATAGCCCCACATAATATTATATCAAAATTTCGAGAGAGTCATTTTGTTCAGAATAGTCAGGTTTAACTGTTTTATTTTATTAATTCAACATAACAGAAAACATATACCCCCAATAGACAGCAGAGCTCATGAAATTGGGCATTAATAATAATAAAAAACACAAAAAAAAAACAAAAAAAACATTTTCTCAACATAACGAAAAGAGAGAGAAAAAAAAAACCTGGTTAAAGAAAAAAAAAACAGAACCAAATATAAAGAAAACAAAAGCTGGACAAGTGGGCATGGAAGGCTATCCCAACATGAGTAACAAGTATAAACGAAAAAAAATAATAATAATAACAAAAAATTATATTCCACCATCACAGGTCATACAATTTTAATATTTTCTTCTTTAGAACTGATATTTTCCAAAATGCCTCAATTTGAATTCTATCTTTCAACCTATATTTATTTGAAATAAATGGTATTTGGTATCTAAAGGGAATTGGTACAAAGGGAATTCGATATGTTCATTTGGTACAAAGGGAATTCGATATGTTCCAGAACACCTTAGAGCCAAAGGAGGGGGCAGAATCAACGGAGATTTTTCATAAAAAATAACTACTAGGATCTTGTATTTTAAAATGCCATATTGAAATATTAAGTTCTCTTATATGTTTCAAATCTAATAAATTCAAGGAAAAAAATAATGTCTCAGTTTCCGATGCATCTCTAAGTTTTGATGGACGATGTAAAAAAGCTTCCAAGTATTCTCACTGCTTTATTTTGAAGGATCTATAGGGGTTTTATATGCGTCCAAAAAGTATTTAAATAAATAATTGTGCAATAATTTAAATAAGGCGCAATTAAAGAATGACAAATTATTTTTAAGATTGAAAATGGAAAAACATGTTGCAAACGATACATAGACCCAATATTTTGCGAAAGTTTCACCCTTAGATGATCAATATGAGTTTGAAATGACAAAAGGGGATCAATAAAAACTCCTAAATAACGATATGATTGAACTCTACGTACTTTATGCTCACCAACTTGAAGCTCCTGACATTTAATTTTTTTAGTAGCACGTTTTGAATAACCAAAAACCATAAATCCAGTCTTCTTAAAATTCGGTACTAAATAATTAGAAACAAACTATCGATTAACTGAACTAACAGTGTTAAACAAATTTTGAATCAATGTAGATGAATCCTTCGCTTTAACAGAAACAGCTGTGTCATCTGCAAATAAAATTGCAAGACCATTATTTCCCTGCAAACACCGTAAAAGATCATTGATATACATCAAAAATAAAAGCGGACCTAATACCGAGCCTTGTGGGACACCAATATCTTCAAGATCATTTAAACTAGACAAATGTCCATCAACATCTACCACGATTTTACGTCCATAAAGGTATGATCTTATTATTTCTATTCCTTTCCCTCTTATACCGAAATTTTCCATTTTCGAAAGGTCCAACAAATATGTCTGGGCGTGACAAGCCCCCGCAGCCTCTGGGGCAAGGGCCGTAAATTATGCAAAATACCAATTGCTTAAAGATAGGTTTTATAATGGTAAGAGAGACAGGTCTGATCTTGGGAGCCAGATTAGCTAGAAACTTTTAGTGGTAATTCCCCGGAAAAAGAGGAACACACATTTTTCTGGTAGAGGGTGGATGTGAGGGGTCAGGAAATGGGTCAAGACATTTTATCCCTGATTAGTTTTAAACTTACGACGCAAGGCCTTGGGCCAAGATGAAAAAATAATAAATTAAAAACAAGAATATTGGTTTAGAAATTAGAAACAAAATGTGTCTTCCCATAAAAGGTGCCTTAGATCTTTTTAGTTGGAGCACGGGTCCCTCCCAAAATGGGGTCTAAAAAAATTTTCCCCGATTGACCTGAGAATTTCAAGGATGGTCTAAGTCTATGAAGACCATATATTTTTGTTTCAAGTAGGACGGGTGATAGGGAGCCCGCAAACAGGCCAGCAACTTTATTGTCCCTGATCAATTTAAACTTTCAGCCCAAAGTCTCCATGCCATGAGGAGTCTAACATAAAAAAAAAAATTAGATTGAGGGCATGGTCCACCCAAAAATTGGGCTCGAAAAGGGCCAATAACTTTTTGTTGCTGTTCATCTCAAAACATATATCCTTAAATCCTTGGGGCAAGAGGACCACAATGCACAAGAAAAAGACTGGAAGAACAAAATGTAGGTTCCCCAAAAAAGGGTCGGTTTTTTCTTGTCTGCACAGCGGGACACAACCATAAGTCCCTGGACCAAACAAACCCTCATGTACAAAAATTAGATTGGAGGCATACATTCCAGAAACTGGGCCAGAAAATACTGTTCCCGAATGGCTTGAGGCTGATTCCTGAAACTCCGTAGACCAAGGAGACCCCTATTCACAGAATATATTTATAGATAAATTCAGCCAAATACGAAGCCCTACAAAGGCCTAACAAAATATTTCCGAACGACTTGTAATTTAAACCCTGGTCAAATGAAATAGAAAAGTTTTAATTTCAGGACTGAATCCTGATCAAATTTTTTCCCAAAAGAGAACCCATTTTTTTTAATTAGTTTGAAACTTCCAAGGATCGTTGCCTAGCCTCAGGGGACCTAATTTATTGTTTAGAGGGGGAGGATGTCGAAAGTTTTAGAAAATAGCAAAACAGCTTAGAGTCCCTATTCAGTTTTAATTTGCAGCCGTAACTCCCTAAGCCAAAAGGAAGCTAATATAACAGGAGATCTTTCTTTGGGGGCATGGTTCTTCTAAATATGGGACCAGAAAAGGACTGGAAACTTAATTTTTCCAACCGACTCAAAACGTAAGTCCTAGGGCCAAGAGAAACCCAATGAATGAGAAAAAAATAGGAAACAAAAATATTGCTCACAATGAAAAGGGGCTAACCTTCCTTTTTTTCAAATGGCCAGACTTACACCGGTAAGTCCCTGGGTCAAGGGGCATTAATGTACAAAAATCCTTTTATCTTATGAATCAAACTTTACAGTACCTCAATTAATAAAAAAGGAAAGAGTCAAAGAGAGGTGAGCACAACATTTAAAGAATGTGTTAAACCCTGAGAGCTTTGTGAGGAGGAACTAGAGAAAGCACAAAAAGGATTGAAAAATCATAAGGCCTCAGGTGTTAGTACCGCCATGAAATATTTTTCGAATTATGATGGCTGTGAAGCTAGTGAGAAATTACTGAAGACTATGAACATGTCCTTTGGAAAAGGGGAAATATCTAGGAATTTTAAGAAAACTTTAATTAAACCTTAATTTTAAGAAAATTTAATAAGAAGTGATAAGAGTGAGTGCGGTAATTACAGAGGCATTAGCTTGATTTGTGTAGGAGTACTACTTTATCCATAATATATCTCTTTCAGCACATTTGAACCAGATTAGATTTAATAAAACTTTTCTGAAAAAATGGAAATTCTCTACTAGTGTTTCAGAGAGAAAGCACTGAATACTTACAAAAAGCTAAAATACATCAATTTTTGAAAAACATTAGCTACCCAAGACTGTATTATAAAAAACAAAGAAGGAAAATCAGGATGAATAATACATAGGATGAATTTACTGTTCTTCCAAGTGGAATAACTAAAATTCAACTGTATAGACACAACCAAAAAGGGCTCAAGAAAATTAGTTGAGTTAATAATGGACCCAGAGCTTAAATCATGCCTGAGGAGGGAAGTTTCATGATTTTACAGGAATCCATTTCCTACCACTAAGGCAAAGAAGACTGCAGAGAAAATAGATACTCAAATACTTTCCTAGATGGCAAAAAGGAAATTATATAGGATTTGCAGCCCTCTAGTTATACTGATGATTTACAGCACCTGCAAAATTACATTGGTTCTCATTAGACTAAGAGATGGTGTAGATAAAGCTTTGTGAGAAGGATAGTGTTTTTATGATGGGGAGAAGATACGTCGACCAAAGTGTCACTCTTAGATTAATTAACTGAGAATATAAACGGTTAAAATTTTTAATTAAGACAGTGAAAGTAACACCTTATTGAAAATAACGGCTTATTTTCTATTTTTTGTTATTTCTTCAATTCATTTCAAGTTGAAGAAATTACATATAAAATGAATTCTTTGTGCCCTTGATTTTGATGAAAACAAAACTTACTTCTGAGGGCAATGTCCAGTACTTTAGTAGCAACAACCATAAACTTCCAACATTTGCTGCATATATCTGCACCAGAGCAACAGGTTCGTACCTCGTCATAATCTGTCATATCTATGTCAAAAACTAGCTCCTTTTCCTGAGGCTGAAATTGACCAGCAGAAGCCATTCGATTGTCTTTAGGCCTTAAAAAGATGGGCAATATAAACAAAAAATAGATCATACCAGCACAAAAAATGGTTGGAGGATTCCTCCTATTGTTGGTCTAAAAGGCCTAAAATCTGTATTTTTGATCGTGAAAAACCACGTTGGAAAAAATCCTCTGATTCTCAGGTTAGGCAACCCCCCCCCCTCCCACTTAAATCAGGTGTGCACACAGAAAGCTTTTCAGAGAGGGGCCAGATGAAAACAGCAACAACAAACAAGCATACCAATTATATGAGAAATAAAGGACATTATATTGAAAATATAAAACTAAGTTGAAATATGGGAGAGGGGGCAATTCCCAGGGTATCAACTTGTGCATGTCTTAATGGTCCAATATACATGGTGTTCTTATAATACGACATAATATACTGTAGAGACTTTATTAAGACCGTACTGTGACATATTGTACAAAGACTTAACTGTTTCTGGCCGTAGTCCGTTCGAAGTCTCCCATGCGCAGTTAGACAAAGAGTTTTGACCAAATCTTTTCCGAGGACATGGTGGGTACATTTTGTATCGGTGCTGACGGGTACTATTATACTCTGTAAAAGCAAAGAAGCTAGTTGGAGTGGTATTATCAATGTTCCCAACAATGTAGAATACCCTTGTAAGGTCAGCTCTATCATATTCAAAATGAATATTACGTAACTGTAGTGTCTGCATTCACTGGTGGTATGGTAGATATGTCTGGTAAGGTATAAGTTTGGTGGCCCTCTGTTGCACTTCCTTGACTCTTACTCTATCTCTCTTACTAAGATCACCATGCTGATGAGGAATGTTCAGGTATTGGACGTACGGTAGGCATACAAAGTAACATAAATGAACGAAGGTTAAACTTAGAGAACGTGCGCTTTAGACATAATAATTGGTAATTCACCAAAGAGTGAAATCTGAGACATGTTTATCAAACTTGAGTCGAAGTAAATCCCGAGATCTCGAAAATTACATCCATACCCAACATTGATTTAGCATCAACAAAGTATTGGCAATATTGAAGGAGTGTGCGCAAATAGTGCACAGTACTACACTTAATTTCGTTAATGAACTTGGAGTTTGCAGTACACCACCTGCACAGAGCGTTCAAATCGTACCGAAGTAACGAGACCTCATGTTCATTTATAACCAACCTACATACCTTTAAGTCATCCGTAAACATTTTTATAGTCAAGTCTTTAACAACATATGGCAAATCATAGATAAAAAGACAGAAGAGTACTAGCGTAAGACAAACGCCTTGCGGAACTCCATTTACCACAGGCATAAGCAATGAACCATTCCTGCACAGTTACCTAACGATTGCTTTTTTCAAGTTTGAAGGGTACGCGCTAGCTGAAAGACAGATATTGAACGGACACAAGAGTTTACGCAAGCACTGATGCAAGTTTGCGTAACACTTTATGATAGACTTCCTGGACCACGCAATCTGAACCATCAAATTCTTTTGTTAAATCCAAAGGAATGAATTGGGAATGTGTTTCTGTTGGTGTTTTTGTGAAGACTGAACTAAATACCTTGTGGAAAAGTTGTGATTTTTCCAGATTTTCATCAACATGAGAAAGAATTTCAGGATGTATAAACGAAGTGGATGATGGAGATTGTTAAGCTTGATTTATTCTTACAGACTTTCAAAATCTTTTAGGGCAACTTTGGACTGATGCAATAGCGTTTGACTCAACATCTTGGTGATTTAGATGAAGAACTTGGTTACTTTTATTTCTCACTCTTTTATAATTTGTCCATGAATCAACGGTTTTTAGTTGTATCCACTAACGCTATCTATCACCCTTTTCTTTGAGAATTTGTATGACATACCGGGGAAGGACCTGTCTATTGTTGTAAAACTGCCTGCTGGTAAATATGGATCATATTAATCTCTACCTTCTTTAAGGGCCTGCCTAATAAATTCAAAGGACACATCAGCGCTACCATTACAATGTAGTAGCTCCACTTGAATAGAAAGAGATGACATAGAATAAGAAAATGCAACATAATTTGTTATGCCATAATCACATTTTCGAGAATATTTCGGAGTATCAGCAAAACCCAAAAAACAACTTAGTGACATCAGCAAAACTGCAGAATGGCTTTTTCCTGATGGTAGTAAAAATTCAACATTACTATTATCCTCATGCGATTTTATTATTACAAGGTCCAAGATTCACGGGGTTGAATTAGCCCGTAAACCACTTGGATTCTGAATGTGCTGATGCAAATAATAATCTTGCAAAGTTTGTAGGAATTAATTTTCAAACGACTCATCAGAAACCTGTGTTGTGCATGAACTTCAATCAATAGAGGGTAGATTGAAGTCACCAACTAATAGAAATTTGGAACAAATGAAAGAAACAGAAGAGAAATACTGCAGTTCTTTTAATTATCAACTAAAGACATTTCATTAACACTAGGATTACAATGAACTGCTAAAATTCTACAGGAACTTTTGGACTTAGGCAACTCAACATCAACAGCTGAACATTCATTTACATTTGAGGCGACAGGGTCACTAACTTCCATATACTCTAACAGTGTATGAACAAAAATAAAAATTCTACGATTATAGCTACTACTATAATGGGATTACAATCACATACTTGCTGCTAATACACACCAGGTTGTTGGATCTTCAGTAAGTCCTTGCAAGATAATATTTTGTTGCTTTCTAACAAATTAGTTTAGGCTATCGTCAGAGGCCAGCTTCCCATTGGCATTATACTCAAGGTTTTGGCTTGCTTAGGGCATCAAATTAAATTTTGATATGGGTTGCAACATATATTTTCACGTCCCGACTTGAACATTTCTGGCCGAATATTTCTTGATGCTTGTTAATCTGACATTAAAATGTTTCAGCAACTTATTAGATTTGTCTCGAATCCCACTTTTTAAATATAATATACAATGATCTGATTTTGCTTTTAAGAGGATTCGATACCTTAAACATCATTTTGTGAGCTTTAACGTCGGCTGTCTGTCTCAAAGGCAAAGGGTTCATTAGTGGATTCTCCCAGGGGATTAATTATCATTGAAACCTATTGAGAATTTGTGATGTGATTATGAAATTTGAGTGAAAAGACAATGGAATTGTGTTGGCAAAGTTTTCAATCAAAGCGGGTTGTACCACAGAAAATTCAAACAGCTATCAAATTGATCAAATGACATTTCTTCTGAGGTGATTTTTAGCATTTTCCTAACAGGTATACAAGAACACTTTTAGAGACAATCGTTCCCTGAATATAAAAAGAAAATCCTGCTCTGTTCGATCGAAAAACCAAAATTTACACTTCCTAATGATATAAGTTTCTCTAAAACTAAATATATCTATCTTCCGCATAAAAAAGAGAATGTACATGGTTTTTCTAAGATTTCAGGGAAAGTAGATGTTCACTTTTCATTTCTACCGTTTATTCAGACTGCATATCCAAGCTCTACGAGTTATGACAAGACCACCCAATCAATTCTAAACAGTTTGGCCACACATGCTAAAAAAGTTTATAATGGGCGAGATAGGCTGATTCTTTATGGTATCAAATCCCCTTAATAATATTCTTTATTTCTGACGCAGATAGACTAAATACATTATAATAAATAGATATTAAATTTTTAGTGATTTTTTATGCTTTATAAATCAACAGGATTAATCGTTATAAACACAAAAATACTTCATGTTAATAATTTTCATAGTTCTTTCTCATGGACATAAAATTAAGAAAAATAACACGGATTGGTTAACACGTTGTATTCAATAAATTTGTATGGTCATCGAAAAAAAAGAAGCAAATAACAGTACACTGGAATAATAATTCCAGAATCAGTGAGTATCAAGGTCAGCCATAAACCAACCTAAGCAGTAAAATATTTTCAAATTAGAGCCACAACTACGCAGAATAAGGACAATAAGTAAAAGGCAAGTGTAATGACATGACTATTCAGTTACTCCACAAGCAGTCCCACATAGAAATTTCTTGATTTGAAGGGGGAAGATAATCATCAAAAAAATTTATTTAGATATTTTTTAGCTAATAATTAGCTGAAAAGCATATATTTTATGTAATTTTTCCCAGTTAGGGGGCTATGGGTTCCTGTTTACAAAACAATAAATTCATAATTTTTGGCTTGGATACTCTAAAGTCTGAGATTGCATTTACAAAACATTGTAAACTTCACCTAAAGTTGTAGATTGCTCCAATGTCGATCTTATGTGGAACCCTACCAATTACAGTTTCTTCCCAGTCTTCTTCATCTTGGAATGACATGTACCGGATGTAGACATCATCTGCGAGCGTAAATGAAAATTCTCGAAACGGAAAATTTGTCTTGATTTCTAAAATAGAACATTATAATTAGAAAACCAATACCGTTTATAATTATAAAATGAAAACTATAGCCTCCTAGATTTGTTTGATAAGGAATGGTTTATCAAGTTTTGAACCAAAAAGCTAGAAACGTCACATGGATACATTTCTAAGAAAAGACTCTGTAGCTTTGGTAAGGAAAGAGGATGCTTTGGCCAAATTTTCGGACTTCTATGAATAGGCAATTGATTCAGCTAATAGAGAAGCTGTGGAGCTTCTATCATTGAATGGGACCTTTGATTGACTTGATGAAAACATTTGACCTAAGGAGACATACTATACTTCTGAAGAAACTATCTGATGAAATTGGTATTAAACCTTTTAGATAGAACTGCTGCTAGCTTCTCCACTAATCGGAAGCAAGAAAATAGGCACCGGGACAAAGTTTCTGATAACCTAGAGATTAAATGTGACATGCCAAATGTACCTTTTTGGGGCTGATTTTGTGTCATACTGTGGTAAACAAATTGGCAGTATGATATCCAGATTGGTAGCAATATATGGATGAGCTGTCCTGCTAGAGAAATATTCTAGAGTCCAGCCCGCCTCTTAAGGCATCTCAAAGGGTTGATGAAATATAGCTGCTTGTTATTCTTATAGGTTTTGAGTTTTGATAGGAAAAACAAATCAATAATAAGCTACTAAAAAATAGAAACTTATTTCATAGAAACACATCCTTTGTATCAACAAAATTTAATTCATCCCTCCCTATTGTCCCCCAGTATGGCATTTTGGTCTAACATCCTGGGAGCCTGACCTGTTGGATAAAAGTCAGTTTAGGGTCTTATTTGTTTCATCTAGGAACCCCGAGGTTCCTTATCTGAGGTAGCTTAGGGATTTTAAGCCTAAAACTTTATTTTAACTGCCATCAAAATCTCTACAAAAGCTTTCCCTGCCAATTGCCAGTACCTTTTTTCAAACTACAGTCAATTCTCTGGTAACATGCAAGATATAAATGAAGTTTCTTTCTCATGTTTGTAAGATGTTATAATTCTGAAGTATGAGCTGAATTATGTAATGTGATTTTTTAGCTTGGGTGAATTTAATATAGAACTGATTGAATAAGTTTTACTTTGTTTGTATTTTTGTTTTTGGCATATCAAGCATTCTGATGAAAATCAGTTTTTGTATAGCTAACAAGAGTTAAATTTTGTGGATTGATTAAAAAACAATCAGCATTACTGATATGCATTTCAATTCAATCTCTAAATAGGTCTTGTGTTTACAGTGTTTCAGAAAAGGAGACTCAACACCATAAATTTGGATCAGATCTCAATGAAAATTACACCAATAAACCTAGCTTCTCAGAAAAACCAATAGATCCACTTTGATCACCATCTTTCCTTCTGATCTTTTGCACTGAAACAATTTGTAAGATTTCAATCTAATAATGCCAGAAGAAGCAGCTCTGAGTCGTTCTGAATGAGACATTTTAACAGTAACATTTACAACAGCAACATTTTAAGAAATTTAAAAATAAATTTCTTGTTAATTATTGTCTCGATTTATCAGTAGTGTACCGAACCAATCGTGCTCAAAACCCTCCTCAGGGCCATACAGTGGTGTTTTCTTTGTGGATGGTGAAGTTTTCACCACAGTAGAGTGCAGACGGTCTGGTATCATAGTGGTATCCTTTTCTAGTTTAGATTAAAGCTTATTCCAATAGGCAATGGAAAGAACTCCCCCTAAAAAAAAAGTCCCCCCAGATCCCACCCCAAATACTAATGAAATTTATCCATTTTTGCTGGTCAAGCCTGGCTGGTCAAGCTCTCTTTCTCAAAGCTCACATGAAAGCTCAAATTCTGAGAATAGGACAATGATCAGTGTTGGAGCTAATGTCACCATAGATGATAATGGATTTCAAGAGGTCCTTTCTAGGAGCTCCAAAAAAAGGAAAAAAAACATCCCCAATCAAAAGTATTTCCCCTCCCCCTGTCCAAGTTTCTCCTTCCCAAAACTTAGGCATTTACCTCAAAATTACTCCTAATACCCCCTTCGAAATAAGAATGATTACTACAATAAGGGTTGCAATTTTCAAAATGTTAAATTCAATGTTTTCTCTTAACATTCACCGTGATGGATCTTTGCTAATAGCTGTCCAAGATCAGAAATCAGCAGATATAATGCTTAATCTAAAATCTCTTCTGAATACCCCAATTAATTCATCTAAATGGAACCCAAAACAATCCCAAACAAAAATAGTAGTATATAATGTTCCCTTAGAAATACCAATTCAGGATTTAAAAGAAGGGCTCTCAGATAGGGCTGGTAACGCAATCCCTGTAGAAGATGTCACTCAACTGGGTAAACCCAACTCTAATGGATTAAAAACAAGTAGATCTTTCTTATTTACACTGAAAGAAAAAAAATAATATCCCAGAAAAGTTATTCCTATTTGGGCAAATCAAACCGCACAAGGAATACAAGCCAAAGCCAATCCAGTGTCAGAAGTGTCTGAAACTGGGACACACAACAAATAAATGCAATGAAATTCTCCTAGCCTGTAGTAATTGTAAAGGGTCCCATCCCAAAGAGTTGACAACTTGCAACAACACTCAGCCTACATGTATCAATTGTAAAGGCCCACATGAATCCACCAATAAATCACAATGCCCGGCATATAAGAAAAGAGCACTAACACTCCAAATAGCAACAGAGAAGGCCATTCCATACCCTTTTGCATTTATGGAAGCAAATGCTGCCCAATCACACCAAATAAAACCCATATTGAAATTAAATAAAGCTCCCAATGCATCAAGTACTCCTTACAAAACACCATCCATTAAGCCCCCTAGCTCACATCTCTATCAGAAAGAATCACCAAGCCAACAAGCCTCCTTGCCTATTGAGATGAGGTCAGCCTGGCACCCCCTCCCAACAAGAAACAAACCAGAAACACTACCAGGAATTAATCCCTTAACTGACAAACTGGATGCACAACCAAACATACAAACCCCAAATATATGCTTATTCATTCTAAACTGCAATGCAGTTCAGGTCATGAATATACAACAACAACAGAAAACAAAAATCATATGAATTGGCAAAAATCTACATCCCTAATCATATGCTCATTCTAGCAAAAAAAGACCTTGCTTTACTATTAACAAAGCTGAACATTGATGCACAGTTATATGAAAAATAAATCAACAACACAACATATATCAATACTCCAGTGGAATGTAAGATTACTTAAAAAAAATAAGTTAAATGAATCAATATCTTTTATGAATAATAATTCCATCAATATTGCTTGCCTCCAGGAAACTCATTTAACCCAAAATCAACAAATTAAGTCTCTGGGATACCACTATCCTGAGAAAGGATAGAACATCAGAGAGAAAAGGAGGTGGAGTAGCTTTAATAGTTAAAAATAATATAAATTCTGTGGCATCAATTTTCCAGATTTTGTAAATGATGTTGATGCAATTGGTATCAGTGTTTGGCTGAATAATACAAAAACTTACATATTAAGCTTTTATAAAACTAATGGCCAAACTAAAGATGCCATGGATTTCTTCAGCCAAATAAATAATTCTAATATGTTGAAAAATATCATTATTTGTGGAGACTTTAATGCCCACAGCCTTTTGTGGGGGAATAAACCAGAAAATAAAGCTGGTAAGTTCATTGAACGTATGATTTCAAATAATAATGAACTAGCTGTTGCTACCCCTCCAGACCTGAATACATATTTCAACCCCAAAAGTGGCAGTTCCTCTACAATTGACCTACAAATTGTGTCTTTTAATATTTTGAATAAAATTTATATAAATAAAATTGATAGTCTATGTACTGACCACTTTGCCATAGTTTGCTCCCTAAACAAACCTGCTGAAACCCTATCACATACCTTGAAATATATCAACACTAAAGCAAATTGGCCTATGTTCCAAAATAAGCTAAATGATGAAATTACAAGTTTCACCCAAAATTCATGCATTTCAAACGCAACAGCTGACACACATGCTGAAGTTTTGGCATCTTTACTAATAAATACAGCTAATCATGCTATCCCCAGGACAACACCCAGGAAAACCTTCCCTAAACATATTCCCAAAGCATGGTGGACAAATGAGTGCCAAAATAAATGGAAAAACAAAAAAGGCAGCTAGGAGAACATTCTTAAAAAAAACCATCACCTACTACATATTTAAAAAAATTACAAGCAGAATCTAATCTAAAAAGGACCATAATAAATGCTAAATATAACTACTGGAATAATTTTGCAAATAATCTCTCCAGAGAAACACATGAGCCAATTATACATAAAGTTATAAGCCACATCTGTGGGAAAAAGACTTCCCCCAAGCCACTCCTGTATGAGCTTATACATAATAATACCCATTATGACAATGATAATGAATAAGCTAAGCTATTTGCCACTCTTTTTGTTAATAAGCTAACATCAAATAATTGTAGCAAAATGCCCCCAATTCCTATGAACCCAAATTACCAACCTCGCCCAGGATCCGAGTATATAACCAGTCCATTTTCAATCCAGGAAATGAATAATGCAATACATCATATTAGGACCAAGACTAGTGGCAGCTATGACAATATACACCCTACATGGATAAAGAATCTCACCCCTTCATATTCACAGGAACTTCTAAATTGTTATAATCATGCTTGGGCTTCATCTATATTCCCCAATATCTGGAAATGTTCGTCCCTCCTACCAATCCTAAAGAAAAATAAACCCAAAGATAACCCTGAGTCTTATAGGCCCATAATGATTACTCCTGTGATGGGGAAAATAATGGAGAAAATCATCTATTACCGACTCCTCTGGTTTGTTGAAAAAAATAATATGATCCCTCACACTCAAACTGGATTCAGGAAACACCATTTCTCAACAGATGCTTTCATATTGTTAACAAATGCAATAAATGAATCATTCTCAAAAAATAATGTCCTAGTTGCAGCTTTCCTAGATTTTGAAGGGGCATATGACAATGTGAACCACCAAATCCTTTTAATTAAACTTGCTAACCTTGGACTACCCCCCAAGCTAGTATCTTTTATAAAATCTTTCATCGAATTGCGAAGTTTTCATTGTTTGTGTAGGTTCAGCCTCTTCACCCCAAAAGACAATAACCAAAGGCCTTCCTCAGGGAGCAGTCCTCAGCTGCCTCCTCTTTGCCCTATATCTCTGGGACATGAACCTCCCCCACACGAGTCTACAATATGCTGATGATCTGGTACTATGGTCATCTGGCAACACCTTTGAGATTGCACAGTCAAAGCTGCAAAAGTCACTTTTCCAATTTGAAAAATTCTCTCAACATTCAGATTTACCCATTGCACCTACCAAGCCAAAAATAATCCAATTTCACCGAAAGCGAAATCATGTTAATGCAAGATTAACTCTAAATGGAACAACTATTCCAGAAGATAATCATATTAATTACCTAGGTCTCGTGCTTGACCAAAAACTTAATTTCCACCTCCACATTTCAAACACAATAAAAAAATGCTATAGAAAAACAATTATACTAAAAAGACTTCTTTCCACACCCTGGGGCTGTAAGGAGAAAACCTTACTCCAGTTTTATAAATCACATATAAGACCCCATATTGACTATGAGCTCATCGTCTATGGTGCATGTGCAAAGACCCAGATGCAAAAAATTGAAACAACACAAAATGATATAATACGTCTCATATTTGGTCTTAGGAAACCCACAAGCACCAAGTTTCTGCTTATGGAGAGTGGATTAACAACAATAAGGGAGAGACGTAGCTTTCTTTTGATAAAACATCTTACAAAAATTGAATCAAATAGCTCACACACCCTACATAATTGGTTAAGAAATCCAGCCATGTATAGAGGCATTGCATATGAGTATGCCAATATTCAGAAGAAGTTTCCTGTACCCGCAAAGTCTATTGCACCTACTTTCTCCCAAACCCCTCCATGGAATTGGTCAATCCCCATAATAAATACTGATTTCTCAAAGTGGACTAAAGATTTAACCCCCATCGCTTTTGTCCAGAAAAAATTTGCTGAACTTAATACAATCACTTATAAAAACCATTTCCAAATCTTTGTTGATGGGTCCAAAATGAATGAGAAGGTAGCAAGTGGTGCCTTCCTTCCTCACCTGGAAATTGCAATGGGTGAGAGATTGTATAATAATGTATCTATAATGCCTGCAGAGTTAAATGCCATAATCATGGCATTAGAATACCTTATGGAAAATAAACCCTTGTTTGCTAATTCAAATAATATTATAGTTTATTCTGGCTCTCTATCAAGCCTTGAGTTGCTGTCTTCAGCTCCTCAGTATAAGCTGGATATTGACACTTATCATTGTCTTAGTATTATAAATAATCTTGCTTCAAGTGGCATAAGAACTTATCTTCAGTATATTCCTAGCCACTCTGGTATAAGTGGTAATCATCAGGTTGATGAAATAGCAAAAAATGCTTTAAATATTGACCAGCCAAGTGGGAGACCAATCCCCATTAGAGATATTTACCGATGGAGACTATCAGATACTATGTTCAATAAGAAAAATCCTACTCTTTCCGCCTTTCCCAATAAGTATTTTTCTAAAATTTATCAAAGAATACGTTCTGGAACAAATGGACTAAACTTTCTTACATTCTCGTATCAGTTTCCTAATTCAAGTGATTCAGTTCCCCTGTCCCCTCTTTGCAGGTATTGTATTATGAATAATGAAACAATTGACCACTGCCTATTTGAATGTAATATGCTGACGTCTGCACAGCATACTTTGCATTGTAAACTGTTAAAGTGCTTCAAACACCACAAAATCTCACTATCAGCCAAGGGCCTAGCCAACTATACCTGCACACAGAGCACAGAAATCGATATCTATCTTCTCATATTTGAACTCCTTGAGTCAAAAGATCTACTGAAAGATATCTGAAAATATCTAATAATAAGAGACAACCAAGCCAGTAGCTCTGTAGCCCACAGAGTGAAGCAAAAGGAAAAGGGCTAAATGGTATCAACTGAAAAGCCCGCCTGCTGTGAATTAGAAGAAGAAAGAAAGATTTTAAGCAAATTTGTATTTTTCAGTTTGTCACATGAAAACTTATCATATCTAAATTAACATCAAGTTTCAAATGCAAAAAAAACTTAATTCTCATAAAACAGGTTCTTTCTTATACAACTTGAAAGTTCAACTAAGGGAGAAGAAGAGATAAAAAAAAAAGCAAAACAAAAAGCATAATATTAATAGAAACATTTTGCTCAAGCTGTTTAAGAAGGCCTTATAAGTCCAAGTTTTTTTTTATTTAAATAAGAAACAAGGTGAATTGCAATAATGAAAATCAAACAACAAAGGAATAAAATTTTAGGCCCTTCAAAGCCAAAATTAGCAACTGAATAAAGCCAGAGGCTATAATTGGCAGGAAGTTCAAGAGAGTAGGCCTTGAGGACCAAAGTAATTGCTGACATGATTCTTGGGGAGGGAGTAGGTTGGAACTATACTTAAAAACTGTCCAACAGTACTACTTTATCCATAATATATCTCTTTTAGCACATTTGAACCAGATTACATTTAATAAAACTTTTCTGAAAAAATATAAATTCTCTACTAGTGTTTCAGAGAGAAAACGCTGAATACATACAAAAAGCTAAAATACACCAATTTTTGAAGAACATTAGCTACCCAAGACAGTATTATAAAAAGCAAAGAAGGAAAATCTGGATGAATAATACAAAGGATGAATTTATTGTTCCTCCAAGTTGAATAAATCAAATTCAACTGTATAAACACATTCAAAAAGTGCTCAAGAAAATTAGTTGAGTTAATAATGGACCCAGAGTTTAAATCATGCCTGAGGAGGGACATAAATTTTATCTTATCTCTTACATGATAAAAGAAACAGCTCGTTTTTCTTTTTACTCTTTTTTTCTCTATCCCCTTTTTATGTTGTTTTTTAAACATTTGTTAATGTATATATTATTTATTTTTTCAGTTTTATCAGTTTTTATCTTTTTAACTAGTTGCCATTTTGCAGTTTTTAATATAAGTGACAAAGGAATCATATAGCATTCTGATATTTATTTATTTATTTTTATCTTTTTGCATTCGTTGCCAATTTTTTGGTTGTTGTGCTTTTGTTATGATTTTTTTGTTTGTTTGTTTTTTTATGGACTTCGGAATTCGAATTCGGCCCTTCAGGGCTTGTGATAGTAATTTCTCGAAATAAATATCTATCTATCTATCTATCTAGTTAAGTAACAAGACAAAACTTGAAACTTACCAAAGTGCTACTAGCATAGTGGTTTGTCCCCTCAGAAGGAAGCACTATAAAATTCTGACAACAACTCTAAAAAGTTCTAAAATACTTATTTATATCATTCCTAAAAGCACTTTACTTTACTTTTGCCATTAAATTTATTTTGGCTAGGATATAGATTTGGCCATAAAAGAGAGAGGGGGAGGGGGTGTTTGTAAAGTAAAGTGCAGTGTTGTTAGAAATCATATGAGCAAGTAGGGTAAGATACCCATTGCTCAGCTAGCTAATCTACTCTTTAACAGCTAAATCATTGAAAAATTCCTATCATACTATCTAGAAAGTGAAGTCTTTCACCATTGAATGTGCCAAAATCTTCTTAATAAGCATGTGATTAGCTTGACTATTCTAACTATATACAACACTCACAATTTCAAATATATTGATAGATAACAGCAGAGTTTAATCTGGGCCACACATTTGAAGCTTGAACCTAATTTTAAAAATGTTGTCTAATCTTTGACACAGGATCTTAAAGTTATAACAACACATGCTAATCACAGATGCAGTCAACCTTGGGTGGATTTAATCTAAAAAAAGTATTACCTTAAATTACCTTAAATCGCATGTCCAGTTAGATAAGGTCCCCTGTGGAACATGTTGCTGGTGGTGTGACATGACTATGGTTTGGCATCCCAGGTTAGTCTACACTCTGTATTGGCCCAGTCTTGGTCAACTCCTTTCTTGAATGCATCTTTGATTTGGGACTGGATGGTGGCTCCAGAGGCTGTTCCAGTAAGGGATGGCATGTACAGAGAAGAATTGCTGGCAACAGGGGACTTGCAGCTTCTTTGTGTGACCTCTTGTCATACTTGCAAGGGATGAGGAGAAAACTTGACTCGAGAGGTCGTTTTGTAGCAGTTTGCAAGTAGCAATTGTGTCTCCTCTCTTTCTTCAATAGACTAGGATGGGGAATTTGAGGGATACAAGACGTTCCTCATATGGCTTGCCTTGCAACGCTGGTATGAGCTTTGTTTCTTGCCTTTGGACACTCTTGAGTGCTTTAATGTCAATTTTATAATGGGGAGATGCTAGGGTCATTTCAAATTCCGGGTATGGATGTACAATAGCTTTGTACAGCTTCTTGACCACACATGGCTTTCTGGTGATAAACGTTTGTTTTATGAGCCCTAGGGTTCAGTTTGCTTTAGAAACTTGAGCTTGTGTGTGGCTGTGAAACTTGAGTTTGTCATTGACAACAACTCCTAGGTCCTTCTCCTCACTTACAGCTTCAAGTAGGTCATCTCCAATATGGTAAGGTTGTCTAAGATAGTTGTGTCAAAGATGCAGGACTTAGCATTTTCACATGTTGAACTGCAAAACCTACTCAGATGACCATCTAGATAGTTGATCTAAATCTCCCTGCATTGTTGAGTGATTGAGGCTAATTTGGGTCTGTCCTAAGAGCTTGCAATTGTCAGCATATAGTGTCAATGGGTTGTTCAGGTGAGTTGTACAGTTGTTAATATATATGCTGAACAATGTGGGCCCCAGGATTGTGCCCTGCAGGACTCCACTAATAACAGGAATTTCATGAAAATAAACAGTTTTACTGGTGGCATCATAAACTGATACCCTCTGAGTTCTTCCAGTAGGAAAGGTTTCAATCCAGGCAACTATATCCTAATGCACACTGTATGCTTCCATTTTCAGGAGAAGAAGTTGATGCTGTACTTTATCAAAGGCTATTGCTTGATCAAACAATGTGACATCTACCTGAAGGCCATCATCCAAGAGCCTGGTCACAATGTCATATGTTTCAATGAGGTTTTTGCTGATTGAGCAACCTTAATGGGAACCATGCTGACTTTTTGAAAGTGACTGATTTCTTTCAAGGTGAGAGACCAGTACATCATTTATGATGCTCTCAAGGACATCGCATGCAACAGAAGTGAAACTTATAGGGCAATAATTACTGGCTTGGTCTTTCTCCCTTTCTTGAAGATGAACTTGATGTTGGCCTGCTTCCAGTCACTTGGGAGCACTGTGGAAGTGAGTGACATCTCAAGAATCACAGCTAGTGGCTCAGCAATTTGTTCAGCTGCTTCTTTTAATAGTTTGGGTCATAGATTGTCTGGTCCAGCAGCTTTATTAGCATCCAGTCTTTTAAGCCTTTTCAGAACATTCTCTATACTTATAATTGCCATATACATTGGTTCTCCAATTGGTTGCTCTGGTAAAGTGGGTGGAGGGTTTGCTATGGGCTGAGTGGAGAAATTTGTACCAAAGCTAGAGTTGAGCAAATCTGCTTTTTCTTTAGCCTCTGAGGTCTTTGTGTCATCCTCTTTCATGAAGTCCGGGGTACCATGTCTAGAGGGATTAGCTGCTAAGACATGGCACCAGAACTGGTCCTGGTAAAATTCTACTTTAGCTACTTTTGGCTATCTTGGACAGGGATTAGATCAGGAAAATGAAACTTCCAGAAATGGGTCTACAGGCTAAAGTGTGTCCTGGGAAGGTATTTTGAAGGACCTACCTCCACTCCTTCTCTCTCTAGAGTCCTGACCTTTAAAAATCTGTGTGTTATAAAATGAAACCTTACAAAATAGATCTTCTGCTTAAATGAAATACAATAAAATTGTTTTCAGCTTCACAACTTTGCTCCATCCCAATTTATAAGGTTTTAAAGATATGCAAATAAATTTCCAAAATTTTGAAAAAAAAACATTGATATGGAATAAAATTCTACTCAAATAACAGAAATTGCATTTTCAGAACTAAAACTAGAGAAAAGAAACTGATAACTGAAAATTAAGGTAAAATGTTGTTTTGTCAAAATTTCAATAGGTATATGCCTAGACCTGTCATGTAGGTGAATTTCAGGACCCTCTAGAGGGAGGAGTGGAGTTAAGTACTTCAATACCTACCATGACATACTTTAGCCTGTAGACCCATCCCTGAAAGCTTCATTTTCCTAACCCAACCCCTTTCCAAGATAGCCAAAAGTAGCTAAAGTAGAATTTTACTGGGGTCTCTATCCAGAGAGTCAAGGGTTATTTATTTATTTATTAATACCAAGATACAGTAAGCTTTAACAAGCTTGTCGCACAAAACAATTATAAAAAAAGTCTATAACAATGTCAATGACATAACAAAAACATACAGTAACTGAAAACATTGAAAACAATATTACTGAGACATACAATAGCATACTAACTTAACTGAAACATATCTGTTAATAATTGAAACCTACCAAAAAGTAAGTCTACAAAATAACTGAAAACACACTGTCACAAAACAAAATATTCCCAAATACAAAAGTAAAAATATTCTCAAAATGGATTGTGATAGGACCTGGTATAGAAATCTGTAGAGGCTAAACTACTTTTGAAAGACTGGACCGTGGTACTTGCAACTATTTCTGATGGAAGTGAAATCCAATTCTTCCACACTCAGCTAGACAAAGAGTTTTTGCCTAATCTTTTCTGTGAACATGGTGGGTAAATTTTGTGTTGGTGTTGACGGGTACTATTGTATTCTGTAAAAGTGAAAAAGTGAGTTGGGGTGATATTATCAATATTCCTAACAATGCGGAATGTATTTATTAGGTCAGCTCTATAACGTCTGAACTGGAGAGAAGGCAACTGTAGTCTTTGCATTCTCTGGTGGTAAAGTAGATGACTCAGGTATGGTATGAGTTTGGTGGCCCTACGTTGCACTCTCTCAACCCTCTCTCTATCTCTCTTATTAAGAGGATACCATACTGATGAGCAATACTCAAGTACTGGATGTACAGTGGATACATAAAGTGAAATCAGTGAATGAAGATTAAACTTAGAAAAAGTACATCTTAGATGTAGTAATTGGTAATTTGCCTTATGGGTGATATCCGATACATGTTTATTAAATTTGAGACTTGAATCAAAACAAATCCCAAGGTCACAAACATATTCCACACTTGAAATTAATTTGCCAACAATGAAGTAATGGTAATGTTGAGGGAGTCTATGCAAATAGTGTACAGCATTGCACTTGGTTTCATTAATGAACATAGAGTTTGCAGTACACCACTGGCCCAGAGCAACTAAATCCTCTTGAAGTAAAGAAATCTCATGCTCACTCATGACTGACCTGTAGATTTTTACATCATCTGCAAACATTTTTATGGTCGAATTCCTAACAACACCTGGCAAATCATTGATAAAAAGCCCAAAGAGTACTGGCCCAAGACAACTGCCTTGTGGAACTCCACTTATGACATCCATAGGTGATGACAAAGCATCACCTACTGCAACCTCTTGGGTTCTATTTGTAAGATAACCTGTTATCCATGCTTTAGTTTGTGGGCCTATACCATATAGTTGACATTTGTTTATCAGAAGTGGAATGGAAATTTTCTCAAATGCTTTGGAAAAGTCAATATAAATACAATCAAACAAAATACCATTATCAGCCATCAATTGAAAATCATGAATCACATCAAGAAGTTGCGTGTTACAAGATCGTCGTTTACGGAAACCATGCTGAGCAGAATGCCATAAATTATTTTCCTCAAAATGTGCTTGGATTCTGCTCACCACAATTTTCTCCATTATATGGGAAAAGATTGATGTATTTGAAATTGGTCTGTAATTATTGAAATGGGACTTTGAACCATTCTTGTACAATGGCCTAATGATAGTTCTTTTCCAAGCTGAAGGACATTTACCAGATGAGAGACAAAGATTAAAGAGATATGTGAGTGGTCCAGCAAGCACTGATGCAAGTTCATGTAACATTACATTGGAAAATCCATCAATATCTGGTGCCTTTCCTGGATCAAGATTTCAGAGTGTCAGATAAACCTGCTGGACTGTAAACTCTGAATCAACAAATTCTTTTGTTAACTCTGGAGGAATAAACTGAGTGTGTGTTTGAGTAAAAACTGAACCAAATACCTTACTGAAAAGTTGTGATTTTACAAAATCATCATCTATATGTAAAAAAGTTTTGGGATCTATAAAGGAAGTGGATGATGGGGATTGTGAAACTTGATTTCTTCTCACATATTTCCAAAATCTTTTTGGGCAACTTTGGACTGATGCTATAACATTTGTCTCCACCTCTTGATGATTTAAATGAAGGAATTTAGTTGCTCTATTTCTAGCTCTTTTATAATTTAACCAAGAATCTAAGGTTTTAAATCTTAAATGATCATGCCACCTATCACCTTTTTCTTTTAGCATTTGTACAATATACCAAGGAAGGATCTGTCTATTTTTGAAAAACTGTCTACTAGTATATATTGGTACATATTGATCTTTACCTTCTATAAGGGCCTGCTTAATAAAATCAAAAGATGCATCAACAGTAGCATTACATTGCTGCAACTCCTCTTGTAGAAAGAGATGAAATATAATCTGAAAATGCAATGTAATTTCCTCTATCATAATCATATTTGGGAGAATGATTTGGAATATCAGAACAACCTCCAACACAATTTAGTGATATCACCAATACCAAATGATCACTTTTTCCTAGTGGTGGCAAAAACTCAACACTAGCAATATCATCTAGTGATTTTGTAATTACAAGGTCTAAAACTGAAGGGGCTGAATTAGCACGCAAACGAGTAGGGTTTTGAATGTGCTGATACAAATAATGCTCATGTAAAGTTTCTAGAAAATGATTTTCAAATGACTCATCAGAAAGTTGTGTTGTACCCGATGTCCAATCAATAGAAGGTAGGTTAAAGTCACCAACTACTAGAAACTTAGAACTAGATAAAGAGACAGTGGATAAATACTGCAATATTTTTCTATTATTAAATGAAGACAATTCACAAACACTAGGACTACAATAAATGGCTACAACTCTAAAAGCAATTGAGGACCCAGGTAATCTCACATCAACTACTAAGGATTCACTTATAATTGAAGAAATTGGATCATTAACTTCAATATACTTTAATGAGGTATGAACATAAATAAAAATTCCACACTTATAATTAGTATTTATAATGAGATTATAATCAGGCACTTGCTGGAAAAATACATCTGGGTGCTGACAGTTCTTGGGTAGTGATTCTGTAATAACAATAACATGGGGTTTGCGGGTTGATATTAGGGCATGAAATTCATCAATTTTTGTAGATAAACAGTCTGTGTTTGTATACGGAACAGATAAATTACTTTGTTTGTTAATACTATGTAGAGGCAGGGAATAGGTTTTTAAAGGGCCATTCTGTTGTTTGGGGTAATGGCACCCCATTTTAGCATGTTTTTTGTCACTATACAACCATTTTTAATTCCTAAATTTTGCTCACCAGCAGCAGCTCTTTTCTTGATTTCTTCTACTAATTCTTTTCTGTGTAGCCAGTCTTCTTTTGAGGTATCAGCATAGAAGCAAATGTCTCCTTTTTTAATGCCGGACTGTGTTAGGATGTCAATTTTAGTTTTAAAGGAACTGACTGAGAACAGTAATGGATCTGGTTGATTGGATGAGTTGGGAGCATTTGAGTTGGGGTTAGTCCTTGTCAGCCTTTGCAAATTGGTTACTGCACCTACATCAATTTGAAACATATTTTTAAGAAAATTTTGTAAGAACTGTAAGTCATTGGTTTGGGGTGGAACACCATATGCAACTAAATTCATATGTCTTTTCAGTCTGTCATTTTCTTGTAGCACCATCTTTTGAACTTCAGTTTTCAGCTTAACAACAATGGTATGATTGACCATTTCCTCAACAATGGCCATGGACACCTTAGATGAGATTATATTTTCTAGACTCTGAACTCTAGCATTAATAGCTTCAAGAGAGGTACAAATTTCATTTTGAAAACCAACATACATAGCTTTCATTTCACTACAGTGCTCATTAAGAGCTGACTTCAGCAGCTGGGGAAGTTCTTGCTGGGCTGAACCTCTAGATTTACAGATGGGGCATACCCAGGTGCTACCAAGTTGGTCATTCATTTTTACAAAGATATTATATTCAGAGGAGATATAATAATTATAATAATTCAGAGGAGATAGAGGTTATATAATAATTCTTTCACCAAATTAGCCTACTTTGGGGGGCAACTGCCCTCCTTTGCCCCAAAACAACATCACTGGTCTTACCCTAGCCTATTTTGGAATTTTCTTAAACTTGTTTTCTGAATTCTATAGTGTATCCTTCAGAGGGGACAAACAAATAAACTAATTCTAGGCTATCAAAGCCACTAATGTAGTACTTTAGCAAAAATAGTCTCCAGGCTAACTAAGAGGTATTAAATGGGCTAGCTTAACTCTAAAGTGACATTTATGGAACCTTCAAGATAAAAAAAAATATTTTTTTTAATATTTTAATCAAAGTATTTGACCCAGGAGAATGAAGATTTTGGGCTTCAATCAAAAGATCATATCTGGAGAATCTATATAATTTCATTGACCTAACCTACTTTAACCTATTTAAATGACAGCTGATAAATCCTAATTTTGGTAAATTTTTACCAAATCATATCATTGACTTACAAATGAAGTGAATATACCACTCAATGCCTTTTTTTATGCTCTTTCCAAATATAATAATCATTTTTGTCGGAAATGAATTTTACCCCCACCCCTATATACCAATTCATGGTAGGCTATATATTTGCACATTAGGGGGGTGGAGGTAAAGTTTAAACTTACCTCCCATTTCTATCAGAAATAAAATTTGCCCCTACCCCCCCCCCTAATGTGCAAATATTTACCCTGAATTGGTGTATATAGAAGTGGGGGTAAAGTCCATTTCCGACAAAAATGATTATTATATTTGGAAAGAGCATAAAAAAGGCATTGAGTGGTAGCCTATATTCACTTTATTCAAAAGTCAAAAATATGATTTGGTAAAAATTTATCCTAATTTTTACCTGGATTGTAAGAAAACCATTTATACAAAGAACTAAAAGGAAAAAGCCTCTGATAGTATATTTTTAGCAATTTTTGTTCATAATCTTCCATTTCAAGATTATTTCCCGCCTTAACTCGTCATTTAAGTTCAAATACTCTGCCACTAGAGTGGCCTCACGTCGATCTTGTGGCAGGCAACACCTTAAATAATAGATAGCAGTAGCATATTATAATTACAAACAAAGAAGTCAAGAAAAAGAAGAAATTTGGAAACCAGTTTCATGATTAAAATATTAATTAATTTCAAGTTGGAAATTTAGCCCTGGCTAAATAAAGAATAGGGAAGTCCCTATCAATCTAATAGATCTAAAGGTAAAGAGTTTTCATTAGGTAGAAATGTTCATTGGGTGTTGTTTGTTTAGGCTATGAACCATTTGGGGGGAGGGGCTGTTTCCCCTACTAAATTTTTTAAATATCTTTTTTTCTTAAAGTTCTAGTTGAGGGACATCTTAATATATTAGAAATTAGCCCAATTGGTTGAGAAATTTTCAGACATTAATTCAAAACCCAAAATATCTGGTAAATTTCTAGCTGGTGTAATAGGCTAATTTAGTTAGGAGGAAAATGGAAAAAACATTTGATGTCTTTTTATATGCTCCTTCATAATTCAAGGTAAAATTCTACTTTAGCTACTTTTGGCTATCTTGGAAAGGAGTTTGGTTAGGAAAATGAAACTTTCAGGGATAGATCTAGGCTACAGGCTAAAGTATGTCCTGGGAAGGTATTTTGAAGTACCTACCTCCACTCCTTCTCCCTCTAGAGGGTCTTGACCTTTGATGACCTTTAAAAATCTGTGTGTTATAAAAGTGAAAAATTGTAAAATAGATCTTCTGCTTAAAATGAAGTCCAGCAAAATTGTTTTCAGTATCACAACTTTGCACAATCATGATTTATAGAGTTTTAAAGATATTCAAATACATTTCCTAAATTTTGAAAATTAACATTGATATGGCTTAAAATACTGCTCAAATAACAGGAATTGCATTTTCAGAACTAAAGCCAGAGAAAAAGAATCTTATAACTGAAAATTAAGGTAAAATGTTGTTTTGTCAAAATTTCAATAGGTATAGACCTGTCATGTAGGCAAATTTCAGGATCCTCTAGAGGGAGAAGGAGAGGAGATAAGTACTTCAAAATACCTTCCCAGGACATATTTTAGCCTGTAGACCCATCCCTGAAAGTTTCATTTTCCTAACCTCACCCCTTTCCAAGATAGGTAAAAGTAACTAAAGTAGAATTTTACCTAATTCAATAATTGCTTCTGGGGATAGTTGAATCTTGAGCCCTTAAAGGGGCCCCAAATCATTTTTGTAACCACACAAAGAAGTTATCAACACAAGTTAAGTTATTGAAAGTGGTTAAAACATAGGCCTATCACTAGTTTATAAGTAAGTTTTTCAAGAGTAATATATTCCAAAAATACTTATTTATAACAATTCAAACCTCATTTATTAGGCAACTCAAATATAAACCATTTCCCTACTGTTTCATGTTTTTCAAATGCCATTGACAAAAATAGTGCTGAATTTTGCAATTTGAAGCTTTGCTGTCAACGATTCAGGGTATATATTTGGGTAAATTTTTACCAAATCATATTATTGACTTACAAATAAAGTGAATATACCACTTGATGCCTTTTTTTATGCTCTTTCCAAATATAATAATCATTTTTGTCAGAAATGAATTTCACCCCCACCCTTATATATACCAATTCAGGGTGTATATTTGCACATTAGGGGGGTGGGGGCAAATTTTATTTCTGATGTAAATGGGAAGTAAGTTTAAGCTTTACCCCCACTCCCCTAATGTGCAAATACATACCCTGAATTGGTATAGGCCTATATAAGGGTGGGGGTGAAATTCATTTCTGACAAAAAATGATTATTAGGCCTATATTTGGAAAGAGCATAAAAAAAGTCATCAAGTGGTATATTCACTTTATTCATAAGTCAATAATATGATTTGGTAAAAATTTACCTATATTTGCACATTAGGGGGGGGGGGGGGGTAAAGTTCATGGTACTAATTGCTCATTTTATAACTAAAAAGTTCAGGTTGTCAGCTATAGTAGTATATGCCCCTGTAGAACTGACAGAAAGAGATACTAGTGACTCAGATGAATTTTACTTACAGTTACAGGAGCAAAAAGACAGGGTCCCAGGTAGAAATATGAGGTTTTTACTAGGAGATTTTAATGCCCAGATTGGTAGAAACAGGGATAGGCCTAGATGGTATCCTAGCCTAGGAAAACTTGGTGTAGGAAAAGAAAACAATAATGGATACAGACTTTTGCAATTTTTTAGGTATAACAATCTATTTATAACCAATTTGGTGTTTGGGCATAAAATGGCTCATAAGTTAACATGGTATTCATGTGATAGTAAGACACCAAACCTTATTGATTATGTTGTAGTAAACCAAAGACTGGCAGGATCAATACAGGATACTAGGGTATATAGGAATGCTGTTATTGATGTTAAAAGTAAAGATCACCATCTAATAGTGCCAAGGGTTAATTTAAAGCTCAAATTTTGGAAGGGTAACTACCTCCATAGAGTTATGATGTTGGTAGACTCCAGGATGAGAATTTGAAAGACACTTTCCAGGAACAGTTGAATCCTAAACTTCAGAGTTTAAAATTTAACAATGTGGAAGATGGTTGGAATAATTTTAGAAAAATAATTTGTGAAGTTGCTGAAGGTGTCTTAGGGATGAAAAAAACCATCACCTACTACATATTTAAAAAAATTACAAGCAGAATCTAATCTAAAAGGACTATAATAGATGCTAAATATAAATACTGGAATAATTTTGCAAATAATCTCTCCAGAGAAACACATGAGCCAATTATACATAAAGTCATAAGCCACATCTGTGGGAAAAAGACTTCCCCCAACCCACTCCTGTATGAGCTTATACATAATAATACCCATTATGACAATGATAATGAAAAAGCTAACCTATTTGCAACTCTCTTTGTCAATAAGCTAACATCAAATAATCAAAGCAAACTGTCCACAAATCCTATGAACCCAAGTTACCAACCACGCCCAGGATCTGAGTACATAACTAATCCATTTTCAATCCAGGAATTGAATAATGCAATACATCATATTAGGACCAAAACTAGCGGCAGCTATGACAATATACACCCTACATGGATAAAGAATCTCACACCTTCATACAAACAAGAACTGCTAAATTGTTATAATCACGCTTGGGCATCTTCTATGTTCCCCAATATATGGAAATGTTCGTCCCTCCTACCAATCCTAAAGAAAAATAAACCCAAAGATAACCCTGAGTCTTATAGGCCCATAATGATTACTCCTGTGCTGGGGAAAATAATGGAGAAAATGATCTATCACAGACTCCTCAGGTTTGTTGGGAAAAATAATATGATCCCTCACACTCAAACTGGATTCAGGAAACACCACTCCTCAACAGATGCTTTCATTTTGCTAACAAATGCAAGAAATGAATCTTTCTCAAAAAACAATGTCCTAGTTGCAGCTTTCCTAGATTTTGAAGGGGCATATGACAATGTGAACCACCAAATCCTTTTAAACAAACTTGCAAACCTTGGAGTACCCTGTAAGCTAGTATCTTTTATTAAATCCTTCATAGAAGTGCGAAGTTTCATTGTTTGTGTTGGTTCAGCCTCTTCACCCCAAAAGACAATAACCAAAGGCCTACCTCAGGGAGCAGGGAGAAGGTATGGAGAAGGTATGGAGGTGGGTAATTCAAAATACCTTCCCAGGACATACTTTAGCCTGTAGAGCCATCCCTGAAATTTTGATTTTCATAACCTAACCCTTTCCAAGATAGCCAAAAGTAGCTAAAGTAGAATTTTACCCATATGGCTGCTAGAGTTCAATACTAATAAATGCAGAGTCCTGCATTTTTGCAGTAACAATTCTTACATTATGTATGTTTGACCAAAAATTTCAGTCTGATATTCATCTTCAAACTAGAAACATGGGTACAGGTACATGGGTTGAACTGACTGATATGCATTGGGAGAGGGGGGCAATGTACAGAAGGGCTGTATTCAAAATGTATTAACTATGGTTATTCTGCATATTACAAAGTAAGAATTGTTTTCTTAACATGTTTCCTTCTCTCCAGTTAGTTTGCTAGGCAATACCCAATAGTAGCTTGACAGCTCCCTCCCAGAGAATATTTGATGATGTCTTTTTTTATGCTCTTTCATAATTTAATAATTGCTTCTGGGGCTAATTGCATCTTGAGCCCTTAAAGGGGCCCCAAAGATGTTTACATGATTTATGAAAGAGCATAAAAAAGCATCAAATGATGTTTTCACTTTCATCCTAGCTAAATTATATGGCCCATTGCAAATTTACTACTACTACTACTAACAACTCACTGCAGCACCAAGCCACCTTAGGCCAACACAGCTATGCAGGCTCCCCCTCCATCCCAATCTATTTAAACCCTCCCATAAAGTTCCCATTTCCTTTAAATCTTTCTTTATGACATCCTCCCACCCCAGACAAGGATGACCTGCTTTCCATTTAGCCCTAAACAGTTGGCAGAAAAGAACAATCTTTGGCAATCTGTCATCCTTCCTCCACACAACATGCCCTAGCCCAATCAACGTCTCTTTCATTATAGTCCTACAGAGCGGTATTGAACCACATTTTTTGTACAGCCTATTGTTTGAAATATGGTCAGTCAGCCAGGTACCCAGAACAATCCTTAAGCAATTTCTCTGGAAAACATCTAGCAAATCTTCATCCATTTTTTGAAGCACCCATGCTTCAGAGCCATATTTGACTACTGCCTTCTTCTTTCTTCTTCTACTTAAACAGCAGGCGGGCTTTTCAGTGATACTATTTAGCCCTTTTCCTTTTGCTTCACTCAGTGGGCTACAGAGCTACTGGCTTGATTGCCTCATGGTTATTAGATATTTTCAGATATCTTTCAGTAGATCTTTCGACTCTAGGAGTTCAATTATGAGTTGATAGATGTCGATTTCTATGCTCTGTGTGCAGGTATAGTTGGCTAGACTCTTGGCTGATAGTGAGATTTTGTGGTGTTTGAAGCATTTTAACAGTTTGCAAAGCAAGGTATGTTGTGCAGACATCAGCATATTACATTTAAATAGGCAATGGTCAATTGTTTCATTATTCATATTACAATGCCTGCAAAGAGGGGACAGGGAATTGAACCACTTGAATTAGAAAACTTATATGAGAATGCAAGGAAATTTACATTTGTTCCAGAACGAATTCTATGATAAATTTTAGAAAGATACTTATTGGGAAAGGGGGAAAGGATAGGATTAATCTTATTAAAATTAATATCTGATAGCCTCCATTGGTAAATATCTCTAATTGGGATTGGTCTCCCACTTGGCTGGTAAATATTTATAGCATTTTTTGCTATTTCATCAACCTGATGATTATCACTTATGCCAGAGTGGCTAGGAATGTACTGAAAATAAGTTTTTATGCCACTTGAAGCAAGATTATCAATAATACTGAGACAATGATAAGTGTCAATGTTCAACTTATATTGAGGAGCTGAGGCCAGCAACTAAAGGCTGGACAAAGAGTCGGAATATATGATAATATTATTTGAATTTGCAATCAAAGGTTGGTTTTCCTTAATGTGTTCTAATGCCATGATTATGGCATTTAACTCAGCAGACATTATAGATAAATTATTATATAATCTCTCACCCATTGCAATTTTCAGGTGAGGAAGGAAAACACCACTTGCTACCTTCTCATTCATTTTTGACCCATCAACAAATATTTGGAAGTGATTTTTATAGGTAATTGTATTAAGTTCTGCAAATTTAGGATTAAGTTCTGCAAAATTAGGATTGGTAGGAGGGACGAACATTTCCAGATATTGGGGAATATAGATGAAGCCCAAGCATGATTATAACAATTTAGAAGTTCCTGTGAATATGAAGGGGTGAGATTCTTTATCCATGTAGGGTGTATATTGTCATAGCTGCTGCTAGTTTTGGTCCTAATATGATGTATTGCATTATTCAATTCCTGGATTGAGAATGGATTAGTTATGTACTCGGATCCTGGGTGTGGTTGGTAACTTGGGTTCATAGGAATTGGGGACAGTTTGCTTTGATTATTTGATGTTAGCTTATTAACAAAAAGAGTTGCAAATAGGTTAGCTTTTTCGTTATCATTGTCATAATGGGTATTATTATGTATAAGCTCGTACAGGAGTGGGTTGGGGGAAGTCTTTTTCCCACAGATGTGGCTTATAACTTTGTGTATAATTGGCTCATGTGTTTCTCTGGAGAGATTATTTGCAAAATTATTCCAGTATTTATATTTAGCATCTATTATAGTCCTTTTATGATTAGATTCTGCTTGTAATTTTTTTAAATATGTAGTAGGTGATGGTTTTTTTATGAATTCTGTCCTAGCTGCTTTTTTTATTCTCCATTTATTTAGGCACTCATTTGTCCACCATGCTTTAGGAATTTGTTTAGGGAAAGTTTTCTTAGGTGTTGTCCTGGGGATAGCATGATTAGCTGTATTTATTAGTAAAGATGTCAAGGCTTCAGCATGTGTGTCAACTGTTGTGTTAGAAATGCATGAAATTTGGGTGAAACTTGTAATTTCATCATTTGGCTTATTTTGGAACATAGACCAATTTGCTTTAGTGTTGATATATTTGGAGGTATGAGATACAGTTTCAGCAGGTTCATTTAGGGAGCAAGCTATAGCAAAGGGGTCAGTACATAGACTATCAATTTTATTTATGTAAATTTTATTCAAAAAATTTAATGAAACAATTTGTAGGTCAATTGTGGAGAATCTGCCACTTTTGGGGTCGAAATATGTATTCAGGTTTGGAGGGGTAGCAACAGCTAATTCATTATTATTTGAAGTCATATGCTCAATGAATTTACCAGCTTTATTTGCTGGTTTATTCCCCCACAAAAGGCTGTGGGCATTGAAATCTCCACAAATAATAATATTTTTTAACATATTAGAATTATTTATATAATTAAAGAAATCCTTGGCATCTCTAGTTTGGCCATTAGGGTTATAAAAGCTTATTATGTAGGTTTTAAAATTATTCAGCCAAACACTGATACCAATTGCATCAAAATCACTTGAAAAATCTGGAAAATTGATGCCACAAAATTTTATATTATTATTCACTAATAAAGCTACCCCACCTCCTTTTCTCTCTGAAGATCTATCCTTTCTGAGGATAGTATATCCCAGAGACCTAATTTGTTGATTTTGGGTTAAATGAGTTTCCTGGAGGCAAGCAATATTAATGGAATTATTATTCATAAAAGATATTAGTTCATTTAACTTATTTTCTGTGAGCGATCTTACATTCCACTGGAGTATTGATTGTGTTGTGTAGTTGATTTATTTTTCATATGTCTGTGTGTCAATGTTCAGCTTTGTTAATTCTGAGAATAGGACAATGATAAGTGTAGGGGCTAATGTCACCATAAATGATAATAATGGGTTTCAAGAGGTCCTTTCTAGAAGCTCTAAAAAAAGGAAAAAAATCTCCCCAATCAAAAGCATTTCCCCTCTTCCTGCCCAAGATCCTCCCTCCCAAAACTTAGGAATTTGCCTTAAAATTACTCCTACTACCCCATTTGAAATAAAAAAGATTACTGCAATAAGAGTTGCAATTTTAAAATTGCTAAAATCAATGTTCTCTCTTAATATTAACCGTGATGGATCTCTGCTAATATCTGTCCAAGATCAGAAATCAGCAGACACAATAATTAACCTAAAATCCCTTCTGAATACCCCAATTAATGCATCTAAATGGAACCCAAAACAATCACCAACAAAAATAGTAGTCTATAATGTTCCCCCAGAAATATCCATTCAGGAGTTAAAAGAAGGGCTCTCAGATAGGGCTGGAAACACAATCCCAGTTGAAGATGTTACCTAACTTGGCAAACCTAACTCTAATGGCCTAAAAACAAGTAGATCCTTCTTATTTACACTGAAGGAAATAAATTAATATCCCAGAAAAATTATTCCTATTTGGGCAAATCAAACCACACAAGGAATACAAACCTAAGCCTATCCAGTGTCAGAAGTGTCTCAAACTGGGACACACAACAAACAAATGCAATGAAATTTTCCTAGAGTGTAGTAATTGTAAAGCATTCCATCCTAAAGAGTTGACAACTTGCAACAACACTCAGCCTACATGCATCAATTGCAAAGGCCCACATGAATCTACAAATAAATCAGTATGCCCTGCATATAAGAAAAGAGCTCTAACACTCCAAATAGCAACAGAGAAGGCCATCCCATACCCCTTTGCAGCAATGGAAGCAAATGCTGCCCATCAATACCAAATAAAGCCTGTAATGAAACCAACCAAAACCCCCAAGTCAAACGCCCCCAATGCATCAAGTACCCCATATAAAACACCATCTTCTAAGCCCCCTAGCTCACATCCCTATCAGAAGGAATCACCTAGTCAACAAGCCTCCTTGTCCAGTGAGATGAGGTCTGCCTGGCCCCCCCTCCCAAGAAGAAACAAACCAGAAACACTACCAGGAATTAATCCCTTAACCAACAAACAGGATGCACAACCAAACATGCAATCCCCAAATATATGCTTATTCATTCTAAACTGTAATGCAGTTCAGGCCATGAACATACATCAACTACAGAAAACAAAAATCATTGCAGAATTGGCAAAAACCTACATCCCTGATGATATGCTCATTCAAGCAAAAAAAGATCTTGCTTTACTTTTAACAAAGCTGAACATTGACACACAGACATATGAAAAATAAATCAACTACACAACACAATCAATACTCCAGTGGAATGTAAGATTGCTCACAGAAAATAAGTTAAATGGACTAATATCTTTTATGAATAATAATTCCATTAATATTGCTTGCCTCCAGGAAACTCATTTAACCCAAAATCAACAAATTAAGTCTCTGGGATATACTATCCTGAGAAAGGATAGATCATCAGAGAGAAAAGGAGGTGGGGTAGCCTTATTAGTTAAAAATAATATAAAATTCTGTGGCATCAATTTTCCAGATTTTGCAAATGATGTTGATGCAATTGGTATCAGTGTTTGGCTGAATAATATAAAAACCTACATAATAAGCTTTTATAACCCTAATGGCCAAACTACAGATGCCAAGGATTTCTTTAATTATATAAATAATTCTAATATGTTAAAAAATATCATTATTTGTGGACATTTCAATGCCCACAGCCTTTTGTGGGGGAATAAACCAGCAAATAAAGCTGGTAAATTCATTGAGCTTATGACTTCAAATAATAATGAATTAGCTGTTGCTACCCCTCCAAACCTGAATACATATTTCAACCCCAAAAGTGGCAGATTCTCCACAATTGACCTACAAATTGTGTCTCTAAATATTTTGAATAAAATTTATATAAATAAAATTGACAGTCTATGTACTGACCACTTTGCTATAGTTTGCTCCCTAAATGAACGTGCTGAAACTCTATCACATACCTCCAAATATATCAACACTAAAGCAAATTGGTCTATGTTCCAAAATAAGCTAAATGATGAAATTACAAGTTTCACCCAAAATTCATGCATTTCAAACACAACAGTTGACACACATGCTGAAGTCTTGACATCTTTACTAATAAATACAGCTAATCATGCTATCCCCAGGACAACACCTTTTTGTTAATAAGATAACATCAAATAATCAAAGCAAAATGTCCCCAATTCCTATGAACCCAAGTTACCACCCACGCCCAGGATCCAAGTATATAACTAGCCCATTTTCAATCCAGGAAATGAATAATGCAATACATCATATTAGGACCAAAACTAGTGGCAGCTATGACAATTTACACCCTACATGAATAAAGAATCTCACCCCTTCTTACAAACAAGAACTGCTAAATTGTTACAATCACGCTTGGGCATCTTCTATGCTCCCCAATATATGGAAATGTTCGTCCCTCCTACCAATCCTAAAGAAAAATAAACCCAAAGATAACCCTGAGTCCTATAGGCCCATAATGATTACTCCTGTGATGGGGAAAATAATGGAGAAAATGATCTATCACAGACTCCTCTGGTTTGTTGAAAAAAATATTATGATCCCTCACACTCAAACTGGATTCAGGAAACACCACTCCTCAACAGATGCTTTCATTTTGCTAACAAATGCAATCAATGAATCATTCTCAAAAAATAATGTCCTAGTTGCAGCTTTCCTAGATTTTGAAGGGGCATTTTGTGGGGGAATAAACCAGCAAATAAAGCTGGTAAATTCATTGAGCATATGACTTCAATTAATAGTGAATTAGCTGTTGCTACCCCTCCAAACCTGAATACATATTTCAACCCCAAAAGTGGCAGATTCTCCACAATTGACCTACAAATTGTGTCATTAAATTTTTTGAACAAAATTAACATAAATAAAATTGATAGTCTATGGACTGACCACTTTGCTATAGTCTGCTCCCTAAATGAACCTGCTGAAACTTTATCTCATACCTCCAAATATATCAACACTAAAGCAAATTGGTCTATGTTCCAAAATAAGCTAAATGATGAAATTACAAGTTTCACCCAAAGTTCATGCATTTCTAACACAACAGTTGACACACATGCTGAAGCCTTGACATCTTTACTAATAAATAGAGCTAATCATGCTATCCCCAGGACAACACCTAAGAAAACATTCCCTAAACAAATTCCTAAAGCATGGTGGACAAATGAGTGCCTAAATAAATGGAGGATAAAAAAGGCAGCTAGGACAGAATTCATAAAAAAAAACCATCCCCTACTACATATTTAAAAAAATTACAAGCAGAATCTAATCTAAAAAGGACTATAATAGATGCTAAATATAAATACTGGAATAATTTTGCAAATAATCTCTCCAGAGAAACACATGAGCCAATTATACATAAAGTCATAAGCCACATCTGTGGGAAAAAGACTTCCCCCAACCCACTCCTGTATGAGCTTATACATAATAATACCCATTATGACAATGATAATGAAAAAGCTAACCTATTTGCAACTCTCTTTGTCAATAAGCTAACATCAAATAATCAAAGCAAACTGTCCACAAATCCTATGAACCCAAGTTACCAACCACGCCCAGGATCTGAGTACATAACTAATCCATTTTCAATCCAGGAATTGAATAATGCAATACATCATATTAGGACCAAAACTAGCGGCAGCTATGACAATATACACCCTACATGGATAAAGAATCTCACACCTTCATACAAACAAGAACTGCTAGATTGTTATAATCACGCTTGGGCATCTTCTAGGTTCCCCAATATATAGAAATGTTTGTCCCTCCTACCAATCCTGAAGAAAAATAAACCAAAAGATAACCCTGAGTCTTATAGGCCCATAATGATTACTCCTGTGATGGGGAAAATAATGGAGAAAATGATCTATCACAGACTCCTCTGGTTTGTTGAAAAAAAATAATATGATCCCTCACACTCAAACTGGATTCAGGAAACACCACTCCTCAACAGATGCTTTCATTTTGCTAACAAATGCAATAAATGAATCTTTCTCAAAAAATAATGTTCTAGTTGCAGCTTTCCTAGATTTTGAAGGGGCATATGACAATGTGAACCACCAAATCCTTTTAAACAAACTTGCAAACCTTGGAGTACCCCCTAAGCTAGTATCTTTTATTAAATCCTTCATAGAAGTGCGAAGTTTCATCGTTTGTGTTGGTTCAGCCTCTTCACCCCAAAAGACATAATACGTCTCATATTTGGTCTTAGGAAACCCACAAGCACCAAGTTTCTGCTTATGGAGAGTGGATTAACAACAATAAGGGAGAGACGTAGGTTTCTCTTGACAAAACATCTTACAAAAATTGAATCAAATAGCTCACACACATTACATAATTGGTTAAGAAATCCAGCCATGTATAGAGGCATTACAGATGAGTATGCCAATATTCAGAACAAGTTCCCCATACCAGCAAAGTCTATTGCACCCACTTTCCCCCGATCCCCCCCCCCATGGAATTGGTCAAGTCCCATAATAAATAATGAATTCTCAAAGTGGAATAAAGATTTAACCCCCATTGCTTTTGTCCAGAAAAAATTTGCAGAATTTAATACAATTACCTATAAAAATCACTTCCAAATATTTGTTGATGGGTCAAAAATGAATGAGAAGGTTGCAAGTTGTGTTTTCCTTCCTCACCTGAAAATTGCAATGGGCGAGAGGTTATATAATAATTTATCTATAATGTCTGCTGAGTTAAATGCTATAATCATGGCATTAGAACACCTTAAGGAAAACCAACCTTTGATTGCAAATTCAAATAATATTATCATATATTCCGACTCTCTATCAAGCCTTGAGTTGCTGGCCTCAGCTCCTTAATATAAGTTGGACATTGACACTTATCATTGTCTCAGTATTATTGATAATCTTGCTTCAAGTGGCATAAAAACTTATTTTCAGTACATTCCTAGCCACTCTGGCATAAGTGGTAATCATCAGGTTGATGAAATAGCAAAAAATGCTACCGATGGAGGCTATCAGATATTAATTTTAATAAGATTAATCCTATCCTTTCCCCCTTTCCCAATAAGTATCTTTCTAAAATTTATCATAGAATTCGTTCTGGAACAAATGGACTAAATTTCCTTGCATTCTCATATAAGTTTTCTAATTCAAGTGGTTCAATTCCCCTGTCCCCTCTTTGCAGGCATTGTAATATGAATAATGAAACAATTGACCATTGCCTATTTGAATGTAATATGCTGACGTCTGCACAACATACCTTGCTTTGTAAACTGTTAAAATGCTTTAAACACCACAAAATCTCACTATCAGCCAAGAGCCTAGCCAACTATACATGCACACAGAGCACAGAAATCGATATCTATCATCTTATATTTGAACTCCTTGAGTCAAAAGATCTACTGAAAGATATCTGAGAATATATAATAAATAAGAGACAACCAAGACAGTAGCTCTGTAGCCCACAGAGTGAAGCAAAAAGAAGAGGGCTAAATAGTACCAACTGAATAGCCTGCCTGCTGTGAATTAGAAGAAGAAGAAGAAGACAATAAAAAATGCTATAGAAAAACAAATATACTAAAAAGACTTCTTTCCACACCCTGGGGCTGTAAGGAGAAAACCTTACTCCAGTTTTATAAATCACATATAAGACCCATATTGACTATGGGCTCATCGTATATGGTGCATGTGCAAAGACCCAGATGCAAAAAATTGAAACAACACAAAATGAGATAATACGCCTCATATTTGGTCTTAGGAAACCCACAAGCACCAAGTTTCTGCTCATGGAGAGTGGTTTAACAACAATAAGGGAGAGACATAGCTTTCTCTTGACAAAACATCTTACAAAAATTGAATCAAATAGCTCACACACCCTACATAATTGGTTAAGAAATCCAGCCATGTATAGAGGCATTGCAGATGAGTATGCCAATATTCAGAACAAGTTCCCCATACCAGCAAAGTCTATTGCACCCACTTTCCCCCGATCCCCCCCATGGAATTGGTCAAGTCCCATAATAAATAATGAATTCTCAAAGTGGAATAAAGATTTAACCCCCATTGCTTTTGTCCAGAAAAAATTTGCAGAACTTAATACAATTACCTATAAAAATCACTTCCAAATATTTGTTGATGGGTCAAAAATGAATGAGAAGGTAGCAAGTGGTGTTTTCCTTCCTCACCTGAAAATTGCAATGGGTGAGAGATTATATAATAATTTATCTATAATGTCTGCTGAGTTAAATGCCATAATCATGGCATTAGAACACATTAAGGAAAACCAACCTTTGATTGCAAATTCAAATAATATTATCATATATTCCGACTCTTTGTCCAGCCTTTAGTTGCTGGCCTCAGCTCCTCAATATAAGTTGAACATTGACACTTATCATTGTCTCAGCATTATTGATAATCTTGCTTCAAGTGGCATAAAAACTTATTTTCAGTACATTCCTAGCCACTCTGGCATAAGTGATAATCATCAGGTTGATGAAATAGCAAAAAATGCTATAAATATTTACCAGCCAAGTGGGAGACCAATCCCAATTAGAGATATTTACCAATGGAGGCTATCAGATATTAATTTTAATAAGATTAATCCTATCCTTTCCCCCTTTCCCAATAAGTATCTTTCTAAAATTTATCATAGAATTCGTTCTGGAACAAATGTAAATTTCCTTGCATTCTCATATAAGTTTTCTAATTCAAGTGGTTCAATTCCCTGTCCCCTCTTTGCAGGCATTGTAATATGAATAATGAAACAATTGACCATTGCCTATTTAAATGTAATATGCTGATGTCTGCACAACATACCTTGCTTTGCAAACTGTTAAAATGCTTCAAACACCACAAAATCTCACTATCAGCCAAGAGTCTAGCCAACTATACCTGCACACAGAGCATAGAAATCGACATCTATCAACTCATAATTGAACTCCTAGAGTCGAAAGATCTACTGAAAGATATCTGAAAATATCTAATAACCATGAGGCAATCAAGCCAGTAGCTCTGTAGCCCACTGAGTGAAGCAAAAGGAAAAGGGCTAAATAGTATCACTGAAAAGCCCGCCTGCTGTTTAAGTAGAAGAAGAAAGAAGAAGGCAGTAGTCAAATATGGCTCTGAAGCATGGGTGCTTCAAAAAATGGATGAAGATTTGCTAGATGTTTTCCAGAGAAATTGCTTAAGGATTGTTCTGGGTACCTGGCTGACTGACCATATTTCAAACAATAGGCTGTACAAAAAATGTGGTTCAATACCGCTCTGTAGGACTATAATGAAAGAGACGTTGATTGGGCTAGGGCATGTTGTGTGGAGGAAGGATGACAGATTGCCAAAGATTGTTCTTTTCTGCCAACTGTTTAGGGCTAAATGGAAAGCAGGTCATCCTTGTCTGGGGTGGGAGGATGTCATAAAGAAAGATTTAAAGGAAATGGGAACTTTATGGGAGGGTTTAAATAGATTGGGATGGAGGGGGAGCCTGCATAGCTGTGTTGGCCTAAGGTGGCTTGGTGCTGCAGTGAGTTGTTAGTAGTAGTAGTAGTAAATTTGCAATGGGCCATATAATTTAGCTAGGATGAAAGTGAAAACATCATTTGATGCTTTTTTATGCTCTTTCATAAATCATGTAAACATCTTTGGGGCCCCTTTAAGGGCTCAAGATGCAATTAGCCCCAGAAGCAATTATTAAATTATGAAAGAGCATAAAAAAAGACATCATCAAATATTCTCTGGGAGGGAGCTGTCAAGCTACTATTGGGTATTGCCTAGCAAACTAACTGGAGAGAAGGAAACATGTTAAGAAAACAATTCTTACTTTGTAATATGCAGAATAACCATAGTTAATACATTTTGAATACAGCCCTTCTGTACATTGCCCCCCTCTCCCAATGCATATCAGTCAGTTCAACCCATGTACCTGTACCCATGTTTCTAGTTTGAAGATGAATATCAGACTGAAATTTTTGGTCAAACATACATAATGTAAGAATTGTTACTGCAAAAATGCAGGACTCTGCATTTATTAGTATTGAACTCTAGCAGCCATATGGGTAAAATTCTACTTTAGCTACTTTTGGCTATCTTGGAAAGGGTTAGGTTATGAAAATCAAAATTTCAGGGATGGCTCTACAGGCTAAAGTATGTCCTGGGAAGGTATTTTGAATTACCCACCTCCATACCTTCTCCCTCTAGAGGGCCCTGACCTTTGATGACTTTTAAAAATCAGCGTCTTATAAATTGTGAAACCTTGCAAAATAGATCTTCTGCTTAAATGAAGTACAACAAAATTGTTTTCAGCTTCACAACTTTTTTTAATCCCAATTTGTAAGGTTTTAATGATATGCAAATACATTGCTCAAGCTTCCTTCACTAGCTTATTGACTGCACTGAGGAGACCTCATTGAGGTATACAAGCTTTGCTACGACGTCTTCAAAAACATCCAGGCTACTGATGTTCTCATCTTCAGCCACATGAACCTTTGTGGTCACAACCTCAAGCTTCAAGAGGAGAGGTTCCGAAAGGATATTGGCCAATGGGCATTCAAGAACCAAGTAACACAACACTGGAACAAGCCCCCCTTCGAAGTCATCAATGCTAACTCATTAAACTTGTTCAAGCAGGAACTGGACAAATACTATGGCAAAAGTGCCTATAACTTTTGTCAATTTAAAAAAAAAATTGCATTATATTATTATTATTATTTCCTAAATTTTGAAGAGAAAAAACATTGATATGGCTTAAACTTCTACTGTTGATCCCAGGCATTGAAGAAGTTCAAAAGCTGCCAGTAATAGAATTCCAAAACCTTCTAGCACTTTAGCAGTAGCCTACAACTTGTGTTTTGACAGCTTTTCTTGAAGCAAAAAGTATTTTTATATGTAATTTGGTATTTTCAGACAAAATCTGCCAACAAATTTGAGAACTGCTAAGTATCCTTGATACTTTGCTAACCCACTCATTGCATGGTGGATTGATCCACTTCTGGATTCTCTCTAGGCCTGATTATTGTTTTTTTTTTTAACAGACAGTCCAAAAAGCCTGAAATGATCAGCATAGAGTATAATGTTTTTAGTGACTTTGCTAGTCATATCATTCATATAGCCTAAATGAGAAAGAGGATAGGGTCTAGGACTGTACCCTGAGGGGTTCCACTGAAGACATTTTTTTTGTTGGAAGATACTTTTTTTGCAATTATTGGTAAAAAGTTGGACCTTCTACATCTGGTCTGTCAAGAAGCTCATTACCCTTTAACTACAATAGTATGAATGCCAACTGTTGACAGTTTGACCCTAAGATGTCTGTGAGGCACCTAGTCCAATGGTTTAGTAAGGTAAAGCAAAATCAAGTTACCAGGCACTCACTTGTCTAGAAGGCTGGTGATGATATTGTAAGTTTTGAGTAAGTTGGTTTCTGCTGAAGTTCTTGGAAGAAAGCCATGCTGGTCTGACAACAGTATGTTGTTGGGCAGACAATATACCAGAATTTAAGTGTTACCTTAAATCGCAGCTAGAAGCAATCTAAGTGTTCACAATACATTCCAGGGTTTTCACTCTCAGAGAAAGGCATGGGTGAACCTCTTCTCAGCTGGTGACAGGGGGTCAAATAGAAAGCCTTCTTTCCATTGAATGTTGGGGAAGTTTAAGTCCCAGGCTATCAATAAGCTCCCTTTAAAAATTGCAGCTGTTTTGTAAAATATACTAGCAATCACTAATTCCATTTCAAGCTGATCTGGGGCAGATGGACTCAAATAAATGCAGTTTACTTGTTACTATCATGTTATAATTAAGGAGGTCAAACCATTTAGCTTCAATATAATACAAGTCAATCAATGTACTACTGTAACTTGATAGGTACTATAGGATGCTTTGGCAAGCACCATTAGACCATATTTATATCTTAGTGACTGTAAATTCAAGACAATAAAACATCCAGGAAACATATCTTAGATTTAGTCAGCTTATTACTACTTATATAATTTTGAAGACTGCACTATCTTTCCATGACAATAAATAAAAAGTTAATAGGGAGAAATCCTTTTAATAGACCATGATAAAATTTCGCAAAAAATACTAGATGTTTCAGTCACATATGCAGTGACCGTCATCAGTAGTAATACATTGGAAGTATTACTACTGATGATGGTCACTGCATATGTGACCAAAATATCTAGTATTTTTTTTGTGACACTTATCACTGTTTATTAAAAAGATCTATCCCTATTTGAACTTTTTATTTATTACTACTTGACTTGGCAAACTTCAGTCAGTAGAACCAGGTTGTAATTTCTCAAGTAAACAACTGTATTAAGCCCATTTGAATGATAGTAAGTTAATATTGTTAGTGAAAAGAGAAGTTGTTGTTGGTCTTTCTGACCAACAACAACTTTGTGGGGTCATGGCAGTGGATATTTGCCTTTCGTTGTAAATGCAGTTTAACTTTCAAGAATAACAGCATTAGGCAAATATGCCTATTTAAGTATTCTCAAGTCAAAAGGGCAGTCAAGTCATGTGGATTGAGTCAAGTGTGTCAATTAACTTAACCTCACTTGTATTATTTATATGTCACCTGATATGTAAATCTCATCTTTGGGGTGTTTGCCAGGAAGTTTTTGAATTAATTTAGAGATGGTGTAGGTACCATGGCTTTGCATAAGTTATTCCATGTGTTAATGGTTCTCCACTTCATTTCAAATTTCATTTTGATGCTAAAGGTTTTTTTTTCATCTGCGTTATTTTCATTGAAAAACTTAGTATCAGAATTCAATAAAACCTACAAAGATACCAAAATGTAGTAAAAAAGCAAATATCCTTTTGAAAGAAAACTAACAAATTCTACAATCTACCTAAAATGTTTTTGCACTATAAGCCCCTGTGGCACTTAAGCTCTATTCCCATCTTAAGGTCTCTTTTGGCAAATGCATTGTTGATCAACAATTGTGAGAACAGATTTATTTATCAACAATACTTGTTGTAAGAACTTGAATTTGTGTTAGTGTTGGAAAAAAATGGCAATATTTTCAAAGTTAGTTGAATATTACTTTATGATTTTCTATTTGACTTGTGTCTACTCTAATCGTTTTTTTTTCTATTTATGAAGCTTTTCAGTGTTTGATCAAGCTCTGCAACTAAAAGTAAAGAGCAACATTAAAACATGTAATGATGATAAATTATTCTGTATGTTTGGGGAGCTGCCGCCTCCTCTACTACTTGCTTGTTATGCTAACGTTTTTAGTGATTTAAAAAGCTTCTTTGTCCAATTCAATAGCCCTTGTATTTCAGCAGTCTTTTTAAAGAATTGGGAAAAAAGTCAAATTTTAGTGTAAAGAGCAAGGGATAGGGGAGGGGGCAGTCCCCCTTATGTAGGAATAATTTTTTGTTTTAAGTTTTAATGTGGCACCTCACTTTAAATTGAAAAAACTTTTCAAAATTTAATTTCTGATCTTTTTTCAAATCATGGCTGGAAATCTCCCTCCCCCATGTGGAAAATGCCACCTGGAAAATGTCTTCCCGACAGAAAACTCCCTCCACACTCAAAAGTCCCCTCTCCCTGAACAATTTATGTATGTTCTCAACAAGAAGTATTTTATATAAACAGGGAGCAAATTGCATAACTTACAGCCTTTTGCCCAGGGGCTGTGGGGGGTCATGCCATTCCCAGAGGCATAGTTATTAAACCTTTCAACTCTGCTGAACCAAATGGACATCTCAAGATTTATATCTGATGTCTTTGGGGAAATAAGGGGCTTGGGAGGAGGGCTAGTTACCCTCCAATCTTTTTGATCACTTGGAAAGTGCACTAGAATTTTTAATTTTGGTTCAAATGAACCCTGTACTGATCTTCTAGGACCATTGGCTTGATATAATCATTCCTGGTGAAAACCAAGACATGAACACACATCCATCATCTTTTTTCTGGCAAAAACACAATATTCCGCATTTTTCTAGATAGGGGCTTGAAACCTCTAATCTGGGGTTGAACCAAGAAACCTTCAATCAAGAGGCACAATTTTCTCAACAAGGTATCACAGTTTTACATAATGAATGAAATGTACTTCAGATTAAAAATGTTGGTTATTAAGTTTATCAATAATATTCAAACTGCTACATACCTTAGAAGAAATAAACACCCAATTGACTTTATCTAGGAGAATTTTTGTATAGCACTACATGTTTTATGGATGAAGGATAATATTTTTGCGAGGTTCATCTGGAGCCCAAAAAAGGAGGACGTCTTCAAATGGGGAGGGGGAAGTTATAAGAAAGGGTTTAAAGGAAATCCGAATATCATGGAAGGGATTAAAAAGTGAAGCTTTGAACAGTGATATAGAAACATCACCTGCAATAACAGTTGGGCCTTAGAAAAGGAATGTCAATACTTGATGGAATCATGTGTCTTGAAGTCATCTGAGCAGCCATGGAACAAGGCAAAATTATACTAGTCTTATTGGTGGACTTTGAAGATGCATACGGAAATGTAACTAAAGAGAAGCTATGTGCAATCCTTTCAATGGACTTTCTGAACCATTTATCCATTTTGTTTGAAATTACCTAACTGACCAATCTCTTAGGGTTTGGGTAAATCAGTCACTCTCATCAGTCAAAACACTTGAGGCAGGACTACCCCAGGGATCTCCTCTCAGCCCTCTGCTTTCTCTGCTGATGATATCTGAATTTAAACTTTCAAGTTCAACAATATCATGTGGAGTTCATGTTCAAGTTCATGTGGATGATGTCACTATTTTGGAATGCAGATGCTCAATTGAAGAATTTGAGACTAATCTATAAAAAGCCATACTTGAACTAAAAGCTTTTTCAGAAACAATGTCCCTTCCAGTATTAGCCATTAAAATGAAAGCAGCAATTTTCCTTAATAAACAAAATGTCTGAGCACCACAGCTTTACTTGAAAGGCCCATTAATTCAGCTTGAAGATAACCCTGTGATTTTAGGATTAACTTTGGATCAAAGGCTCACATGGAATGCTCAAGTTGAAGCTATGAAGTGGTCTTACATGAAAAGAATACCAATCCTTAGACAACTTACTTCCATCTCCTGGGCAAATTCTCCCAAAGTTCTGCTGGATTTTTATAAGAGGTTTATCAGATAAAAATTGATTATGGACTGATAGTATACATCAATTGTAGTAAAACCATCATAGCAAAGCTAGAGACCCTTCAAAATATATCTCTTAGAACTGCTTTAGGGCTTCACCACCACTCAGAGGGAGCAAAAGTTCGCCAACTAGCTTGATTTTCTTCAACAGTTGAACGGATTCAAATGCTATCAGTAAGGTATTTTACAAGGATTCAGGCATATGGCTTGGACCACCCACTGTACCCATTAACATTTGGGAAAATGAGTACTCAATCTTCAGGGAGAATTGGGGCATGGGATACTGTTATTTCCAAATGCCCAACCTGGCAAAATGACTATTTATCTTTCCCTTGTCTGCCTTTTCCTCTAGCATGGAGGTTAACTCCTGTTAATGTATGCATCCGGCTAATTGCGGAAAAGAAGCAAAATATCCTTCCAGTAAAAACTCAAGCAAAATTCCAGAAAATTAGAGTGACAAAGTTTCATGAGTTCCTGGAAATTTATACAGATGGCTTTATACAAGCAGGTAAAGCAGCTGCTGCAGCAGTCATCCCCCAGCTAAACCTCCACATTTCAAAACTGCTCCCCAATGGCTCCTCTGTCTTCATAGCTGAAATGGATGCAATATATGAGGCTCTGAAGGTGGTCCATGCAAATCCTCCTCCCAGGAAAAGGGCAATTGTATTCTCAGACTCCCAATCATCTCTACAAATTATCAAGAAAGTCCATTTTGAAGTTACTGACAGAGATGTCCATTGGTTTTGAGAATTTATAATAGCCTTTGCCAAGGGGGGGGGGGTAGAACTAGCTTTCCAACACATCCCCAGCCACCAGGGAATACGTTTTAACGAGGAAGTTGACAAACTGGCAAAACAAGCAATCCAGAGGTCTTCTGGAATTGGCCAAAACTTGGTATCTATCACCCCATCAGGGATCTAGAAATGGTAAATTAATTCAATATAGCCCATTGTAGCTCATATTTAAAAACTGGAGGGATGACTTGGAGTTCCTGAGGATTAAGAGCTAAGCAATGGTTCTCAGGAGGGAAGAACATCTGTGGAAAAAATACCTAAGCTCTTTCTGTTGTGAATGCACATCAACAATAGAGCCTATGCAGCATCTCCTATTCGAATGCCCAAAGTCAGCAACAATCTCCTCTGAGCTGAAAAGAACAATCAAGAAGTTAGGATTGCAGGAAAATATTGAGCTGTTGCTAGAAGCAGACCTCCCAGCACAGGAAGAGAGATGGATCTTCAAGAGGATCATTGACTTCTTCCAAAGCATCAATATTTCATAAAAGAAGTTCTGTAAATTGTTAGAAGAAGGGTCAAGAAGCAGAAGAAGGGGAGGGTCCTGTTGCAAGAGCTGTAGGAGTACCTGCAGATTTTACTCTTAATTTGTAGGGAAAAGGCAGCATGACCCTATGCTTCCTTTGTTTGGCCCTTATGAAAAAGCCAAATTAGTTTTCTCTCCCCCTTGGAAGAATATAAATTCAATGCCATGGAGGAAAATCAACCAACTTTGAAGCCATAAGGACACCAAATGATGGAGTACAAGTGCTTTCTAATGAAGAAGAATTGTACATAATTGTGTTGACCTCAAGCAGCTGGATGCAGCAAAGAGTTGCTGATAGTAATAGCAGTAGTTTACGTAGGTTACTGCCAATTTTTAGGCTCTGAGCTGCTTTGCTGCTCATGGGTTGGCAAAAATGAAAATTTTGAAGAGTAATCATTTAATGATTAGAACAAATTATGTCTTGAAATTTCGGCTCTGACATTTGTAGCAAAAGTGACTTTAAAGGTACCAAACTTCTGCTTAAACTGTAGAGGATTGTTCCCATGTTTTTTCCTGTGAACACTCTTCTGTGTTAATAACTTTAAAATAATCCAAAATTCATGTGTGTTGTATCATCTTGTTATGTTGCAACTGAAATGAAAGAATGAAACAAACACAATGTTGAATCTGATATGCTGAATCTGATGGCCTAATTTTCATTAGCTTTGCTTGACGTTTCGAGGTTGTTCAGTTCTCCCCTTTTATGAAAATAAACACTCTCTCTCAGGCTTATAGCTTTTGGTAGGTAACATCAAAATTAATTAATTTTGTATATCTGGAAGTAGCATAAGAAGCCAATTTTTTCAGTGTATTAATTATCATCAAGGTTCCTTTTTTAGAGTTTTGGCTAGTATGGGGCTGAATTGTTCCTTATTAACAGTTTGTTACCACTGTTTGGTAGACCATAACAACTTTTATGACAAAATAGCTGTTTTTACTCTTCTAAAATTGTAAGAACAAAAAAAAATTCCATAATTTTCTAATTTGAAATTATCTGCTTAATTTGACAAACATGCCTGACCAACAGTGATTTCAATTCAATAGAATACAGTTGTTGATCAACAAGGTCTTAATGAACAATGCTGGTCAACAATGTCACCAGAAAAGGCCTTGGATGTTAATAGATGCTAAGTCACTTAGGTATCTGCATTGCCAAAATGTGTTAGGTGGATTGGAGAATTTGTTAGTTTTCATTGTACAGGATTTTTTATTGAATAGATTTCTGTATCTTTTTGTGTTTATTTAATTTTGACACTAAATTTGTAGTTTTTTCTTAATCATCAGCAATATTTTCATGGAAAACACTTCTGTTTTTAGTGCTTGTTATTGAATTTGGCTACTCTGGTTTTTAATTTTTTCTTCATAAGCATACCTGCCATTATTTTTAATATAAAATTTATCTGTGAAGAATAGACATTAAGTTCGGGCCCTTTCTCCTTGGGTATCTGAATATCATTGGTATTTAACACTTAAAGATTTTTGCCGAAAGTTTGTCTTTGTGCTTGCTTACTTCAAATAAAATTCGGTGTCAAGCATAAAAATGTATTTCTTTTTTAGTAGTCAAGACTTAGGACTATGAGTTAGTAATAAGTTCAGTTTTGCATAGCTATTTTGTAACTTTTACTTGAGTCATACTTGTCTAAAGCAAATTTCAAGAAGTCATATTTGCATGGGCATGTGATAAACTGTGTAAGGTAATAGACTATAAGAGCAAGGCTGTACCCAGGAGGGGGGCCACTCATGCGTAAGGGCTTGGTGCATTGCTCTGTCTGGTGTGATACGTGATAACTGGACTATCTTGATGTTTTCAAAGTGGAAGTTCTCCATCCATCGTTTTCGTGGTCTGCCTCATGGACAAAGGCCATTATTTAGACTACCTCAAAAGGGATCCTGTAGTGAAGAAGGATATGACAGAGTCCTTCGTGCCATATTGGGTCAAATTCCTGACAGAAATTAATGAATAGTTGATAGAGTTCTTGGTTGAATTCAGTGTATTGTTCAAAGAGTTGTAAAATGACATATATCTGATTGATTGTTGATCTCCCAGGGCAAAAGCCAGTCTGATATTTTCCAATAGCAAAGGCCATTGTTGCTTGTATGCAGAGTAGGACTTTTGTCAGGACACATGACTGGTGGCTCGTGAGGCTGATCGGACGGTAGTTTCTACACTCTTTCTTTGACCCCTTTTTGTGAATGGGTACAATGGCAGCCTTGCACCACTGACGGGTACATGGCTGGTTTCCCACACTGCAGATACAATGGCATGTTACAGATCAATTACATCATTCAATCTGACGTTAATGAGTTCAGTAGTGACTCCGTCTGGACCAGGGGCTTTTCCATGCTTCAGCAACTTGATGGCTGACTCAGTTTCTGACTTGGGGGGGGGGGGTCTGAGTTCTCGGTTGGGTATGGGGAAGCGGGTTAGTGTTCCAGGATCCACAGCTACTGGGGGATTCAATTTATTGTTAAAGTATTCTTTCCATCTTTCAAGTTTCATCTTTAAATTGCTAATCTCATTTCTGTCTCTGTCCAGGATCACTGACGTTTGCAGCTCTTTTTTTCAAGCTCATCTCCCCTACCATTCTGAAAACTGCTCTGTTGTTCCCCTTCTTGAGCAGTACTTTGCAGTCTTTGCATTTCTTCTGCAGGTGGTTATGTAGTGCCTTTCTGATCTCTTGCTCTACTCTTCTCTTGAGGAGCTTGTAAGTATCCCAGCTGTGGCAGTCAGATTTATTGCAAAAAAGTCGCTTATCATTGCATAACGCAATAATCTCATCTGTGATCCATGGTTTTTTGTCAGAGGACGTCCTTTGCTGTCTCTATGATTGCTGGTGTGGCCTGCTCGATCAGGGAGTCTATCTCATTAGTGGTGGTCAAGGGAGAAGGCTCTGCAGCTTACGCTTCCACTGTATTTGTTTTGTTTTTTTCTATGCTCCATCTTGTTGTGTGTTTAACTGTGACGGGTTTTTCAACAATTTTTAATAATAATAATAATTTAATTCTTGTATGATTGTTTAGCGTTATTGTTTTGCAGCATATATAGTAGGTTGCGCCGTTTTTTTTTTTTTTTTTCGCACATATATTATGTAAATTAGATAGCCCTATTATCGTTTCTTAAATTGTCGCCTTCGGCTCCCACCTTGGGTCCGAAACTCGTTTGTGTTTATTCGTTATAGTATAACTGATTCATGCACTGCCGTTTCAATAAGTATTGTGAGTTTTAATGATTGATTTGTCACACAACTGGAGCCATATCTTGCAGTGGTAAGATAACGGGAACATTAGATAGTAAGTGCTTGTGTTTATACTCGTTTGCTTAGATGTCCTTTTTTATTCTGGTTTCTTTTGTATATTTGCTTGTCTTGTATTTTGTGAAGTGTCTAATTGTTGTCTTTATTGTTTTATTATTTTGTTTTCTTTTACTGCTCCGTCTTCTTGCTTTTGTATGACGGGTTTTCAAATAAATAAATGAATATCACAGTCTCCAGTCAAACTTGTCTATGACTGACAATATGGCTAAAATTGAGAAAACAAAGGACTTGAAACAAGAATCTATCATTTATTTCTTACAGGCACGAAAGAACTTCCTGAATAGATATCATGGTGTATATTTAAAAAAATAAACGCAATTTGACTTGGTTGGAATGTGATTGGTCTTGATATAAGAATATTCAGAAGGGTATTAAGCATTAATTTTGTCATGTATTGTGTTCAGTAGTTTTTTGTTCGCTTTCTTCTATGTAGGGGTGTATGCATTCACAAATAGTCTATGCCATTACGGATATAGTTGCGATAGGGGGAGTATCCTAAGATGACCCTAAGGACACTATTAGGAGAGTAAAAAAAATCAGAGCCATGAAATGTTTTTTTTTTTTTTCAAGTCCCTTTCTCTTGGAGCTTTTACTGATACCCCTTCCTTCAGGCAATACTGTTTGTGCATTTATGACCTCTAGAATTGTAAGAGATGGACCAGAAATTAGATGAATACAAATATCTGTATACAGGAAGCAGTCTTTGCCTCTTCAATGGTCTGAAAGACCTTTCTTCACAAAAATCTTTGAAGATTTTGCCTGAAAAACTACTTTGGTATTTATCCCTAATATGTTTTTTATGCAAATGTTGGCGATGCATAATTTGCTTGTAGCTTTTCAAAAAAATGTGTAACTTTATAAATCTGTTTTTTACACCATGTCTTTTTGTTTTTTCACTAATCTAAATTAGTTCGTTTTTTCAATTTATTTATTGAACCTAGGTTTCAACTGAATTTTCAGGGGGTTTGTGGAATATGTCAAGTGCTGGTTCAAATGTAGCAGGTGCTGTTCCAAGCAGTAGCAGCTCTTCTAGCACCAGTTCAAATCCTGCACAGTCCAAACCTGAAAAAGAGCAAAAAACTTCAACCAAGATGTCGAAATCATTGAGCACCTCTGCTAAAAGGTATGTTTCCAGTTTGTTTTTTTGTAGTAATACAGTGCTGGTCTTTGTACAAACAAGGTGAGTCTTCATGCAGGCATTGGTGTGAGAAAGGAGGAGGGATGTTTAGAGCTTCCTTCCCTTCATGAAAGGGTTGTTTTTTCAAGAAAAAAAAGTTTGTATATATTTTTATTCTTATCATGGTATAAAAAAATCCTATTTGATCTTTTTTTTTTATTCTGCTCGTTAATGCTATGTCAGTAGCTCTGATAGCTTTTAATTTCTGTTCAGTCTATGCAAAGTTGTTCCTAGGATTGGTGGAACTCAAATATAAGCAAAAAAGTCAAATCAAAGTGAAAAATTGGATCAAAGTAGGCAATCAAGCAGTTTTTGGTAATGAACTGTAAGTAAGGAGCAACCTGGCTCAATAGAAACCAAAACTCTAAAAAACGGAATTTTGATACAAATAGGTACATCAAAAGAAGAACATTTTTATGCTGATTTTAAATATATGTTTCATCAAGTTTAGTCCAACCCATCAAAAGTTACGAGCCTGAGAAAATTTGCCCTATTTTCGAAAAAAAGGGGAAGTACCCCTAGAAGTCATAGAATCCTAATGAAAATCACGCCATCAGATTCAGCATATTAGAGAATCCTGCTTTAGAGGTTTCAGGCTCCTATGAGCACAAATGTGGAATTATGTATTTTTTGCCAGAAGAAAGATAACGGATGCATATTTATTTGTTGTTGTTTTTTCCAGGGGTTATAGTATCGACCCAATGGTCCTAGAATTTCGTGAGAGGGCTCATTCGAACGGAAATTAAAAGTTCTAGTTGCCTTTTTAAGTGACCGAAAAATCGGACGGCAACCAGGCCCCCTCCTACGCTCATTTTTTCCCCAAAATCACCAGATCAAAATTTTTAGATAGTCATTTTGTTCAGCATAGTTGAAAAATCTAATAACTATGTCTTTGAGGATGACTTAATCCCCCACAGTCCCCAGGGGAAGGGCTGGAAGTTATGAACTTTGCCCATTGTTTATATATAGTATTGGTTATTGGTAAGTATACAGACGTTTTCAGGGGAGGATTTTTTCTGGGGGGGATTGGGTTACGTGGGAGGATCTTTCCATGGAAGAATTTTTCACGGGGGAAGAGAATTTCCATGAAGGGGGTGCTGGGTTTCCCAGCATTATTTAAAAACTATTAGAAATTAAATAAAAAACAAGTATTTTTCAACTGAAAGTAAGGAGCAATATTAAAACTTAAAAGGAGCAGAAATTATTACGTATATGAGGGGGTTCGTCCATTCCTCAATACCTCGCTCTTTACGCTAGAGTATTTTTAATAATTTAAAGAGCTATTTGTTCTAATTAAACAGCCTTTGTGATCCAGGGGTCATTCTTAAAGAATTGGAACAAAATTTGAACTTTAGCATAAAGAGCGAGGTATTGACTAGGGGGCGAAACCCGCAGGAGTCATTCTTACCCTCACCCGCAGGCAGGAGTCAGGAGTCATTCTTAAACAACAGGAACAAAAATCAAACTTAGTTTATTATAAGGTTATTATTAGTTAAAAAAGGAAAATTAATATGCAAATTTCGTTTTAATTATTCATGTACTGTGAGCCAAATTCAAAACCTGCATTAATTCAGAAACGTTCAGAAATTAAATAAAAAAGCTTGTTTTTTTTTTAACTGAAAGTAAGGAGCGACATTAAAGCTTAAAACGAACTGAAATAATTCCATATATGAAAGGGGCTGTTCCCTGCTCAACGCCCCGCTCTTTACGCCAAAGTTTGACTCTTTCTCACAACTCTGCTTTATAAAACAATAAAAAACTTTAACGTAAAGATCGCGGTGTTGAGCAGGGAATAGCCCCTTTCATATACGGAATAATTTTTGTTCGTTTTAAGCTTTTTTTGTTTAATTCTCATAGCAATCGCCTCAAATTCCCCCCCCCCCCCTAGGAACGGCTCCGAGTCCATGTTAAAGTGCCAAAACTTCCTCTTTTACTAATTCCCTCTACTCTTTGATATTAGACATTGTTATTGCATGTCGTGAACAAAATAATGCCCTCCTATCATAGATAAACTTGTCTCAGAAGATTAAAACTGCAGAGGAAGTACATCACCAGATCTCACAACAGATCTCATCCCCTTCGTCAAACTTTGGATACATTTAAATGTGTTTGGTGTGTAAAAGTTGGTGTCTTAATGCACACAACTATTGCTATTTCGGTGTAAGTGCAGGGTTGGTCCACTGCATAAGGAAACTTGTTCAGAAAACAATTCTTACTTCATAATATGCAGAATAATCCTAGTTAACATATGTCGCAGGCGGAGATCCTTTATCTTCACTGTTTTCTTTGTGTTTCCAGTTTTTTATCGCATTTTTAAATATTTGTGCCTATTCTCTAAGTCTTGAAAATCGTTTATAAACAAACACCCAAGTGTCATCTAACTAATCTAACATAACTGAACCTAATTTATCAGTATTTGGCTATTAATATGTTTTGGGTAGATGGTACTGATAGTGTTTAACTACGAATTTAAACTATTTGAAAACGGGGAATTCCAGTCGATTCATGTTTATTTTTCAGAATTTTGTTTTTTTTTTAAAATTGTACAACAATGAAAGAAGTGAAGATAAAGGTTCTCCACTGCAATATATGTTAACTAGGATTATTCTGCATATTATGAAGTAAGATTTGTTTTCGTAACAAATTTCCTTATATAGTGGACCAACCCTGAACTTATATCGTTATTTCTAACTCGTAGGCAATATATACATAGTTTGTATGTGCGTTTGTACTGGGCAAAAGAGTCCTCTTTGTTAGCTAGCGTCTGCTGTTCGGCTGAACTGAGACGTAACTACATTTAACGGCGTAAGTTATCTGCTTAAAAATAGCTTGCCTGGTTTTTCTAATCATTTTATGCAAACATTATACCAAGGGATGCTAGCTCCAATACTTAGGGACTGCGGGATTTCTGATTTCATCTCTTTGCAGTACATTAGAAGTTAAAAAGTTCTACTGATCAATATTAAGAGAAGGTCTGATTGGTTAAATTCACTTTGGAGTTGATTTAGGCTGTCTTATAATTTACTTTCGATCTGCTAAACAGAGCGACATCATTAGTGTACACGAAGTAAGACAGGTTGGTATCATTACGTAGAAAACAGGGCAAAGATATAATCAAGGATCATAGCAATTGCTTGTTTTAGAATGAATATCCTTCCATTAGGCAGCAGCTTTGAATTTTAGTACCAAAACCTCAGCGAGCACTTTCAATTTTCACTATGCTGGCACTTCACTACTGTGTAGCAAAGTCCTTATTGCTGATATGTGGCTGACACCCTCAGGCGTTCTTAATACTGTATATCTATAGCGAAAATATATAAAGGTGACTTATTTCTCTGGTTCTGTTGGCCAGAAGATGATGAGCCACTGCACGAGCACGACCTTTCTGAAATTCAAGCTAGCTATCCCAAAAGCGTCCAATGTCAAGCTCAGAGAATATCACTTATTCAAACACATCGATTGGGATTGTATTTGTTTGGATCTTTTGTTTTTTAGCATTAGATGTGATGACCCCTTTTAGGAAACTATTGAGGCAAAACTCCTAGTGATGCACTTCAAGAAGATAACTATTGATGTGAATAACAGCTTTCAGGCAAGTGATTGAAATGTGTTTTCGTAGCACCGTTGCTGTGTGTTCCATTCTTTGCTTTTGAAAGTGCTTTTCTGACAGCGATCTATATCTTTTACAAAGAAATGGACATAACATACTACTATCCAGTGCAACGCGCATGTAAGTTGGAGATTCATTTTTCATATTGATAAGTTATTCTCATATCCATATACAGAATTATAGTTTAGTGCCGGTTGTGCACTGTCAGGGAATTTTTAGGTGCGTTATCGTCCAGCCTGATTGGCTTTTGCCATATTCACTATGCTTTTGTTCAATAGTGGATTTCATCTTAGCTTCGTATTTGTGCTTAGTACTTGGTGTTAAATCGAATATCTGCATCGATTTCTTTATCTCAGTTTTGATTCATCTTGTAAGAACACCTTTCGATTTGGCTCTTAGAGCTTAGGCAACTTGAAATTAATAAGATTTGAGACCAGTACTGGCTGAAAAATAAGAAGGGATGGTACTATATAGATGAAAGGAAACTTTGTTGTGGCTAAGAATCAAAGCAATGGATTTACATATAATGCAGCGTTACGTTTTTGCCAGTCATGCTTGTAAAGCCGCATTCTGGAAGAAGCTTTGGTGATGCTTGGTTCTGAATGCGGATGAAGCGAAGATCTGGAATGATCACTAATGGAATCGTGGGTCCACAATATAACTGGGTGAATAGGCATTGATGTTTGTGAAAGTAGGTGGTAAATTTTGGACTTATTTTCGCTAGCATGGGTGTAGGTAAGGTCCATGGACTTCGGCCAGATGTTACGTGGCTGGTAGATAACTCAGAAGGATATAGTCCTCGGTAGGGTCGTAGTTTATGCCTCTGGCCATCGGCCAGTTACTCCTGCTTCACTAAAAAAAACTTTGAATATTGCCCAAAAGCATCTGCTGCTCTTGAGAACTTTGTCAGAGAGACAGCATTTTATAGTTGGTAGACATATAGATACTGATGAGCTTGGTTTCCTGAGCAGAGACTCAATTATTTCCTGTTTGATTGAGGGCTTAGGTGACAGTTTGTCCCTAGAGTATGTTGCAAGGCCTCTGGAAGGATGTCCTGTCGTTTATCTTGCTCACTGTATAAAGATGTCATGCGACTGGAATATGTTCAAGAAATTTACGTTCAGTCGAGCCAACACAATGTTCCTGGACACGTCGCAAATCTGGACAAGATCACCCATGGTTTTCTGTCTATTAAGACGACGATTGATGTTCAGGCTAAGACCTTCAAGGTGTCTATTCAAATGTTAGTCTTGTTTTTCAGAATCTCTTTTCTGTTAGAGCTGCTAAGGCTAAAGCCGACATGAGATTCATCACAGACAGAACATTCGGGTTTTTGCTGTATTGTGTGTCTTTTTTACTAGTGCGGGGAGCAGAACATTTAGGACACCCTGGACTGTTCTTGCACTTTTCAATGTGATGTGCATGGTATTGACACTTGAAACATCTTCATGGGGCTCGTTGTGCTTCGTCACCTCGAAAAAGTTATGTCCAAGCTTCATTCAGTTAGATATGATAAAGTTCGTAGTGTATTTTTGTTTAAAGTCAGTCGGACCATTTGACTTTGTCCGAAATGGAAAAGCTCCTTGACTAGGCCTGGACTGTGTTTGGCTAGTTCGCTAGCATCAACATCAACAAAAAGTCCCATTAGCTTGCGAAACATTTTTATCTCGGAATTTGCATGTGATGGACCCAACATTGACACTTGAAGTGCCTTCTTGGGGTCTCCAAGTGCTTTGTTACCTGGAAAAAATCATATCACAGCTTGATTAAGTTAGTTATAGTAAAAGTCCTGGTTCATAATTTTTGAAAGTCCGTCGGACCGTTTTAATTCGTTTATAATGGAAAGGGTCCTTGACGAGGCCTGGATTGTGCTTGACAAGTTTGCTATCACCAACATCAACAGAAAGGCCTATTAACTTACCAAGCAATTTTGTCCCCGAAGTTTGCATGTAATGCTGTTTTGGCTGCCATTTGGAGATTTTGCAGAAAGAACACTGGAAGCCTCATTGCAGAAAGCTTTCGCTTAAACAGTACCACCAGATTTGACCTGCTTAATGTTTCGTACTTGTCTAACCTCGTCTATGTCTTCTTTAAGCTGGAGATGGCCAAATTTATGTAGTCTAATAAAAGGGGCCATACGCGGTCTGTTTTTAATGACTATAGTGCAAATCCGTAGCTCATCGCTCATTACTGTTGTAACATCAGTATCTGGGGGGAAGTGGTAATTTAACACGGAAACTGAGCTCTTGAGATCCCGAATTTCTCCCTCGGGTATAGAAAGTTTGTTTCTGGGGCCTGCGGGACGTGGGATGGGTGAATGGTGACGTCCAAGTGATTACAAATAGACAAAATTAAACTTAGGATTTTAATGAGAAAGAAATGTATATAGAAATATTTCACTGGGATCCAGCTCTGCACATTCGGTAAGGCTAACTACAAACAAGCAAATAAATGAGAGAGAAAGAGAGTATTACTAATTCAAGAAAAGTGCTAGAAAAAACCATAGTTGTCGGTGGATTTGAAGCCATGAACCCTTGGTCACTAGCCAATGCCAAATTGTCATTGTGAAAAAACACATAGAATAAGCTGGAGCTATAGCCGTTTACCTTATCAAGGTGGAAGTGTTCAACAAAAGAGTCTATAGGAAGTTCAGGCTAGTTATTTTTCAAGTCATTCAAGTCAATAAAAAAAGCCAGGGATTGTTAGACACAGTGGTGTTTACCGTTAAAATCAGTATACTTAATAAAAAATATAGCCTAAGTCTACAAATTCCAAAGTTGTAGCCTTGTTTTAATTCATTCTATCACATTATTCTTAAAAGTTGGGGTACAGTAGAAGGGATGTCCCTTTTTTTCTATTAATTGCGATTGAAGAAGGACAAACTGTAATAGGACTGAGAAACTGGATTTTCGTGAGAAAATGTTGAGAATAGAAAACTTGTCGTTCTTTTTAATCGCTTAATATTCCTCACAAAAGAATCAACCAGGTTTTATACAAGATTATTTATCACTCCAGGAATCATATATTCTTGTCTGTCTAGATTTGTTGCTCATCATTATGTAACCCGTTTTGACAAGCTGGGGTTGTTTTTCTCTTCAGTGACAATGAGTAATGTGACTGACTTGTGGAATTACGTGACATAAATTGAACATTTCAATTTTTTCATTCAGCTGCATTTAAACTTAAAAAGAATAGAAATCGTTCCGAATAAATCGTACCCTTATCAATGCTCCACTTCGTTGCGCTAAAGTGTTTTAGTGCTTTAAAAAAGTTTCTTGTTCTAATTCAACGGCCCTTGTTTTCACCAGTCGCTCTTAATGGATTTGTACAAAAAGTCAAACTTTAGCATAAAGACTGAGGTATTGAGCAGAGGGCAGACCCCCCCCCCCTCATATACGGGATAATTTCTGTTATTTTGGGTTTCAATGTTGCTCCTTACTTTCAGCTGAAAAAAAAAAAAACTTTCTTTATTTTAGTTTAATGTCTGATCGTTTTTCGAATCATGCCCAGGTCTAATCAAGATATGATTTGGGCTCCCGCCCCCGACTTTTTGCTGTTCAATTGTATGTATCAGTAATTGTAATTTGATTGGTAGTGTTCCTGCTTAAGAATTAAATGTTTGATTATAATTGATATTTTGGACAAAATTTGAATATTTAGTCGAAATTTTCGATAAACATTAGTTTTGTTGAATAAGTTCTCAATAATGTTTCCATCACAGAATTTTGGGTGGACAGAAAGGGGTATAATTGTTCATATGGATGAAATTTCTGCGTAAATTTTGATTTTCTACGCGGCTAAAGCCGTCGCAATCTCTAAAATTTGCTCTCTAATGTTTAAATATATTGTGTAATATATATAAACACATTATATATTAATAAGAACAGATAAATATTGCCATTTCAAATCGCTGGAAACAAAGCTCCTGGTAGCACTTTCCTGACCCCTCCCCGTCCCCCAAGAACTTCCCTGGTAAGGCTAGTGATGCACCACCTCACCTTTTCCACCTTTGTACTGCTAGCTGTGTGAATGTTTTATTTTATTCTACGTAAAAAAAACTGTCGCATTTGGAGGGGCATCATTACCCCATCCCCCACCTCAAGCTAGCACCAATAATAAAGATGTAGACCAAAATTGTTCTGGGAATCAAGAGGAAATAGGTATCACCGCCTCCCTCCCCCCTCCCCCCACCCAAAGCCTATTCCATATTTATTTACAGGCCGGATGAGGGCTGGTATATTTGGGAATTAAAATGCACTCTTCGAGGTAAGTGCCGCCACCCCCTACAAAATGACCCACTGCCCCTCCTTCATAATAGATGATGCGTACTTACGTAAACATCACTGTCTATAATTTTATATGAAATATAAAGCAAATCTGTTTAGTTAAATGAAGCTTTAAAATAAATGCCAGAAACAGTTTTTTTGAAACAAGAAGGGAGGTATCATCCCGCTGCACCCTTGTTCAGGATTAGTCTAAATGAAGGGAAATGAGAGACTAATTTCTCCCCTCCTTCATATCCCTTTCTATAATGTGTTAAAAATAATATACGGTGAGGCAAAAAAAAACTGTTTTCCCACTTTAGTAATTAGGACGGATAAGCGCTTGAATGCGCCACCGTGCGGCATTTTTTCATTCCGACTGGGAAGTTGAATGTGTTGTATTCGAAACTTTTAAAATGACTGGCTATTTCATTTTTACTCGATAGCAGCTTGTTCCTCTTTGAGGCAAAATCGTAGTTTGGTGCCCCAAATGATATAAAATGCCACTTTCCCGTTGCACAATTGTTTTTGATCACTTAAGAAGGGTATTCGAACTTTTAAGTTCCGGTCGAACGAGTCCTCTCCTGATCTTCTGAGACCATTGGTGATGTGATCACCTTTCGAAAAAAAACACGCGTCCATTTTTTCTGGCAAAAATGCGAAATTCCACATTTTTGTAAGTAGGAGCTTGAAACCTCTGCATATGCTGATATGCTGGATCTAATGGTATGGTTTTCATCAAGATTGTTTGACCTTTTTGGGAGTGTTTCTTCCATTTCTACAAAATCAAGCAAATTTTCTCAGGTTTTCATATTTTGATGTGCTACATTAGAGTTAATGAATTTTACATATTTTGAATCAGCATAAAAAGCCAATTCCTTTGATGTATTAATTGTTTTAAAATTCTTTTTTCAGAGTTTTGGTTACTATTGGGTCGTGTCGCTCCTTACCTGCAGTACCTTACCACGAACTGTTTGATAGTAGCTTAAAAGTTTTTCATAAGTACTATGGCGTAGAAACGAAGTGGTTTTTTATTATATCAATTTGTTATTGTGTTCAAAATGCTTCAATTTGTTTTCATTCTTTTTCTGCTGGTTGGACATGAATGGTGTACTTGATTCATAAATAAAAAAAAACTAATTTTCTGTTCTGAGACTTCAATAACTCTTATACCCGAATATTTCAGCAGTATTATTGGCAGCCATGCTCGACTAAAAGAAAAGCGAATGATCGTAAAAACAGCATACAATTGAAATATATTTTCAAAAAAGTGAAATTAAAAGGACTTCATCATTTCAAGGGAGTTCAGCCAAGATTTAACAACTTTTTAGTCAAGAAGTTAAGATATAACAGTTATCACTGCCTTGGAAGGAAAAAGTTCTTATTCTTTTAATTCAGTTTGTTCGCCCATACAGGTATGATACCAGTTCTCGCCTGAATACTGGTTGACTTTGATCCCATAGGGCTGAAGGTGCCTTCATGGCAGGCCGTAGAAGGATATTCTTGGTCAAATCCTCTTGGTTATAAGTAACCAACTAAAATAAGTTATTGTATTGAGCAAGGATTTTTCAAACAGGAGGTGAAATGCTGCATTCCTCTCTATGCTGGACAACCCGCAAGGGTTTTCAAATTAAGTAAAGCTGTTAATGAGTAGTTACTTCATAGGAAGTACAGAAGAATAGCCATAATCGGGGAAAAGAAATCCTCAGCAACTCTAATTGAGAGACTACCTTGTATAATTTGATGTGTTATATACCAAAGTTAGTCTAATCATTTAAGGAGGTTCTGATTCGAACCTCTAACAAAAACCGTTCTTATGAAAGTTCCAAAAAGTTTATTTTTGTTCTCTTATAAAATTATAAAAGCATTGTGTATCAGGGGTGCCAATTTGTGAAAATGTAGGGGGGGGAGGGGTCAAATTTTTTTTTCTAAACCTAGGAAGGTGCAGTTTTATTGTTGTTTCGATTTTCTTCAATGAAAACGGAGAAAGGTTTTTTTCAATGAAAGTACAAAAAAAAATGTATCTTTCAGTGGATATACAAGAAAACCTGTTTTATTCAAAATCTACAGAAGTACAAAAAATCGAAACCAAAGTTTTGTTTCGAAAAGCGAAACCCTTTACATAACCAAAATTTTGTTTTTCTTGTTGTGCATAGCAGAGGTTTTCTTCATCTTAGACTAGTCTGAAGGAGACGCCTTCGCCTAGGAAGATTGAAAATAGAGTCCAAAAATGCATCTTTTTTACCCTCACGCCCCACCTCGCAAGTGTAGAACGTGTTTGCAGTTCTTGCGTTATTTGTATCGTTTTTTTTTATTACTTTATTCTGAACATATTCATGTTGCATTCTGAGTCCTTACGTTGTTATTGTTCTCACTTTTTGAAAGAAAAATAAAGAAATTTTGTTTGAAGATGAATGAATCAAATTCATAGGTTTTTTTTTTTTTTTTTTTTTTTTTTTTTTTTTTTTTTTTTTTTTTTTGAAAAGAAGCAGTAGAGGGTAATAAGAACAAACCAAAAGCTAATTTATAAACTGAAAAACAGTTCAGGAGGAAACGCGTGCCATTTTATATTTTAATATGCTATATATGCTATGCTATCTACCGAATAAAATAGAGTGATAGGATTGTGGATGGGTTAAGACAGGCTTAAATAAAATGAAAGAGTTTTAAGTGCCTTCACCATAGTGTAAAACTAAATTTTAGAATCTATTTTATAAAGTCTTGATGTGTTTTTTATTTACTTTGTCACTATTTTTATTTGATGATTTTCATTGATGCTTTAGGATTTTGGATTTTTTTTTTTTTTTTTTTTTTTTTTTTAAGCTAAATTTTTTCTCTTTAGAGACATCGCCGAAAGAGATTCGCTATATTACCTTTTGGTGTATCTATGAGACATCATAGCTGAACAAAATTCATTTGGTATCAGACTTATGAGGGATCTTGATCATATGATGGATAACCCATTATGTTCATTATCATGATTTTGTTTTTATATATGTTTCACTCTGTGTTTGATTTAGAGCTCGTGTATGGTATGAATGCACCAGCACTACTGATGAGGTTTTTTAAAAAAATTTATACCAGGTTGGCAAAAAAAAATCAAATAAAATATTATTTTTCAGGATACAGAAAGAATTGGCAGAGATTACGTTAGATCCACCTCCCAATTGTAGTGCAGGACCAAAAGGGGATAACCTTTATGAATGGGTCTCCACAATCCTTGGACCTCCAGGATCTGTTTACGAAGGAGGAGTATTCTTCTTGGATATCCACTTTACACCTGAGTATCCCTTCAAACCCCCAAAGGTACTAGCTTCTGGGTACTCTTTTTATAATTAAAAATAACAACCATTAGATATGCATTAACAAATAAATTTTATTTTGTTTCTTTATTTGTTTTCATTTTTCTATAGTAATCAGATTTCAAAGATTCATCATCTAATCATTTGCTGCGACATTACTTAGTGCTACTACATATTCTAAAAAGGCTAAATCTTACCTTTTTTTTTTTTTTTTTTTTTTGAATTTGCTCGAATGTTTCTGATTTTGGGGATTCGCGAAATTTTCTTCTGGATCTCGAGACAAACGAGACTCTGTACTCTAGGTACTAAAGATTAGAAAAAAAAAAGAAAGCTGCAACCGTTTCAGAAAAGCAGCTGTTTAATATTTTGCCACTTTGAAATGGTAGCTTAGGAGCCTCTTTGGTGGCAGTCTGATACTTGGGTCAGAAAGTGTTTTGTCAGCAAAACGCGATTTTTTCGCAAAACGCGAACTAATTTTTTGCCTCATATATTGTGGCTGCCTTTCTATGTTGAAAATTTCTTTCAATATATTTTACGGATTTGGTTTATATATTCACATATTTGTTTATCATGGTATACAGTGGTCTATTCTAAACAACAACAACAAAATTGAGAGTTGGGGAAGTTTAATTTTAAAAAAAAAATTCCTTTTTTACATTGATTCCAAATATGTAGCTTTCTTCAAGATATTACTCTTGTCACTAAAATGATTTGCGTAATTTTATAAAAAGGAAGGAAAACCCTCCAAAAGTACATTTATTAAATCCTAAAATCAGGACTTCCCAACTGGATAGGAGGTATATACCCCTGTGGCTGTGAGGAAGGGAGCTTTCCGTGTCGTAAAAATTAATCAGTTGAATTTTCGTTGGTTTTCGAATAAGCATAGGCAGTGGTGCTTAATAATGGAAGTTAGGGGGATAGCGCAATAAGTTTTTTTCAAAATCAAGAGGGATAATTTTTTTGTTTATTTTCTCAATGAAAATACCAAAAAGAATGCAATTTTTCAGTGAAAAATACTTTAAAAGGTATTTTTGAAAATCTAAAGGATAGAGGCAAAAATATTGAATGGGGGGCCCTATTGCTCCCTTCCCTCTGGTTTGACGCCACTGGGTATGCACTGTATGAGCGTGACATTAAAAAGTACGTCAGTTCGAGGTTTCTGGAAATGTCTGAAGTTTAATATCTGAAAATTAATTGAGTATTAAAGAAAAGATTTAATAGAATTTGTTTAGTTTGAAGAGCAATAACATATATTTTTTTTGTCATGCAGTATGTCTGAAAAGCCAACAGAATGATTCCTTTCTCTTATGAGAATTGTTGCGCCATCGAATAGAAAATGTTGTGTGTTTCTGTGAAACTTCACTCAGAAAATTCGGAAGTCTCATAAATATTGCTCGGAAGCGTAGTGAGCCTTTTAATTTCCAGGCTTATGTATATCGTTCGACCCTTGCAATCATGCTTGGATAAGGTTATGGTCCAAAGTGGGGTTAAGTGGTCATCCATAAAAGGCTCGAAACGATGCTATGTATTCTTTACTAAGCGGAAATGCTCTGTTGAGGCCTCACGGGGTCGCATACCAACTAGAAACTGATAGTATCATGCTTTCTCTCATCGTTCAAGTGAACCTGAACTGCGAAAAAAACTGAACACACGTGGTTCGCGGATTGGTGTTCGAACGAGAGGACTCCCCCTCCAAAGTATTTAACTAAGTTTCTAAAATAAACTGCGTTACTTAAAAAAATGGGAATTATATCAACTATTGGTGGAACACAGTTGTTGAAACTGACGATCCGGTTTTTAAGAATTCCCTTCACCAAACCTGTTGGCTAGTGACGTCACTGTTTGTAATCATGTAGACTTATATTTTCAACCGTCCTACCAAAAAAGTTTTTTTATACTTTGCTGTCATAATCTTGTTTAAATGACAGACAATGCTCAAAGAAATATAAGAGTAGTTTTTTACTGGTTTAGCGTCTCAGGGGCTGTCTGCAAACAATGGGACAATCATCTTAACGGGTTGCCAACCGTTAAAGAAACTTGTTACAGCAGTTGTACAGCAGTTTCTAATGTACAAGTCAGAACATATCGTCCCCTCATCTTGAACTGATTTTCTAGCTTTTATTTTATTTTATTTTCAGGTGACCTTTCGAACTCGGATATACCATTGCAATATCAATTCTCAAGGAGTCATCTGTCTGGATATACTTAAAGATAATTGGTCACCAGCTTTAACTATTTCCAAAGTTCTCCTTTCTATTTGTTCTCTTCTCACTGATTGCAATCCAGGTATGTAAAAGCAACGACATTGGACCTATTCTGTAGGAGTAATTTATTTTGTTAAATACTGTTAAGGCTGAGGCTTGTCATTGATATTTTGATCAACAGGAAAAAGATTCTAAAGAACACAAATTAGGCCAAACATTCATATGGGAGAATAAAATAACTTACTGGTATATAAAACTAGCCAAAAAGCCTGTCGGACAACAAGTATAAAAACAAATATCCACCGTAGCGTATACTATCCTGTAAGGACGGCATAAAAAAATGGCCCCCTTCCCCCAATACAATATCCAGTCTCCCCTCCCCCTCATAAAAGTATAAAAGTTTCAACTCGGTTTCCCAGCCTGAGACAGAAAAGAGTAGACCTACCGAAACTATGTAGAAAATTTGTCATTATTTTAATAAAACCTCCTGACTGTAAAACGAGAATTGCTCGCTTAGCTTCAGGCTGAAAGTACTCCTTTTACAAAGTCATGTATTTGTTTTCAGAGCTGAGAGTTATGGACATTGAAGTATTATAAATATATAGATTTTTAGGAAAATAAAATAGTTTTGACTTTTTAAACTGGGGTTGCGGTTAGTATTTCACGCAGAGTTCATTTCATTATTTAGGCTCTACTCTCCTGTGTATGTCGGCTATATCTTCGAATAGATATTGGCGAATATGTAAGTAAGTGCTGTTGTATAATGGGTTAGTTCCAAAAGGGAATCAGAACTAAGCATAGCAATGGCTGATCAGTGACTTGTAAGTAAGATTGGTTGCTCTTTAAGTTAAATATATTAATTGATCTTAACTGATAGCAGTCAAAAGCTAACATTCTATAATTCAAGTACTTTCTTTTCTAATCTTACTCCCTTCGAGAAAAAAAAATCCGAGACCCGTCAACAAAATAAACGTATTTTTGAGATAATTCAGAGAAATAATGTCCAACTTTAAACCAGTCATATTTTATATATGTTAATTTGGTTCTTGAAAATGTCTTGAAAAATATCAATTTATTCTACGTTTAGAGTAGCCAGATATCAATGTACGTAATGAATTGCTTAATGACTGAATACTGTAGCAAAATAACAAAGGCCTAACGAGGAAACATGTTAGTAACAGATAATAAAAGGCATGACATAAAAGGATAGTCAGTTTATGTTTGTCGTTGTATTTTTTTGCTTGTTTGTTGTGTGTCACCATGGCCCAGTAGGCCTTTCATTTGAATAAATCTATCTGTCTATCTATCATAATAAATAACTGTGAACAGTCACCAGAACTAGGCACTGCACCACCTTGCAGTACCTGCACCCTCTTCTCTGCACTAGACACTCAACGCCTTAAAGAAGGGTATTTCAAATGGACAGTAAATTTTTCTTAAATACTGTTATTTATTTGCAAAATTCTTGAGATTCAAATTTTGAATAGACTTAGAAAGGCCATTTCTCAACGAACAAAATAAGACTGATCTGTATCTGTTCCAACTGCCCTATGGCACACTACTGAGAACTGACAGTTCAAAAAAAATTTGCGTTCCAAATTGTAAACCCAGGGAAGCCTACCGTTAAGGTACGACTCCATTCAAGGTAGAAAAGGTTTTCAGAAATTTTCCTAATTAGCTTTGTTTTTTGTATGATAGGAAGACAATATTGTCTTTATCAGTTTTTACCTAATATATACTAAAGAATTTGATTTGGAGTTTAACCTCCCCCAATCTAGAAATGGTGAGGTGAATCCAGTCAGAATTTTTTTATTTACTACACTTTCTGAGATATGAGCTAGCATCCAAAGGAGTAAAAACATGTCTAATCAGTTTTCCACGGCCAAAACCTTAAACACATATACCAGAATTACAAAACCTTTTATCTACATCCAACAGAAATCGGAGTGACATAGACGGGTAGAAAACAGACTTTGGAAGAATCGATTGATGAAGTTCTGTATATTTGTCAGTTCCTTCTGCTCCATTTATGAAAAGAATTCCTGTTTGTTTATTTTCTTGAGAACCTCAAAAATGTAGAAGCTAGATTTTGGCAGAAGTTTTGGCTAAATAGAAACACTTTTTACCATAGAGGTTTGACTTGCCTGGATATATGCCTCGTAAATCTACGCTGCAAAGCTTGCGAGAGCCACCAATATCGGAAGTCTTGTTTAAACTCAAATTTCTTAGGACCTTAAGATACTTCCTCACAACTAATGTTGGAATCCCCAAACGGTACTGGGGGATTCAATCCTCTATGAAACGAATTGACTGCTTGAGATTAAACTGAGAAAGAACCTGTATTGAAAAAGGACGAAAATGTTCTATTGAATGTATCATCCCTTAAATAATCATCAGCAGGGATATATGATGAGGAATGGAGACAAACTACAAAAGAAGCAGGACAATCAGGCTTTTTTACCATTCATATATATTTCTAAAACACTTGATTTTTGATGATCCAAGACTCCCTTGACGTATTTCTTAAAAATTTAGCAACAGTATTTCGAAGCCTTATATATTTGTGTCCCGAAATTCACTAGTAGTAGCCGGTGCATGCTGACCCCACTGGTTCTGTTTTTTGGCTTATCCCGTCAATTATAAAATCTAACTGTAAAGTGTGTTTTTTTTTTTTTTTTTCTATAAGTTTGTTTTCCTATTGATCTGGGCATGAGTTTTTCATTACTTTCAATGATTAATTGTCTTAAAAAACTAAAAGCAACGTTAAGTGTTTCAACTCAATGGAAAGGGCCGCGTAATCGCTTTTACCCAATAGAGGGAGAACATGAGTATTAAAAATGACGCTTGGGGACCTGGTAAATTTCAGCTGAAGAACGAAATAGTAATAAAAGTGCACATTTCTAAAACTAAAATCATAGGTCAAAGTTCTTTTCGTGTAGCGTAAATGGCGAATTATTGTCATAACATGAATGTAAATAGATATTATCACGTATGATGCAACCATTGTATCGTTGTTTTCCGGCATCTGAACATTGAAGTAAACTTTTTCGTATTAAGATTTATCTATTGGACGAAGTGAAAAAGTGTCTTGTCCTTCCGCTAAAAGTCCAACCTATTTGCTGCATACAAGGGATGTTACCTCTTCACCACTAAAGGACCCCCCTCCCCTCGTTACTGTCCCTCGTACCTCTCACCACCAGCTTTTTAGTATAAAGGTAGAAGCGTTGCAGCTTTTCCGAAGCAAAAAACGTATGAATTCTCAATATATATTACTTGAAGCATAAAACAGGCCTCTCCTACTACAGAATTTTAGCAGAAATGTTAGCTTGATTTACCTTTTTTGAACCGGAATGGTGCCTCAACTTTCACTCTGTATGATTGCAAGACTAACTTGAGCCTGCAACCCCTAAAAGCATCTACCACCCCCACCAGCCAATTTTCTAGAAGAACAGCAAGTATGTGGTACCTTGTTTGAACTGGACTTGTATAATGATTTCCAGCCTATATTATTGGAAGCGCAAAGTTGGCATGTGGGCCCTCAAAAGCCACCCAAACTTCCAGCATATAGATATGCCTTCTTTTTTTTACAGGGGACTACGTCTCTTCTACGATCATTGCATAAAAGTACTCAAATGTGCTTGAAACTTACGAGGTAATAAAAACCTTAGTTCAAGGGGACTGATTTTTAGAGGCTTACGTAACTTTCGAACCCTACCTAAAGTGTCAGGATTCTCTCTAAATTAAGTAGACGCATAGGAGACTTTTCCTAATTAATTTTCGACCGTTGGCCACCACGGTTCTGATGCCAGCAGGATTCAAAGTTTCGTAATTCTGGGTAACTACTATTGCAATTTTTAATATTTCTTTCGCTGCTTTATTGAAACGTTTCTAAGTACAGTGTTTCAGTTTTTCATTTAATTGCTATTTTACAATATTAGTGTTGATATGCATTTTTATATTTCGGACTGAAAATTAGCTGTTAAACATTGGTCCAAAGAGTATGAGTAGCTTATAAGAACGGAAATTGGCGCTTGTGTTGGCGAAAAAAGATCAACGTCATCTAGCGTTTAGCATCACTTAGTATTTTTTTTCATGCTTCGTAATCGTTTTTCTGTAAGGAACTGAGATCAGAAACTTATTACTACACAGTTTTTACCAACTGCACAAATTGAATGAATTATTCTTATTATTGCACTGAAAAAAAAACCAAATGTCGCCAAACGCTAGATGGTGTTGAGAGTATTTTTGACACTAGTGCCAGTTTCCACTCTCGTAAGTTTCCCATACTCTTTGCTTTGGTCATCTTTGAGGAGGATGGGTTTGCAGCTTTTACTGTGTAGTGTATTTTTTATTGATTTCCCAAACACATTTCAGGCTAAAAGACATTTGTTTTCGTACCTGTCATGTAGAATGATCTGTGTGCAAAAATCGTAAAGCACGTTAAAAAACGGAGAGAGTGGTTAAATGTTTGCACTTTTTACTTACTTCTGTGTGTATTTGAGGCTAATAAAACAAGTTATCAGATTGTTCTAACATATGATAAGTTGTAAGTATTGAGCCAAAGTGATAACGCATTAGCTTGCATACTGTTGCATTTTTAAGAGTAACAGCATTGACTGGGAGCCAGAACACAGAATAAATTTGATTATTTGAGGTAGTCTTTAAGGAAAGTTGTAACATTTTCCGTGACAAAAAAAAATTCTTCTTGTACCTTTACCATTTTAAAAGTTGCGAGGTAGTGACAACTACAGTGTTTAATTCATATGAAATAAAAAAAAAATTGAAATTTTGCTCTTGGAACACATTTGCAAACAGAGCCAACGAAAGTTTACTCCAATGCTACCTTCTTGCAACTTTACCGTTTTAAAAGTTGCGAGGTAGTGACAACTACAGTGTTTAATTCATATCAAATAAAAAAAAAATTAAATGGTGCTCTTGCAACACATTTGCCAACAGAGCCAACAAAACTTTACTCCAATACTTCTTTCTTGCTTCTTTACCGTTTTAAAAATTGCAAGGTAGTGACAACTACAGCGTTTAACTCATATTGTATAAAAAAAATGAATGGAACTGTTTCTCCTGAAACACATTTGTCTGCAGAGCCAACAAAAGTTTGCTCCAATACTTCCTATTATCAGAGCAACGTAAATCTTTTTTCCTTTTTAAGTTTGACTTCTTACTGGGTGGAACTTGTGTTCGTTTTAAGCTCAGTTTTCTTGTTCGTAATAATTTTTGTTTGTTCTAGGATTGATTTATCCATCCATGATAGTTTCTATTGATTATTTATTTAAAGGTAAGAGACGAAATTAAAAGACATTTTTGGTACGGAGATGATAAAACAGAGAAGAAAAGCTTCTCTAAAGTTTGCAATATTTCTAGTACTTTTCCAAACAAATTGTATCTCTCTCTCTCTCTCTCTCTTTTCCCCTCTCTCTTTCCTCTCCCTCTCTTGTCTATTTCATACACTAATTTTGTTATTCTCTCTTGTCTCCCAGTTTTAGAATTTCATACATATCGACAAGTTTAAAATAGATCCTAGCACTTTTTTGGTGAGCAGCTTATAAAAATATCAAAAAATAGTTTTCTAAATGTCTTGAGGCACCCATGGGGGACATTTAATTCTTATTTTTCGAAAAGCAAACTCCTATTAAATCGAAAAAAGTTGAAAACCTATTAATATCGGCTTAATAAGTACCATTTACCTCTTGAGTAAAAAGTGTCTAATGTGGCAAACAACGAATTTCAGATTTTTAGGTTTAATTTTCCCCACTTGGCTTCAAAAAGTATTTTTTGGTTTTGTGGGAACATTTAAAGCACTTATTCATAAAAAACATGAAATAGAAGTGATAAAGTACTGCTCATGTTATTATTTGATCAGGAATATTGCATATAAATGTGAGAAAAAAATAGGATTCATTCATGTGAATCATTAATGATCATTAGTTTCAATTGATAACTCTAATTCATTATTAATGAAAAATAGAGCTCCTATGTAACTATTAATACATTTATTTTTACAGCTGATCCATTAGTTGGAAGCATTGCAACACAGTACACTCAAAATCGAGAAGAACACGACAGGGTTGCCAGACTGTGGACAAAGCGTTATGCTACATGATTTAGTTTTATGAATTTTTTTAAAGCTAGTTAGTATTATACGCTAGGGTAAAGACACAAATTTGTTGACTATCGATTTTGAAATTGTACTGCTTTTAGATGGATAATCCCAGATTATCACGATACATCATTTTTATTTGGTAATGTTTAAGTTCGAGTTTCAATTAATATTTCTGTACAACATTTAAGTTCTGAGAAATATTCCTTTTTCGGGTTTTCCATCTAAGCTAAAACACTCTTACCGCTTCTGAGAAAGCTTTCATAATTTGACATTCTCTCAGCTACTCTAGATAATTTCTTATTAATAGCGGCCTAATTTTAGTTCTTTATCGCCCTGAATGTCAGGCCAAGTTTAGAATAGTTTAGAATAGTCTGATTGCAAATTTGTATTTTTACCCTAGGGAAAGCGGATACATTGCCTAGATACGAACACAAAAAGATGGAATTTTGTCTGTGGTTCCTCATCTGCTTCTCCAAAAAAAAAACGAATTTCTTGTATTCTTTTTCTTTAATCAGTTGAAGAAGAAGGAATATTTTTATTTTTTCCTTTTTGTTCCCCTTTTTTACGAATTTCAACTAATAAGATCAGTTCCCTAACATTTAATCAGAGAGTCTTCTTTCAATACCTATTTATCATGCCTTTTCATGATAGTAAGGACCAGAATTACTATTTCTCTGGACTGGGACCAACCCTCTCTAGAAAAGATCTAGTTCAATAGAAATGTCGTTTAAAAATTTTCTTTCTTTTTTGGTGGACAGTACAATGCATTCTGTTTGATACGCTAATGCTGTGAGATGAGAAATTTGATAAGCGTGAAAAATACTTTCCGTAGTCATTTAGAAACATCTTTTGTCTTCTAAATGTTTTTTTGTGCTGATTTAGTGAGACATCTGCATGGATGAAATTTCGCCATCTTCTTTCTAATATGATACAGTTCAAAATGCCTAGATGCTTTTGTCGCTGAGGTATCTCATAAAACAGCCTGTATTTCTTAATTTTCCGATTAAACCGACAAGAATGTAAATAATCAATCACCCACATTCTCTTCACGCGGATAGCTTAAAAAACAAATTTTGTTTTCCTACAAGAAATTAATTCCGTCAGGTAAGGAGGCGGTCGGAAAGCGGTACGTTAATCTAATATTCAGCCTTCTAAAAAACGAAGGATTTCGTAATTCCATCGTAAGTACTGTTCGTATCTAACACTGCCCTATCTGTACTACCTCGACTGGGTATTCGTCTTGTTCCTAAATATTATTAATTGATAAAGGTTATAATTTTTTACTCTTTAATCAATTCACTCGGGGATTACGGTCCACTGTTTTCCCTTATGTCATGGTGCACGAATACCATAACGTCACACATACCGTTACATAACGAAAAAGCGCATTTCATACTTGGTTTCTGAAAATTCGTTAGCAAGCTGAAAATAATCATCTGTTGGATTTTCGTCCTCTGATCCTACTTGCAGAGGTGTTTGTCCTATTCACAGGAGCTGGGAGAGAATAAGAATTTGGGGTGGGTTTAGGGGGGCATATTATGCTAACAAATGTGAAAATAGGTCTTTGAAAATATATAGATTTGTACAATAAGTTTGTATGAAAATATGACTGGAAGTCAGTAACAATTTTGAAATGCTAGAGGGTCCGTCCCCCCCCCCTTTTGTGTGTGTGCCTGACTGTTGAGCTATTTCTTGTCTACTAAAAGTGCTAATTCTGTTCATTCTTTTTTTTTCTGTTGACAAAAATATATTACCTTCAATCAAGGCCGAATCCAGACTTTTTTTCGAGGGGGGATACTCTAAAAATCGTATTAAAATTTGTTTATATGTATTTTTGTTACTTTTTTACGAGTCGGACAAAAAATATTTTGGTGTGGGGGGGGGTGTCAAACCTTCCGCTCCCCTGGATACGACCTTGCTCTCCATTTATTTGAGGTTCCTTAGTAAAAGCTCTATATGTCTATTGATATTTGTTGATAGAGAACATGCTTTGACACTTAAAAAGCGTTTTCGCTTAATTATCATTTGGTAATAACATCAATAATAATACAAAAATATCTTGAATTAAGATTCAAGATTTCAAGCTGTCACAGTCAGGGATGGGTTCGTGCTGAGAAATTTGTCATATATCGAGCTGCGATATACTCTAGTTTCATGTTAATAGGGTTTTATCTCTTCATTTGTTTTTATAAAGATTTTTCTGGAAACTAAAAAGTTTTAAAAAGATTTTAGAAACTAAAAAAAAACTAAAAAGTTTTTTTTAGTTTCTCTGGTGGATAAAAATTAAAAACATGTTAACTTCTTAAGTATAAATTTCTTGCCTGCAATTAAGATCTAATGCCCGTATTCCCAACATTAAGTTAGAATCCGCTTTCCCATTAGACTATGTTTTCATTTTGTTTTTAGTTTTTAATTAGTTATAATTGTCTTTGCATTAATCCGTAGAACGCTTTTGATCACTCGTGTTTCCATTACATGTTCTTTCTTTTGTCCCTTTTTTTTAGTTTTTGAAGACCTTTATTTTCATTGACTGATTTACTTCTATTGAACGGACCAGAAATATATCCAAGTGGTTCTACAAGCTTTTCGAGTGGTTCCTCGAAAAAAATTCCAGGTTCTCCACAGAAATTCTAGATTTCCACATAATACACATTGGGTATGCCGTTTTGACTAGTAAACTTTAATACCACAAGTACTTCGAGTTTTTTTTATCTAAAGGTTCTATCCAGGGACAGAATTTGAGGTTGACGGTTGGAATAGTTCTTTTTCTCCTAAGACTGCTGTATTTTGCAGAGCAACTCAATCCCCACTGTTTTAACTGAAAATTAATTGAAATCAGTTTAAAAGAAAAAAAATTTTAGTTTCAAAAAATTTCTGGTTGGATTAAAGTAAATTCATACGTTTAATTGAAATTCAAATTCTAATGAATTAGAATTAAGTTTCCCTTGAGTTTGCTTAGTTCTGGTGAGTAACACTATGCTTCACGGGCGCCCATAAGCTGAATTCCAGGGGGGGGGGGGGGAACCTCGTCTAATTGACACTTTTAATGCTATATTATAGAAATCTCGAAACAAAAATATAAAAATAAGGCAGCATCATTCAGCCAGGGGGGTGCCCCCCCCCCTTATGGGCGCCCATGCTATGCTTTGAGTGCTGTTAGTGGTTTTGGAAAGGGTGCTTTGGATAAGAGGATTGCAATTTTTCTTCTTTTTTTTTCTCTCCTTTTTTGTATCTAAAATTAATTGTCGAACAAATTTTGTATAATTCCTGTAAAATGTTTTAAATTCAACCATTTCAAGCACGTCGTTTTACGAAATTTAGTCTGAAAAGGATCCTTTGGACCGGAGATTATTTTATTGGGGTATTTTTTATGCATACTAGCTGACCAGAAGAATTTCATGATATGCGTTGTTCATTGCAGGAGTGACGAAATGTTTCTACAATGTTTATGAATGTCTTCTTTTTTTAAGTCTTATTTAGTAATAAATTTGTGATTTTTTCCTTCAATGTAGAAATTGTATATGAACGAATATTAAATAAGTTCTTGCTGAACTCTCTCTCTCTCTCCTTTTCTCACCTAGAGATGAACCAAGAATATATTTTTATCACATGATTGGTTTCAGATTAGTGATTGGCTAGATGCTACAGACACTTACCATTTGAGGCGTAAAAAATATTCACTGTATGTCTGTTTACTATTACTAATATTAACAACTCACTGCAGCACCAAGCCGCATGAGGCCAGCACAGCTTCATACGCTCATCCTCCATCCCAGTCTATTCAAAGCTTCCCTCTTTACATAATTAATTTTAAAAAAATTCCAAAAAATAAGTTTTCAAAGAAAAGTAAAGGCCATTTTAAACTTAAGCTCAGCAGATACAAATACCTGTTAAAATTCAAACTCAAAACGCCCAGAAATTACTATTAAAGAAAAAATGAAACCCAAAACGAACAGAAATTAAATAAACGATCATAGCAAAAAACATACAGCAAGTAATAATATAAATGAATAAATAGATCTTAAAGCAAGTAATGCTTCGATTGAATATGAAAATCAAGCTTAAAACGAAAAAAAATATTTTGCTATTGAAGAATAAAGGAAACTTAAAACGAACAGAAATTAAATAAACAATCAATGTAAACAAACATACAATAGATATTAACGGAAATGAATGAATAAATCTTAAAACGAGTGAAACTTAAATTGAATATGCAAATCAAGCTTGAAAGGGACAAAAATCACTACAAAGAAGAGGTTGGATATTGCCTCCTTCTCTCATTGTAAAAGTCTAAAACCTACTGCGTCATTGGCGTTTTATATCGCCTTTTTGGGTATCACCTCCTTCTCTCACTGTAAAAGTCTAAAACCTGCTGCGTCATTGGCGCTTTACTGAAAACCAATATTATTACAAATATTTTCTTTTGTACTTAATATTGAAAATAAACATTAAAATTATAGTAAAATTTCGAACTGATGAACTATCAGAAATTAATATCATTATACATCAAATATTCAGTTTAATTTATTAGTTCTTTCTAAAGTTGTTCAAGACGAATATAGTTTCAATACAAACAAGAGTTTGGATACTGCCCCCTTCCTCAACTGTAAATAAAAACCAAAAGCCTACTGCGTCATGGTGCTTAACTGAAAACAAATTATATTACAAATAGCTTCTTTTCCAGTTCTTACAGCATTGAAAATAAAAATAAAATTACAGTGAAATAAATTTTTGAACTGATGGATCTTTCTACAATTAATATCATTATACATCAAATATTCAATTTGATGTTGTTTATGCTTTTCAAGACTGTTCAAGACGCATATAGTTTTCAGTTAAAGCGCCAATGATGCAGTAGGTTTTAGACTTTTACAGTGAGAGAAGGAGGCGACACCCAAACTCTTCTTTGTAGTGATTTTTGTCCCTTTCAAGCTTGATTTGCATATTCAATTTAAGTTCCACTCGTTTTAAGATTTATTCATTCATTTACATTAATATCTATTGTGTGTTTGTTTGCATTGATTGTTTATTTAATTTCTGTTCGTTTTAAGTTTCATTTATACTTTAATAGCAAAATAGTTTTTTTTCGTTTTTAGCTTGATTTTCATATTCAATCTAAGCATTATTCTCTTTAAGGTCTATTTATTCATTTATATTATTACTTGTTGTATGTTTTTTGCTATGATTGTTTATTTAAATCCTGTTCGTTTTGGGTTTCATTTATTCTTTAATAGTAATTTTTGGGCGTTTTGAGTTTGAATTTTAGCACGTATTTGTATCTGCTGAGCTTAAGTTTAAAATGGCCTTTGCTTTTCTTTGAAAAACTTGTTTTTCGGAATTTCTTCTATAAGAACCATATATACCCCCAGAGTAAAACTTACAACGCCTGTCCCCGGGCCCTGGGGCGTTAAGTCGACCCCGGAGTTTTAATATCATGTTTGAACCCTTTTTAACAAAATGGTCACCTGAAATTTTTATTGGATGGGTTTATCCATCCGATACACCCAAAGGTGTAGAGGGCGGGAGGGGCTAGTTGCCCTCCGATCTTTTTTTACTCTGAGATCTAAATCTCTTGACTCTTAATTAGTGAACTAGAACTTGCAATTTCCAATCAAATGAGCCCTCTATGAAGTTTATACGAACATCCCTTTCATAAGAACCATACATGCCTTTAGGGCATAACTTAGAACGTCTTCCCCCGGGCCCTGGGGGGTTGTATTGACACCGGAGTTTTTCTTATCCGATCTTTGAACTATTTTAAAAAAAAAATGTCCATCTCAAAATTTTCATCAGATGGGTTTGGAAAAAGAAGGCGTGGGGAGGGGGGCCAGTTGCCCTCGGATCTGTTTTGACTATTAGAAACTGAACTAGAACTCGGATCTCTTTTGACTTAAAAGTGAACTAGAACTTTCAATTTCCAGTCAAATGAGCCCTCTCTGAAGTTTATACGAGAATCACTTTCATAAGAACCATATATGCCCTAGGGCATAACTTAAAACGCCTGCCTCTGGGCCCTGGGGGGTTGCTTCGACACCTAAGTTTTTGTTATCTGACTTTTGAACAATTTTTAACTTAATGGCTATCTCAAAATTTTTATCGGATGCATTTGGGGGAAAAGGGGCGTGGGGAGGAGGGGGGCTAGTTGCCCTCCAATCTCTTTTGACTCTCAAAAACTGAACAAGAACTTTCAATTTTTAATAAAATGAGCCCTCTCTGAAGTGTTTACGAGCATCCCTTCCATAAGAACCATATATTCCCCCAGGGCATAAGTTACAGCGCCTGCCCTGGGGCCCCAGGGTGCTGTTTCCGTCCTGGAGTTTTTGTTACATGGTCTTTGAACTATTTTTAAAAAATGGCTATCTCAAAGTTCTTATCGGATGGATTTGAGGAAGAAAGGGCATGGAGGGGGGGCTAGGTGCCCTTCAGTCTCCTTTGACTCTTAAAAAGTGAACTAGAACTGTCAATTTCCAATCAAATGAGCCCACTTTAAAGTTTATACGAACATCCCTTCCATAAGAACCATATATGCCCCCGGGGCATAAATTAAAACGCCTGCCCACGGGCCCTGGGGGGTTGTGTCGACCGGAGTTTTTGTTATATGATCTTTGAACTATTTTTAACATTTTACTATCTCAAAATTTTTATCAGATGTATTTGGAGAAAAAGGGTGTGGGGGGGGGCTGTTTACCCTCCGATATCTTTTGACGCTTAAAAAGAGAACTAGAACTTTCAATTTCCATTCAAATGAGCCCTCTGTGAAGTTTATACGAGCATTCCTTCCATAAGAACCATATATGCCCCCAGGGCATGAGTTATAACCCGTGCCCTGAAGACTGTTGAGGAGTGTCCTGCTCAAAGATATAATTTCCAGAACTTTCAACTACGTTGAACAAAATGGCTAATTCAAAATTTTGATTGGATGTGTTTGGGGAAATGGTGGGCGTGTAAGGGGTGTTAGTTGCCTCCCAATCACTTTAGACTATTAAAGAGGGTACTAGCCATTTAAATTTCCAATCGAATAAGCCCTTTTTGAAGTTCCTACAACAACGCTCTCTATAAAACCTTATATGGCCCCAGGGCATAACTTACAACCCTTGTCCTAAGGGCTGTGGGAGCGTTGTCATCCTCAAAGACCTAATTTCCAGAATTTTCAACTACATTGGGGAAAAGGTGGGCGTGAGAGGGAAGTTAGTTGCCCTCCAATCACTTTCGATTATTAAAAAGAGCACTAGCCCTTTGAATTTCCAATGGAATGAGTCCTTTTTGAAGTTTCTGAAACAAGGCTTTCTATAAAAAAAAAAAACCTTAAATGCCCCCAGGGCATAATTTACAACCCGCGCCCTGAGGGCTGTGGGGGGGTGTCTCTTCAAAAATACAATTTCTATCTGGAGATCAACTACGTAGAACAAAATGGCTCTCAAAATTTTGATTGGATGTGTTTGGGGAAATGGTGGGCGTGGAAGGGGTGTTAGTTGCCTTCCAATCACTTTCGACTCTTAAAAGGGCACTAGAACTCTCGAAAAATAAAACATTGGAGCCGTATGGCCTTTACTATAGGCAACGCTATAGCGTTGCCTTTGAAACATAAAATCGCGAAGAAAGGAAGAAAACGAGGACAATTAAAAGCCAGTTTTTCACTGGCTGTTAATTGTCCGCGTCTTCTTCGCGATTTTATGTTTCATCATGATTAGCCAGTATGGTCTCAGAAATAATTTTCCGCCTTTGCACCCTCCCAAGAATTTCCCATTTTCCTTAAATCTTTCCTTAAGACATCCTCCCACCCCAATCGGGGATGACCTGATTTTCGTTTGGCCCTTGACGGTTGGCGAACAAGCACAATCTTTGATAATCTTTCATCCGCACAACCTGTCCCATTCGTCTCATCCTTTCTCTCATTTTAGTCCTAGAAAACAGGATTGAACCACATTTTTTACGCAGCTTATTGTTTGAGATAAGGTCAGTCAGTCGGGTACCCAAAAAAGTCCGTAGGCGATTTCTCTGGAAAACATCTAGCAAATCCTTCTCCGTTTTTCGGAGCACAGAACCACGCTTGACTACTGTTATCACTGTAGGTTCCAATGTTATAATCTTGGTTCGCACACTTATCTTCATATTCTTCCAAAGTTTTTTCAACTGTGGAAATACACCCTGGGCCTTAGCTATTCTACTTTTAACATCTTCACTGCATCCACCGTATTTACTAATAATTAATCAAAAAGTCTTTTTGTACAAAATATTAAAACAAAATAAGAACTCCATTAAAACAAAAATGAACAAAAATAGAATCAAATAATCTAGCAAGCATACAACTACCACAAATCAGTATCAAGAAATAAATGAAACCCAAAACAAACAGAAATTAAAATAAGTCAAGCTCAAAACGAGCAGAAATTAATCTGAGCAGGGTTCTAAACCCTATGCTTTCTAAAGGCCAGAATATAATTTGTACTTTACTGAAATCATTCAAATGAATTTACTGAAAAAAATGTGCATTGTCAGTTTAACATACACATGCTGATATTTATTCCTTAAAATCTTAATTAATTTTTGTTTTCTTAAAGTTAAAAATGACAATATTTAAAAGAATTTTTTCAGTAAAGTACAAATTATATTGTACTCTATACAGTACAATGTATGTTGTAATCAGTTTCGACTAGCCTATTAAATAGGGCACTAGCCCTTTTTAGTTTCCAATTGAATGAGCCATTTTTGAAGTTTCTACGACAACATTTTCTATAAAAAACCTTATATGCCCCAAGGGCATAACTTACAATCTTAGCCCTGAGGCTCTGGGGATGTGTCATCCTCTAAGACCTAATTTCCAGAACTTTCATCTACGTTGAACAAAATTGCTATCTCAAAATTTTTATTGGAAGTGTTTGGGGAAATGGTGAGCTTGAGAGGGGGGTTGGTTGCCCTCCGATCACTTTCGATTACTAAAAATGGCACTAGCCCTTTGAATTTCCAATCGAATGAGCCCTTTTTCAAGTTTCTACGACAAAGCTTTCAATAAAAACCTTATATGCCCCCAAGGTATAACTTACAACCCTTGAAGCCTTTTTTGAAGTTTCTATGACAACGGCTTTCTATGAAAACCTTACATGCCCCCAGGGCATAACTTATTACCCTTGCCTTGAGGGCTGTTTCGGGGGGGGGTGTCATCCTAAAAGACCTACTTTTCAGAACTTTCAACTACGTTGAACAAAATGGCTATCTCAAAATTTTGATTGGATGTGTTTGGGGAAATGGTGAGCTTGAGAGGGGGGTTGCTTGCCCTCCAATCACTTTCGACGATTAAAAAGGGCACTAGCAATTTCCAATTGAATGAGTCCCTTTTGAAGTCTCTACGACAACGCTTTCTATGAAAAGCGTTGTTTTTGGGGAGTGTCCTCTTCAAAAACATATTTTCTATCTGGAAATCAACCACGTTGAACAAAATGGCTATCTCAAAATTTTGATTGGATGTGTTTGGGGAAAAGGTGGGCGTGGAAGGGGTGTTAGTTGCCTTCCAATCACTTTTGACTATTTAAAAGGACACTAGCCACTCCGATTTTCAATCGAATGAGCCCTTTTCGAAGTTTCTACGACAACTCCTTCGATACGAAGTGCTCTGGTCTAAAGGAAAAAAAAAATAATAATACATCGTGCCAACATCGTTCTTTACTTAGGCAGTGCGATTGCGCTACTTTTGATACTACTTTGTTAAGTGAAGCTATCCACTTGATCAATCTTCTTGTTACCCAGCATTACCTCTTCAGCTTCAATTATTCCTAGTCCTAACGACTTAGTCTTCTTAATATTGATTTTTAACTCCATTCTTGCACCTTAAACTCGCAATTATTAGGATGATATTGAACAAATTAAAACACATTGTATGCAAGCTGGTTGTCAAAAAGGAGTATGTGTAATATCTCAGAAACAGCCCAGGGTATTAAGTTGAAACATCCAGAGAATGTTAGAGGGGTCTGAAAAGTAAACAGAGGGCAGCCAACCCCCGCTCATTCTTTAATAGTCCCATCAAAATTTCCAAATAGCCATTTTGTTTGAAATTGTCTAAAGGTCTAATAACTATGGTACTGGGAATGCCAGACCCTCCCCCCACAGCTTCAAGTTAAGGGTAATAAATTATGGAATTTGCCCTTCGCTGCACACATGATTTATCAGTGGTAACGGTGAATATTTGAGCCAGGGTGTGAAAAAAAGGCTAAGTGTATTAATTTGAAACTTTCGACAACTACTACTACTGAGATTGCAATTGCAACTGCTTACAACTTTGGATAGATAGGTACTTGTGATTACTTGCAATTTCAACTAATTTCAGAGATTGTTGAAGGTGATGCTGAACTAAATCAATTGATTGCAAAAGGATGGATCACCACTTTCCCAGGAAATGCTTAGGATATTACGCTGAAAAAAATCTGTGTCATGTTGAGGGAGGACAATAGAAAGTGCTTGGAGGGTCAAGGATCCCCTCGTCTTCTTTTTATGTTTCCTTGACACTTATCAAAATTTGGTTTAGTCATTTTGTTCAGAATTGTCAAACGTCTAATAACTGTGTCTCCAGAAATAACATGCTCACCAAAATCCAGGGCAAAGAGTTATGAATTTTATATTTCCCCATTCTTCGCATACAATATTTGTCATTGGTAAAGAAACGGGGGTTCTTTAATTCCGGATGTGTCCGTAAAGGCTAAGGTTATTAAGGTGAAACTTTGGGACGTTCTGATTATTTTGAAAAAATCGAAACATTTTTGTTAGATACCTTAGGGGGAAGGGTAGCTAAAAGAGGTATCGGAAGGAGGCCATCCAATCTTTTTGACTCTTAAAAATAGTGCTGGATCTTTAAATTTACGATTGAATGAGCACCCTTCAACTTTTCTTCGACAACTCCTTCTGTATGAAAAAAAAAATAATTCGTTGAAGCTCTATCGCTTTTTAAAGGGGGTAATTAAATTGACGTGCCAAGATTCATTCTCGTACACGAAAACTGAACACAGTGAGCGTGGAGAAACGACATATCCAATAGAAATAGAAAAATTTATTATCAGGTTGCATCAAAATGAACCGGCCAAAGAACTTCGATTTTTTCCCTGCATAGCATGTTTTCAAATCGAAAGTATTGTTAATAACGAAAAGGAAGAAAATACTTCATTAATATTAACTATTTGGTATGGTTTGAAAAAAAAAATAGTGTAGTGCATACTTCTGAGCTAAACACTTTAGCCACAAAATTCTTACTACATTTCGATAATTTATTATCGAAACGTAGTAGAGTTTTATCTATTGGGTTTTTTATGTGTAAATTAGAGGAGCGGCATAAAAGACTTTATTGCAAATTGATTTGATCTAGGCTTATTACAGAATACATTGAAAAATCAAATTATTGGAAAAAATCCAATGGGGAAGAGTGGGAGATAGTAAAAATGAAGTTGTTTTTCCATAAGCTGTCGACGAGGTAATATGCTTTAAGGAAATAACTTGGCTATCATCATTAAATATGCTAACAAGGTAAACATTTGCCTTTTTGGTATTTTATTGAAATTGTGGAAAAGTCTACACCTATACCCTTTTCCTATTGAAAAAAATAAAAAGCAATTTAACCTCCTTTCTACTGCCTAAACTTTAGTGAATTAAAACACTGCTAAGGCTGTAAAGGTTATTGTTCTAAAATTTTCTTCTGACAAAATTTGAAATATGCCTCATGCTCTGAAATATATAGCCATAGTTTTCATCCTCCATATACGCAATAAAATCAATCTCGTCTAACTTTCTGCTGAAGATTTGATAGTGAGGACAGGGAAGGTGTAATAAAAGGATCAACGGATCTTCTAAGCTTCCAATTATGCGCATTACAAAGATTCCACTTCAGACAAAATGCAAGCTAGTGCACATTTTCTGTTAAAACAATAGGAGAAAATGATATAGGAATGTAAGAGAGGCCATGGACTCAATGTTTACTGTAAACCACCTATGGCAAGAATCATTGCACTTTTTGAATTTAGAAATATAAAGTATGCCAACCATTTCTTCTGAAAAGTTTAAAACAAAAGATGAAGATCATGGAGGTGTTTTGGTTCTGTAGCATCTCTAACTTTGTACTAAGACATTGGTAAGACAAATAAAGGGGCATCTAGGCAATTTTGATTTTCCAGCAATGCCGATTGAGGTGCCATGTGTTATTTACCTTCAAAGAAGGCAACTTCCTTATCTTCTTGCTAATAATTTTGTAGTGGAATGGGGTTATTTCCCCCTTTTTTGGAAGGAACACTGACACGGTTTTTCCGCCTGTAATACGGATTGAAAATCCTTGCATGATTGCAGCAATTCAAAAATTTTACTATTCATTTACACCCGTGGAAACTTCCTGCTTGATTCTGTTTCCAAGCGATCCATAATGTCTTATCTTTTTACAGAAATCTGGTGGTCAGGACTCCCAGAGCCATTTTAAAGGGACGGCAGACATACCTCCCAGCTCTAACTGTAATCTTTGTGTAATTTTGCTTCCAAAAAATACAACATGCCAGTCTTTGGCTTGGAAAAATGGTGAGAAGAGAGAGAATCGAGGGATCACGAACCTGCCTTTTGAGTTTAAAAATACTTATTTGGAATCTTTGTGTGCCTCGGGGGTTGGAGGGAACAGTAACAAATAAAATACGCCCTTCAAGCCACGCTCTTTCTGTTTAAATTTCACAGTTCTGTACTTCTACTTTCAACGAAGAACATTAAATACGCATAGTCCTCAGCATTTTTCAAACAGTCGTAACTTTATTATCACTTAGGGATCATTTTCATTTCTTGGCGGCCATTTTTTATGGTCAATAGTTAAATGTATAATGATACAATTTGATTTTGTAATCTTAAGGGCTGGGCACACGTAGCTGATTTCGGGAACTGACTTCCAAATCAGCGCCGATTTTAAAAGAAATCAGCGTCGATTTGAGCTTGAAAAATTTTCTAGTTTTCGGCACTGATTAATAAAACCGGCGCCGATTTTCATCATGATCATCACAAAAAGAATAGGGATACAAATAAATAGTCAGCCAGAGATGTCTATGGTGAAAGACCCCGCTACTGAGTTAAGAACTAAGCTGAGATCAATCATGCAACCATTAATAAACTCCAGTTGGATATTTGTGCCCATGATTTTTTGTTTTGACAATCTCGCGCAATAAATCTTTCTTTCAACAAATTTTTCTTACTGCTACCGTTTGTCCACTGATGCTGAAATCAGCTACGTGTGCCAAGCCCTTTAGATCGAATAATCCGTGTCCTTGGTTTGTTACGATCATTCTTGTTGAAAAACGAGATGCCATACACACTCAGATGTGATTTCACCTGGTTTAAAATAAAAAGAACTGCTTAAATCTTGGTTCTACACAAAAACAACGAATGACCTGACGTTCTATTTTAACTTGAGAATAATATTACCTACCAAAACGATATTTTGGCAGATAACACTTTTCATTTTCATTTACCTTTCTGGCATACCATTCAATGTCAGAGCCTTTTCTTCAGAGTAGAGGGCATTCTATCAATCCATCCGGCATTCCTTTCCGCTTTTTATCCAAAATACTTGTTCCGAGCCCTAAGTGGGCGTTCAGACCCTGGATTCTGTTTCAGACTCTGTCCAAGTTTCCTGCTCAGAATGGTTGAAAGCTGAAAATAGGAACTGCCGAGCAACATTTTTAGAACTGAAAACACCTATTTAGGTTACAATTATAATTGTAAATTTCCTATTTCTGAAAATACCTTGGACTTTTAACCATTATGAGCAGAAAACTTGGACAGAGTCTGAGACAGAATCCAGTGTCTGAACGCCCACAAATATTCTTACGCTGCTTTGGATTGTATGTTTCTTTTCAAGTCAAATTTTATTCTTTTAAAAATAAATTATTGTTAATCTTAATAACAGGCATAATAGAAATGTGAACTATTGTCCCATTCGTCCCCCATCTATAATCTGCGCCAGCAAATTTGCATATCCGTTTACCCCTGATCTTAAATATTAATGACAAGTCATTCTCCCAGGGGCCCCTAGTACACCTGCACACGCTGCAGCCCTCATCCTTCCAGTCTCTCCTAAGATTTCTGTTGCTTCTTTTAGCTCTATTTTTATCTTTTTTGTTTCAAGCTAGTTTAATTTTTAAATAGTAATGAGAAGTGATAATAGTAGCAAAACCGACAGAGAGTAACTCAACGCCCTACGATTTAAATAATGTATTTATAGATTGGATTTCAACCCTGCATAGCTCAACGCAAGCAAATTTTCACCAATGGCAATTATTTTGCTTTAATTTTCCCTAAGATTTGTGTCAACTTAATTTTAATGGGCCATTTTTATATTGTATTTCCTCAAGTAAAAGCTTTTTACTTAATTTATTTTTCACATTTTTAGGAATACACGCAAACCCCCATACCGTCTATTGGAAGAGAAAGACGGTAAAAAAAAACCATCACTATTTACCAAATGGCGCTTTTTTGAGACAATTAACAAATTACACAAGATCTAAGGTGGTAAGACATTTTTCAATAAAGTCATTAGACATATCAGTTTCAAAAGAATTCATTGATGACTTCCAAAAAATAAGAAGGTATATTGCAATTGACTCCTTTCCATTCTGGATGTTAATCGTATGTCAGCATGCCAGTGTCTTTTGAATTGTAAATAAATTTATTGCCTTGAATAAATTTACCGATTTTTTCTTCAAGTTCCTCCGGTTTTACATTACTGTTGCCGTAAAGCTGAACAAATTTTCTACAGGGATTTTTCTGTAACTGAATGCTACCTTCGGCCGTAAGTTGAATAATAATCCATAAAATGGCAATTGCAATTGGGAAACGAAAGCAAGATTTTTGGTCTTGAGGCGACCTAAGAGAATAATGTTATGTCATTGATTGCCACCTATTAAATAAATGGAGAAGAGGGCTCTAATTTTATGTGCTACAGCTTAATTTTTTTCTATGTGATAAAACATCAGTTTAGTTTGTGTTTTGTAGGCTATACAACAGAAAAATGGAAGACTTAAAGGCCAATGAATCTAGCCAATAGAAAGAAAGTTTCTGTGAAATGCTTAAGAGCTGCCGAAACTAACCTGGTGTAACTTTTGAATATTTTGTAATTGGTGAACATAAAGGACTTAAAGCCAACATGAATCCTGGCATGAAACTTATCAAATATTTGCTTTTTCTGTTCAACCTCATATTTTCTGTAAGTAATCTGAATTATATATTATGAATTGGGTAAAATTCTACTTTAGCTACTTTTGACTATCTTGGAAAGGGGTTAGGTTAAGAAAATGAAACTTTCAGGGATGGGTCTACAGGCTAAAGTATTTCCTGGGAAGATATTTTGAAGTACCCACCTTCACTCCTTCTCCCTCTAGAGGGTCCTGACCTTTGATGACCTTTAAAAATATGTGAGTTTTAGAAGTGAAACCTTGCAAAATAGATCTTCTGCTTCAATGAAGTACAACAAAATTGTTTTCAGCTTCACAACTTTGCTCAATCCCGATTTATAAGGTTTTAAAGATATGAATATACATTTCCTAAATTTTGAAAATAAACTATTTATATGTCTTAGAATTCTGCTCAAATAACTGAAATTGCATTTTCAGAGCTAAAGCCAGAGAAAAAGAAACTGATAACTGAAAATTAAGGTACAATGTTGTTTTGTCAAAATTTCAATGGGTATAGACCTGTCATGTAGGAAAATTTCATGACCCTCTAGAGGGAGAAGGAGTAGAGGTAGGTACTTCAAAATACCTTCCTGGGACATACTTTAGCCTGTAGACCCATCCCTGAAAGTCTCATTGTCCTAACCTAACCCCTTCCCAAGATAGCCAAAAGTAGCTAAAGTAGAATTTTACCATGAATTGAATAAGATCAATTGAATATATGGATGTTAAGATGTCTAGCCTATTAACTTGGCTATATTATCTGCCACACTAAGGTCAAGGGACTAGGCTAGGCATAACCTAGGTGACATTTAGGGCATCTGACTAGGTTGTGACCTTTGCAAGATCTATACATAGACAAGGTAAACCCACTAAGGCAAGACCTCAATCACTTGTATGGTGCCTAATCTTGTGAAAATTTCCTGATTAAAAAGTAGTCCTATCTTTCCTAAACATAGCCTAGACAATATGCTCCTAATTTTGGATGTTGTGTCTATAGGTTTAAATGTTTTAGATTGGCTCACAATTAAAACTAAACTAATTAAAATAGTCTGAACCCAATCTTAGAAAACTGCTGGCTTATCAACATTTCAATTTAGACGTAGCCCAAGTTACCCCTAAAGCTTAGCCTATTTAAGTAGGCTACAATTATTCTGTGTTACAATGCTTGTCTTAGATTAAATAATCCAAAATTCATTCTGTGTATGATTTGGATATTACCTTAAATTACCTTAAATCACACTAGCCAGCGATAAGGACAAATCCTGTAGACGCCGGTCAATGATGATGGTGGCTCAGCTCATCGGGCGCATCCCAAACTGTGCGCCATGGCTTGCTGCACCAATCTCTGTCAACAGCTGACTTGAAGGCTTCAGTATTAGGGGACATGACTGCACTCTGGCTAAGAGAATTCCATAAGCCAACCACACGGTTGGAGAAAAATTTGTTTTGCAGCCTGGTATTAGCGCGTTTCCGGTAGAGCTTTAGGGGGTGCCCTCTTGTTCTTGACGAACTATCTAACTGGAATAAGTCAGGGATGATATCGTGGTTGCAGATCAATTTGAATGTCATCAATACATCTCCTCGCTTACATTGGTATGTGAGAGATGGTATTTTGAGCCTCTGGAGTCTGGTAGAATATGGCAAATTTTGAAAACCCCTTATGCATTTCGTTGCTCTCCGCTGCACCGATTCCAGAATCGATTGGTCAAGCTTGTTAACTGGCGTGGCAATGGACATCCCAAATTCTAATTTTGGTCGGATCAGGCCCTTTAGGAGCTTAGTAATCACTGCTGGAGATCTACTGCAGAACGTTCTCTTTATTATACCGAGAGTTTGGTTGGCTTTGGCTACTGCAGACTGCGTGTGTAAGTTGAATTTGAGCTTGTTATCAACCAAGACTCCCAGATCTTTTTTGCAGTGACTGGTTGTAAGTGGCTGTTTAAAACCACAATTGGATTCCATAAAATACTGGCTGAGAGGGTTGTTTGCTCCAAAGTGTATGACCTTGCATTTCTGGATATTTAATTCTAGTCGCCAGGTTTTTGCCCATGTTGAGAGTGCGTCGAGATCTGCTTGGATGTCTTTGGTACTTTGGGGGTCATAAATCGGACCGATTATTTTGGAATCATCAGCATATAAGCAAATCTTATTCTTTATGATTGAAGATGCATCATTAATATAGATGTTGAATAGAGTTGGGCCCAAAACCGTGCCTTGGGGTACTCCGCTTTCTACATCTGCTGATTCTGAGAAGAAAATTGATCCACCATCCCCAAATACTCTTACCACCTGCTTCCTGTTGGTAAGAAATTGCATCGTCCAATTTATGACTTCATCGTGGAGGCCTATTGCGTGAAGTTTAGAATTTAGCCTCCTATGACATACTTTATCAAATGCTTTCGCTAAGTCTAATAATATCATATCAACTGGGGATCCCGTGTCCATAAGTTCTGTGACATGCTCGTAAGCATCAATGAGGTTAGTATCAACTGATCGACTGGGGCGGAAGCCATGCTGGCTAGGAGATAGTAGCTTGTTCGCATTTAGGTGTTCAATAATGGCTGAATTAACTATGCCTTCAAGAAGTTTTCCCACTCCCGAGGTGAGACTAATTGGTCGATAGTTGCTGGCTTCATCTCTGCTGCTTCCTTTATGAACAGGTGTAATGTAAGCTTCCTTCCAGTCTTGTGGAATAGATTTAGTATTTAGGGACTTTTGGAATAGTAGGGTGAGAGGATGTGATAGTACTGCATACATCTCCTTTAAGAGCCGAGGGGGCACTCCGTCAGGTCCTGTTGATTTATTTGGGTTAATCTTCTTTAGTCGAGTCTCTACATCTACTTTAGTAATATTAATGGGCGGCATACTTTTTTGAATTTCGTACTGCGGGGGGTCTGGAAGTGGGGCATTATCTGCAACTGTGAATACTGAAATAAACTGCTTATTTAATGCATTAGCTATCTTCCTTGGGTCGCAGATTTTAGATCCATCTTGTACAAGTTGAGTGACAGAATGCCTTCCAGGCTTACCCGATGACACATACCTCCAAAATTTCTTAGGGTTAGTTTTTGTTGCAGCTGCCACTGATTCCTCATACTTCTCGGTGATATTTCTGGAGAGACTTCTAAGCTTGTTACGCGCCTGCTTATATTTTGTGTAATAGTCAGCCTGGTTTTGATTCTTTGTGTACAGCTTCCAGTATTTCTTTTTTCTGTTCCTAGCCATTTTTATTTCTTTTGTAATATACGGGAGGGTTATTGGTTTCCTTTTCCATTTTGTAGAAGAGTGATTTTCAATAGCCTTCAGTAATATTCTTTTCATAGTTGTCCATGACTCTTCCACATCTGTATTCTCAATGAAAGACCAATCACATTGAGTCAGTTCCTGACGAATTAGACTGTAATCAGTGTACACGTGTTTTGTAAATTCTAGTCTTTGGGGATACAGTCTAAAACTGCAACTTATGACAATGTGGTCACTAGCTCCAAATGGTGGTAGGGGCTTGATGCTTATTATAGACTCTTGGTCTTTTGCTAGTAGTAGATCAAGTAGCGAAGGGTTCTGGCTATTTCTATATCTTGTTGGGAAGTTAACTGCCTGGTACAAAGAATGATTAAATAGGCACTCCAGGAATGGTCTCATTAAACTATTTTCAGAAAAACCAAATCCGTTGACCCATTGAATATTTGGGAGATTGAAATCACCAACAATAATTATGTTTCCTCGTAGCTTCATTTTAATATCAATTGAAGTACTCATAGCAAGTAAAGAGGATTCAAGGCTAGGGGAACTGGGGCTTCTATACATGCAACCAATGTAAAATGGCCCACAAGGCAGGAGGACAGATATCCACACTTGTTCAATATATGGTTCATAATCTGAATTAATATCTATGCTTCCTACCTTCAGAGAGCTTCGGATGTACACGGCTATTCCTCTTCCTCCTTCTCTAGATAAGTTGGTGACCAAGGTATAGTCGGGTATCTGGATCTGGGTATCTCCAAGAGGAGTGTTGGTCCATTTAGGTTTAATCTCGCAGAAAGCGTAAACGTCTGCTTTTTCCGTCGAAACGGCATATTTTATCTCATGGAACTTTGACGTTAAACAATCTACGTTACTGAAGACAACTTTCAGACCATTGTTCATCCAATGCGTGCAACTTTTATTCGGGCTATTATCCAGATCATTACATTCCTCAGACTCTATGCTGCTGTGGTTTGAAACGTCACTCATGAAAACAGTCTGCTCAGAAAGGATACAGCTTACTGATCTTGCACTGTAAAAAGATTCACTTGATTCATCAATAGTACTTATTTCAACATTAGAAGACACAGGGCTATTTACACTACTATCTATATTTCTTTGAGAATTATCTAGATCGTGTCCATTGCAGCTGGTGCTGCGGAGGTGGGCACGTTTTTTGGAACAATTCTGTTGCCTCGAATGACTAGGTTTTCTTCACCATTAGCTTGTCGCGCATGAAGTACTTCATACAGCTTTGTCCTCTTTATACGGTCGGCTTTTGAAACATCGTTTCTAAACTGAATTTGGCCTGTTCCTTTTCTCTCATATGACTTTTGCAGGATCACTTTCTTAATTTTTAATTCATCAACCGAAAAAATAATGGGGCTCGCCTTACGCGAATCATTTTCATTCCTAGAGTTATTGGGACTGACGAGGCGCCGAACATTTTTTACAGCTATCCGCTGTAGTCCGTATTCGTTACATAAGAAGTCACTAATGAATGTCTCATCATTGGGTTGCGGCAATACTCCGAATGCTAGGATATTTAATTTGCGTCTTTGTTTGTCTCTATCTTCAGCGATCAATTTTTTCACGTGGCTCTCGAGTTGCTGGTTCATTTCATCTTTAAGAGATTCTACTTGAGATTTGATTAGCTTTTGTAACAGATCAGGATTACTAGCAGCCCCCAGGGCTTCTTCAAGCGAAGTAATACGAGTCTCCACATCCTTGAACTTGGCATCAATGTCTTTCTTGAACTCTTCTTTAAATTCACTAAATGACTGTTTAACTGCATTATTGATTTTAATATCTAGGTCCTGTACAGCAGTTATTGCAGGTTCAAGTGGTTCAAGCGTTTTGTTAACTATGGCTTGTATTTCAGCTGCACTAGCGCCACTATGGGCGTTACCTTTACAAACAGGACACTTCCATTCGCAGCCTAATCTCCTTGTCATTTTTGTCAGAAGATTATACTCGGGTTTGCTAATTTCAAGGCAATCAATGCAAAGCCATTGTTTACAAATGTCGCAGTTCATTGCACTAGATTCTTCATCCAGACTCTCATCACAAGCAGCGCAAATGTCTTTGCCTTTTTTTGGGCTTTCTCGAAGCCTTTTTGGTGGCATTCTGCAACTTTGCAACTTTCAGGCACTGATATCAAGGCGACACCAAATAAAACGCAACTCAGGTAACAGGTAATAGAACGCAACTTGGATAACAGAATGCAACCAGGAACACGAGAATTCAGCGCCGCTAGGTAGCGTTAGTGTAAAGTCCAAACTTTAGGATAAATTATTGACAAAAATCGAAATAAACGACACAATTTGCTGCAAATGATTTGCTCTTGGACAAATAACTCTCGGCAGATACCACTAGAGCACTTGCCACAGTTACTTTCAACTCTTCTGCTAGCTTTTCCTCTCCTGGCGCTCAAATGAAAGTATTATATCTCGTCGATGCTCAGAACGCTAAATTTATTGCCTTGACAATTTTCGAAGTAGACAGAATGTGGGAAGTGCAATACTCAAATCACCTATTCCCAGCAGTTTAAGGATTAAAATCCCGCTGGTACCAATTCGGCCTCTTGTTTGTTTGCTATTGCTCCCTTCTGCACAAATTATCCACTAAAAACGCGAAAACTGACGAGCCAACGTAATATATGGTGGTTTTAGTATTTAGCGTTTGGCAACTGCGCTTTATTGCTGGCTGCAAATTCAGAAGAAGGAGAAGAAAACTGAATTCAGCCTGGACTTATTTACAAACAAACAAACAGCTGTTTATTAGCAGACAAAGGACAAGTCCCTTGGGAATAGAAAATAAAAACTTCCTAACATCAAAAATCAGGTAAATATAGTGAAACACCAGGGAAAACCTCTTAAAATGAAACTTAATATCAAATATAAGCAGGTATGGTAATATATGGGTAGAAATAAATGTTCTTTCTCACAAATTTGGTCAATAATCCTTTATTCACTTTCACACCTCCCAGTTGCTGTTGTGTTGTCAAAATGTCTAAGATAAGATAAGGCCTATGTCTAAGATAAGACAGCATTTCCCAAGATTTAAGATCCTCTGTTGTCTGTCAGTATGGGCTATCTGAAACTGTGAGTTTTGTATATAATTAAAATATTCAAGCCTAGGCCATAGTCTGCTTATGTTCTTTCCAAGTATAATAAATGTTTTAATCAGAACCCTGTCCCCCTCCTGATTGCCTTATATGTAGCTCTAGGATATAGTATCGTGCAAGATTGAAAAAAAAACATGCTTAAATAACTAAATTCTTACTTAATAATATGCAGCATGTTTTTATTAATTACATTATCATGTCTACTTCCATTGTTGTTTCCATCACTAAACCATTTTGACAATATTTAATATCTACATCTGAAATTCTTGTATAATCAGATATATATCCAGTGGTTTTGACAGGTCATGGAACCAGTTCACTAAGAAAGAAAACTAACACTAAATGAATTTACAACAACTACAACAGATTCAGGGAGATAATATGGGCAGTAGAATAGGACCAAGTGATTTTCAAAAGAGACATTGAGCTAGCCTGGCAAAATTTTAAGAACAATCTGCTCCAAGATGAGAGACATGCACTTCATGTTCATTTATGAAGCCATCAAAAACACTGCCACAGCTGAACCAGCCTATTAAAATAGCTATGAACCATTAGAAGAAGGCTTTTTCAAAGTATATGAAATGCAAATGTACACACCACTTGGATTGTTTTGCAAGAGCAAGGAATAAATTGAGGCAACTGACTAGGAGGTAAGGAATAATTGAGGCAACTGACTAGGCACTTTATAGCTGACTATGAAGATGACTTGGCATTAAACATCAAAGACAACCCAAAGAGGTTCTGGAAATACATATCTGCTAAAGATAAGAGTAGACAAGCTATTCTATTCCTGCTCAACTGAAGGAAAAATGCTGGAAGATCCAGAGGACATTGTAAATTTGCTGAACAACACATTTGCATCCAACTTTTCAGTGGACCCCACTGATGAGCCACCTAGTCCTGCCCCTAGGGTGGTCAAGCACCCAATGCCAAAAATTTATGTCACAATGGATAAGATTAAGAAAAGGCTGAGTAAACTCAACCCAAACAAAGCTAAAGGACCAGATGGTATACATCCCAGGCTCCTTAAATAACTTGTGGATATAGTAGCTGAGCCACTCTGTTTGCTATTCAAGCTGTCTTTTCAGGCTAGTAGCCTACCTGCAGATTGACAGACAGCCATAATTACTCCAATATTCAAGAAAAGATCTAGAACCCAGCCTGAGAACTATTGACCCATTAGCCTGACCTTGGTTGTGGCCAAACTGATTGAAGGGATGGTCAATGATGCAATCATAATGAATATGATCAAGAATGGCCTTCATTTTGGTGGTCAGCATGGCTTCAGGAAAGGCTTATCTATTGAAACAAATCTAATACTAGCTTATGAATCTATAACTGATCTGCTGGAGCAAAGTTTTCCAGTCAACATGCTCCTACTGGATCAAGCTAAGGTCTTTGCTAAAATGTCTCACTGCTACCTGATGATCAAGCTGTCAGTATATCAGATAGACAATGATGTTGCCCAGTGGATTCACGGCTTCCTATCAGACAGAATCCAGATTGTCACTGTATATGATGAAAGAGGTGATCTCATCTACTCCACAGCAGTTCATTTTAGAGTGGTGTCCCCCAAGGGACCAAACTAGGCCCAACACTGTTTAACCTCTATGTTAATGATGATCCTGAGGTGGTCAAGAATGGCTTGGAACTGTATGCAGACAATTCCAAACTCTTGGTCCAGCAGCCTCAACAGAAAATTGCTCTTCTCTGCAAGAAGACCTCAGCAACCTCTGTCTTTGGGCAACAACCTAGACACTTGAGTTCAACCCATGCAAATGCAAAGTCCTACATCTTGGTTCAAACAATCCCTGCCATAGATATCACTTGATTGACTCTGCAGGTGTCAATATGCCCATTCAGAGTGTCAAGGAAGAGTATGATCTTGTGTTAATCATTGACAATAAGCTTAAATTTCCTAGTCACTGTTGGAACCAAGCAGCTAAGGCAAACAAGGTCCTTAGTTTGATCAAGCGTTTAGTGACAAGTTGCCAACCAAGAGAAGCTTTACACAGCTCTTTTTTGTCCCCATCTTGAGTTTGGCATGTTGGTTACCAACCCGCACTTTAAGTGTGACATGGAGATACTTGAGAAGGTCCAGCATAGAACAACAAAGCTCCCTTTTGCCAAAAAACAAATCTCCTACAAGCAACAACTAGAAAAGCTTGACTTGCCTACCCTAACATACCATAGAAAGAGAGGAGATGTCATCCTTGCATTTAAGATGATGAAAATAGTTCAAAGGCTAGATAACAAAACCTCCAGTGTCAACACAACCCCCCAGGGCCTGGGGGCAGGCATTGTAAGTTATGTCCTGGGGGCAGGCATTGTAAGTTATGCCCTGGGGCATATGTGGTTCTTATGGAAGGATTCTTGTATCAACTCCAGAGAGGGCTCATTTGATTGGAAATTGAAAGTTCTAGTTCACTTTTTAAGGGGTGACCGGAGTTGACGCACAAAAAGCATACAATTCAAATTGGATAATAGGTGGCTTTGAAAATTAACGGGTTTTAAAAGGAATGACGTACATTTATTAAGGCAGTGTTATCATGTCTCTCTGTTAAGGGTTGTTACTTTGCTGAATAATTTCCGGGTTACCGATTCTGATTTTTTTCCAGAAAATTAAAAAGCATAGAGATTACTTAATCTAGTGGCAAGAACCTGTAACATTTTAGCAAGAATCTAACATTTAGCAAACTCTTACAGATGACTAGTTGTCATCTAGAATGTGTGGTTTGACTAGTAAGAAGAGATTAAGAATTGGTTGAAGTTTTCAAATGAATAGATTGGAGCAAATGTTTCTATGCAAAAGGCCTTGTACCTTGACAGAGGAAAATAAAAAGAATGAGTCAGAGGTGATTTTAAATAAACTGGTAATTTTAAGAAATGAGGTTCATTTTGATTATGGAAAATTTTATACGTGGGGAGAATTTTCTGAGGGGGAACTGTTTGAGGAGGGAATTGGCTGCAACAATAAATACTTGAGTAGCTAAAATAAACTTTTGTTAAAAACCTAATTCGAAACTTGATTTTTCATTGGGTTTGCCCAACTCGTTAAAAACTGAAACATTTTCTCAGAAGCAAGGCCGTATTGAGAGGTGGTTTAACCCCTCTGGAATTTTTGTCAGACTCGTAAAAACTCAACCAAAATATATATAAACAAACTTTGATGTTTTTTTTTGTCCCTCCCCCCCAAAAAAAGAAAAAAGAAAACCAAACAGATACTGTCTTGCTTAGAAGTCATGCAATCAATTTTATTTGCCCCTCTATCAGTGACGTAATTTTGTCAAATCCTGGGGGGTGGCAAAGTTGGAGGCAATTTCCCCAAATCAAATGAAAATGACAGTGAAAACTGAGAAATTATCCATATATTACCGCAAAGATAAAAATATCAAACAGTTTGTGGTAACAAACTGTAGGTAAGGAGTGACCCGGCTCAATGGTAACCGAAACTCTAGAAAACGGTATTTTGATACAAATAGATACACAAAAAGAATCAGATTTTAATGCTGATTTCAAATACATAAGTTTCATCAAATTTAGTCCTACCCATCAAAAGTTACGCACCTGAGAAAATTTGGCTGATTTTCGGAAAAAGGGGGAAAGGCCCCCTAAAAGTTATAGAACCTTAATGAAAATCACACCATCATATTCCGCGTATCAGAGAACCCTACTGTAGAGGTTTCAAGCTCCTACCTACAAAAATGTGGAATTCTGCATTTTTTGCCAGAAGAAAGATCAAGGGTGCGTGTTTATTTTATTTTTTTTTTTTTCCCAGGGGTGATCGTATCGACCCAGTGGTCCTAGAATATCGTGGGAGGGCTCATTTGAATGGAAATTAAAATATCTAGTGCCCTTTTTAAGTGATCAAAAAATGGAGGGCAACTAGGCCCCCTCCCACGCTTATTTTTTTCCCAAAGTCACCTGATCAAAATTTTTAGATAGCCATTTTGTTCAGCATGTTCGAAAATATTATAAGTATGTCTTTTAGGATGACTTAATCCCCCGAAGTTCCCGGATGGAGGGCTGAAAGTTATGAACTTTACCCAATGTTAACATATAGTATTGGTTATTGGGAAGTATACAGACGTTTTCAGGAAGATTTTTCCTGGTAGTGGGGGGGGGGTGGGTCGGGGGTTATTTGGGAGGATCTTTCCATGAAGGAAGTTTTCATGGGGGAAGGGACATTGCTATGAAGGGGACGCCGGACTTCCCAGCATTATTTAAAAAAAGATCAGAAATTAAATATAAAAAAAACAAGTTTTTCAACTGCAACAGCAGCAACATCAAAACTTTAAATGGACAGAAAATATTACATATATGATTGGGTTCACCCCCTAGTCAATACCTCGCTCTTTAAGCCAAAGATTTTTTAGTACTTTCATAAGAGCTATTTATTCTAATTAACGGTCTTTGTGATTAAGCGGTCATTTTTAAAGAATTGAAACAAAATTCGAACTTTCGCTTAAAGAGCAAGGTATTAACTAGGGGGCGAACCCCCTAATATACGTATTAAAAATATATGAATATAGAAGTTCGTTACGTAAGTTACGTATATTTATTACTAATAAAAACGTTCGTAAATAAAATTAAACAAGTTTCGAGAAAGCCATTTAACCAAATAAAAGTAAATTAATATGCAAATTTTGTTTTAATTATTCATGTACGGTGAGCCAAGATCAAAACCTGTATTTTTTCAAAAACGTTCAAAAATTAAATAAAAAAAAACAAGTTTTTTTAACTGAAAGTAAGGAGCGACATTAAAACTTAAAACGAACAGAAATTATTCCGTATATGAAAGAGGCTGTCCCCTCCTCAACGCCTCGCTCTTTACGCTAAAGTTTGACTTTCTCACAACTCTATTTTTTTTAAACAATGAAAAACTTTAGCGTAAAGAGCGAGGCGTTGAGGACAGCCTCTTTCATATACGGAATAATTTCTGTTCGATTTAAGTTTTAATGTCGCTCCTTACTTTCAGTTAAAAAAACTTGTTTTTTTTTAATTTAATACCAAAGAAAACTGCCTGTTTCTCTGGATACTTGTATTTTGCAGCCTTATCTTAGTGACAAGATTTTTTGCAGAAACTAAATTTCAGCTGGGCGGGCAAACTGAGGTCTAGGGGGGGGGGGCAAAATTAGGTGTAGAGGGACCAGTTGCCGCTCCTGTCCCATAGCAAATTACGCCCCTGCCTTCAATCCGTTAAGAAATGGGTTGCAGATTTTGGTAATTGGCGGTACTTCTAAGCACCACTATTACTTTTTGAGTCTTGACTAAGTCCTGGTCTGTATTTTCTTCTTTCGTGACAGAAGCAATTGTACTCCTTACGAAATCGCGCATCGTTCTATGTATGAAGGGGTTAGAAAATTCCTAAAGATGGGGCTTTCCTTTTATCTTTTGGCCCAGGCTGACCTTCAAAATAGATCAAATTTTTTTTTTTTATTTTGAAGAAACTCCTACCACGGTTTTAGCATTATCTAGACAGGATAATTTCAATGACAAGGACAGCTAAGAAGTATAAATTTATTTCCAGTATTTAGTAATAACATACATATGTATAAATGCATTGGTTTTCAGCATTTGAGACTTTTTTTAGTGTACGCAGTAAATAAACATTAATTCCTAATTACATTATCTTTGAAGCCATGTATGCAGTTTTATTTACCCGTCAACTCGTTTAGAAATGGCTCTCGGATTGCCATATTATGAGATCTTCTAGCAATAGTGCTAGAAATAGTTGACGCAAGATTACCGAGAAATATGGAAATACGAGAGCCGTTTTTATACAAAGAATTTGAACAGTATTAACACTCACGACAGACAAATAATTGCTACTATACGAATTAAATTAAAAAAAAACAAAACAAAAACAAAAAATAACAACAAAACCAATTACATAATTGCGAATACCACACTGACTTTCCTTGGCGATAAATAAAAGGTCAAATAGGGATAAATCGTTTTTAATAGACAGTAATGATTAACAAAAATACTGGATATTTCTGTCACATTTACAGTGACATTCATCAGCAGAAACACTCGCATCTATTAAAAGGATTTATCCCTATTTGAACATTTATCTATCGTTTTTAACAGAAGTTTTTTCAAGGGAAATTAAGGAGCAACGTTAAAACTTACAACGGACAGAAATTCCTCCCCCTCCTCAACACCTCGTTCTTCACCCTAAAGTTTTTTAGCACTTTAAAAAAAATTTTTATTGTTCTAATTAAATGACTCTTGTGTTTCATGAGTCGTTATTAACCTTATAATTAAAATTTCTAATTAAATGACCCTTGTGTTTCATGAGTCGTTATTAACTTTAGCGTAAAGAGCGAGATGTTGACGAGAGGGAAACCCCCTGTATATACGTAATAATTTATGTTCCATTTAAGCTTTATTGTTGCTGCTTACTTTCAGTTAAAAAATTATTTTTTTTATAGTTTAATTTCTGGTGGTTTTTGAAATAATGCCAAGAAATCCGGCTCCGCCTCCACGGAACAATTCCCCCCTCCCACAGATAGATCCTCTAGACAATTCAATTTGGGTGAAAAACTTACCCTGGACAATTGCCCTTAACATCTCCATCCTTAAAATTTACTCGACAAAGGGAAAGTAAGACAATAAAAAGAATTTCGCATAGGAATTTTGGCAAATTTCCCCAGTATAAATTTTCCTCAGAAAATTTCACCCCCCCCCCTCCCCCCTCGGAAAATTCTCTCCTCATGTAAAATTTTCCCTGTGGAAAATCCCCCGAGCAGAAAATTCACCACCCCTCCTTCACCCGAAAAATTTATGCCAACTTCGTAATAAAAAATACTATACGTAAACAATGGGCAAATTTTATAACTTAAAGATGCATCCCCAGGGGCTATGGGGGCCATATTCTCTCCATGGTTAGGGTATTATATCTCACAATTTTGATCGAACGATTTAGGGAAAAAGGGGCGGTGAATGTCAGGTGGAGGGCTAATTGCGCTCCAATCTTTTTGGTCACTTTAAAAGGGCACTAGAACTTTTAATTTCCATCGGAATAAGTCCTTTTCCAATAATATAGGTCTTTTGGTTCGATACAATAACCCCTTGGGAAAACAAACAAAAAATAACAACAAATAAACACGTATCCGTGATCTTTCTTCTTGCAAAAAAAATACAAAATTTCACATTTTTGCAGAAGGGAGCTTTGAACTACTACAACAGGGTTCTCGGATACGCAGAACGTGATAATATGACTTTCATTAAGATCTCTTGACTTTTCGGGGGTGTTTCTCCCCCTTTTTTAGAAATCAGGCAAATTTTCTGAGGCTCGTAGCTTTTGATGGGTAACGCTAACTATCAGCATAATAAGCCGATTCTTTTGATATAATTATTGACACAAGAATTCTGATTTTTTGGTTTCGGTAAAAATTAAGCAGCGTTGCTCCTTACTTACAGTTCGTTACCACAAACTATTTGATTCAAGTTTAAATTAGACAAAAATCTATGAATAAGCCTTGCAATTTGTACTTAGCATTAGAAGCTTACAAAATAAGTCTCTGTAGTTAATTTGTGCCGGAATTCATGATGTTTTAACCTTTTTTCCATGACATTTCAAGGAAAATTTCCATATTTCTTCGGATTCCGATTTGATCGTCGATTTATTAAAACTAAATTAAGTTGGATGGATGCTAGACTGAGTATCAACTTAGTTGCATCTTTCTTCTGCATTTATTTTTTGGGGTCATTGTCTTTTTTTGTAATACAGACAAATTGTTCAAGTTTGTACACTTCTTTTTATTTGTGCTTTTACGACCTGTGCAAGCTACTTTTTTGCAATCGTAAGAACTTTTGATATTATGGAACAACATTTTAAAATGATTTATTTCGGTTTACGAGTGTTGAACAATTAGCCTATTTTCATCATTTGTGTTAGTTGAATAAAAGCTTAATAAAGGTATGCTTCATGAAAAACTGTTGTAATTTGTATTAGTAAATCTGATGTGCATGTGTAATGTATCGTATGTCATAATTAGGTAAAATCGTTTTATGGCAAAAATTTATAGTTTTCTAAGTTTTTTTTATATATTTTTTTTTCATAGTGCTACTTTTTTTTAATTGTGTTAGAAGATTTTCATCCGATTTCTAATGGATAGGTAATCTATTAAAATTGGATTTTTTGAACAGGTTGAATGCAAAATTGTGCTCTCAGTTTCGATAACCCAACTTTCTTGTGCATTTTGTCTTTTTTTTTTGCGCGCGCATTTTTTTTTGTGTTGCAGATCCATTTTTCAAGATTCTGCTCTAGGTATTATCTATATTTTTAATAAATATAAGCCCTTTTTCTTAGTTCATATCAGATTTGTTTTCATTCTTTTAGAACCCATATATTTTAAGTGACTTGTTTAAGTTCACGGGGTCGAACTATAAGACTGGTTTTTAAAATGAGTTGTGCTTCATAATGGGATGCTTCACAAAAAGCTGTAGTAAAGTTTTTGTCTTTTTTTTGTCTTTTTTGTCAAAACTAAGAAAAATGTGACAGAAATATCCAGTATTTTTGTTAATCATTACTGTCTATTAAAAACGATTTATCCCTATTTGACCTTTTATTTATCGTCAAGGAAAGTCAGTGTGGTATTCGCAATTATATAATTGGTTTTGTTGTTATTTTTTGTTTTTTTTTTAAATTTAATTCGTATAGTAGCAATTATTTGTCTGTCGTGAGTGTTAATACTGTTCAAATTCTTTGTATAAAAACGCCTCTCGTATTTCCATATTTCTCGGTAATCTTGCGTCAACTATTTCTAGCACTATTGCTTCAAGATAAAACTTTTGTAATTTTGATAACATTTTTTTCTGCCAGAATTCTTTGCCACGATTGATTTTCTCAATAAATGGATCGCCTTTGCAGAAAAAATAACAAAATAGCCAGAACCTATATTACAACACTCTAATTGCATTTGTATTTTGTAGAAATAATTATGTGACCTTTTAAGCTGTAATGTGCCATTATTTTGTTTTCAAGACAAATATTTTTTTTGGGATAGCCTCCATTCTTCTATATTTAAATTTTTGGCCCTGAAAGGACATTTCACTTCAAAAACCGCCGTATCACCAGACAAAAAAGTGGTTATTCCATCAGGACTGGCTGCAAAATATCCGTATTTAATATGAACAAAAAGTTCTGAAGGATACACTTTGCAGTTCATCTTTTTCTTAAAAGCCGATATAGCTATTTGTTCGTACATTTGCCCATGTTCCATTGCTTTAGTCTGGCGGTTTTTGGGATAAAGCAGTTGGCGCACTAACGGTGCAACAGTCTTTGTCCGTCTTTTACAAATTATTCCAGCTACTGACGCAGTTATCCTATTTTTTCTGTATTCTAGCCATCTGTTGTCAATACAATTTATCTGAAGTCGTATTGCTTCTTCTATTTCATGAATTTCTAAGTCAGTACACTGAACACGGTTCAGAAAATCACTTTTTGCATCTTCAAGAGAATTAAGATCTAAATCTGGAACACAAGCATTCGGGCCGTAGTTTTTGTCGGGTTTCGAAACTTTCTTCGTAAATGGTTTTCCAAACAGACGTCTTTTAGCTTTCCATGTCTGCTTGTTTATGGCCCTTCTGGCCCGCTGCTCAGCAAGTCGCTTCAACAAACGACTTGGTGTAGATCCTAAACTTCTGCGAAAAATATGCAAACGGGCAGAATGTCCCTTAGAATATTTTATGCCCGCAGCGGTAACACGCGTTGTGTATCGCTGAATACACATGACTAAGGAAAATATTGCTTTGGGCACCTTCTTCGCTGAATTCAACAATTTTTCCCGCCATTTTGCAGCATTCTGGGCACTCTCTATGATCACCGCGAAAGAAATGCAATTGGTATCGCTTTCAGCTCATTTACAAGGTCTTTGACCCCTTTCCCTTCTTTGGTTGTGCGTGCAATTGTGTTTCTTGCAAAGTCGCACATTTTCTTTATTTTTAAACCACTAAGAAGCCTCCTGCATTCGGGGTTTTCTTTTTGCTTCATGTAAAGCCTCTTTTTTAGGCACTTACATGCATGGTTGGCACACTCAATTTTTTCGATATATCTACCGTACGGTACTTTGGCTGTAAGCTCTGCATGGGTGCTAGAGTCACCATCAGCGATAAATCTAACATATTTTGAAGAGTGCATAGTTGAAGCGATTCGAAATGCCTCGACTAAAATATCAGATTCCATAACTGTGCTTGGTCCCTGCCAGTTCATAAAACACGTACGGTCGGGAAGCAAAGTGTTTTCATTCATTCGATGCTTCATACAAATGCAACAGTATTTATTTCTAATCCCAACATGTAGAAGCTTTTTTGAATAAAAACCAATGACGACTCCACAACCAGACAACGCAGAAAACCTATTGCCATAGCTTCTAGTGCACCAGCCACCATCAACTATAACACAAGTCTCCACTGAACCATGCATGTCGGTTTTTTCGCCTGCTTTAATAGCCATTCTGCGCTCAATCTTGCCATTGCTCAGTAAATATTGATGAAATGTTTTTTCCAAGTTCTCACCAATGTCCATTTCATATTTTTTAAAAACTTTTTGTGACATACAGTTTAAAGCAACTGTAGAAAAAAGCTCCTGAATTTGGGCATGACTCATACCAGTGTTTATTGCACCAACTACTGCTTCTTTGTTAACGTTTATTGTCCCTGTGCTGACCTTTCGTCTTTTGGCTACTCTTTCTGTAGTAAAATTGGTTCTTTTTTTCAGTCTGTTTTCCTTCTGGCTGTAAATCTGATTCCAAACTATGTGATTGGCGAAATGGTTTCGATGTCTTTTTTGGTGCTGGTGGCATTTCAGTGTGTAAAGTAACCTCGTCACTGCACGATTCACATTTGAAAATGAAACGTGAACGTAATCCAGCCTTGAAATCTCTGTCGAACATCATATTTGCAATAAGTTGTATGTCTTGGCACCTGAACTAAGACATTGGCTAAGAATTTGACATTGGGGGGGGGGGAATTCATGAGATGACATTAAATTTGTCACAGCAGTAAAAACGGAAATTAGTATAGGCGTCCCCGTGGTTCATCCATTGACACATTGTAGAACCGGTTTTTTTTTCGATCGTTTCTTTCAGCTTAGCATGAGACAAGACAAAGAGAAGTGACAGAATAGATGGGAAATATATAATTTGGGCAATATATTTGCGCCTAAGGGGGGAGGGGTGTTGGTAAAGTATTTGGACAGTGTTAAGTTAGAAAACAATTCTTAATTCATAATATGGAAAATAATTGTACCTAACACATTATGCTTGCAGACCCGTTATGCTTTACCCCCCCCCCCCCCCCCTAATAAGCAAATATATAGCCCAAATTTGTTTCCAAAGTATTATATTTTTTATCATGCTTAAGTATATTTCATTTGGATTGAGCGTCAGAGAAACAGGTTCTACTTAGATGAGGAATATTAGGTCAGGGTTCAGGGGCAGATCCATGATTTTTTTTGGGGGGAGGGGGGGGGGGTAAAATAGGTTGATCCGAAAAAAATATTTTAGGGGGGGGGGGGGGTGAAAAATAGGTTGATCCGATAAACTTGCGTTATGAGCAAGTTTAATTAACGCAAACTTGAGTTAATTAAGTAAATTACACTACTTTAGACTACGCTAGGGGGGCACACACCCCCTCCCCCCTGGATCCGCCACTGTCAGGGTTATGTCGTACAACTACAGAATTTTTTTCTTTTTTTCTCAGTAAAAATACTAAAAAATAGTAGTTTCAAATCTAGTACGGAAAATACCCATAAAATGGCACTCCAGCACAAGCGTTAAATTGGTACTTGTTAAGAAAGTGGTAAGTACAAGAGAAGTGAAGTTTCGTTAATGCTAATGAAATAAAACAAAATAAGATGAAAATATAATAGTTCAGTAACAAATTTGAGCTATATATTTGCACATTAATAGATAGGGGTGGTAAAGCATAGAATATATTAAATACGTAACCTATGTTTATACAGCATCCAGGCATTACCCGATAAAATGCCTACTGTTCTCGCAATACAATTCTCTTGTACTTACCGCTTTCTAAATAAGTACCGTTAAATTATTCTGAACCTCTACAGTTCTTTGTTTTGTTTTTGGAGGGGGGGGGGTGGTTAATGTAACCATCTTTGGGGTCAGACTGGGAAACCATATTATTTTTCTATAAAATTAAAAGTTCGTACTTACATATGTTTGATTACAAGATCTTCGTAGCTTTTCACAAAATAAGGCACAATGACTATCCAACGAGCAGTCTTCAAGATTTCAGAAGTTAAATTGCGGCCACCTGTTATTGTTTTTAGTCTCGGTGGTTCTATAATGGTTTCCTCTTGCATAGATACTTCCTCCAAGTCAAGCAAATACTTTGGAAGTCTTGGTCTTCCACGTTTCACGTACATTTGTTTTAACTTTCCCTGCCCTTTTGCACGTTAATTAAATTATGTCCTCTTTTATTGTGCTTTTTTCCCTAACTCAAAAAATTTTTCAATCTCTTGAATAGAACTTGCTCAATCCTTGATATATTTCGATTGGTTTTGAACAACGGCATACAGCGGGTACGGCATGTTTATCCAAGTTTAGTGGTATCATGCAAAGGACACGGTGCCTGTTAATTGCAACACTGACCCGACAATTAAACAACCCTTGTTCAACTTGAGGGTTCCGTAACTCCAAATCGATTGCAGCGAAAAAAAAACAAAGGATAAAAAAGCCATTAATTGATTAAAATCAAACCTAAACTGTCTGAACAAATAGTTTGGGTTAAAAATATTTACAAGCTAGTATGAATTTTATTAAAGTTGTTAATATCGTTTTCTTGAACAAAGCCAAAAGAGTTTTTGTATAAAAATGCATTTAAAAAATAGAGGGAGCATAAGAAAAAAAAGTGAACCTGACCAAATGATAGCCATTAGTCTCCCAAATCAGGTGAACCACAATTTAAGTTCTCTAATATATCTGTTTCTTTAAACAAACAAAATTTCTTTAACATTGAAGGGATAGTCAAGCGACTTGGACTGCTTTCGGAGTCAAAAGTGATAAGAGGGCAGCTACCCCCCACACTCTTTTTCCCCAAATGCATCAGATAAAAATTTTGAGATAGCCATTTTGTTATAAATAGTTAAAAGGTCTAATAACAAAAGCTCGAGCATCAACACCCCCCCCCCCCCAAGGGCCAGGGCAGGTGTTGTAAGTTGTGCCCTGGAGGTATATATGGTTCTAATGGAAGGGATGCTTGTATAAACTACAGAGAGGGCTCATCTGATTGGAAATTGAAAGTTCTAATTTGTATTTTAAGAATCAAAAGAGATCAGAGGCCAATTAGCCCCCCCCCCCACACCCTTTTTCCTAAAACCTATCCAATACAAATTTTGAGATAGCTATTGTTCAAACATCAGATAACAAATTTCAGATGTCAGCACAGCCCCTCAGGGCCTGGGTGCAGGTATTGTAAATTATGCCCTGGGGGCATATATGGTTCTTATGGAAGGGATGCTTGTATAAGCTTCAAAGAGGGCTCATTTAATTGGAGATTGAAAATTCTAGTTCATTTTTTAAGAGTCAAAAGTGATTGGAGGCCACGTAGCCCCCTCCCCCCTTCCACGCCCTTTTCACCCCAAATGCTTCAGATAAAAGTTTTGAGATAGCCATTTTGTTAAAAATAGTTCGAAGGTCTGATAAAAACTCTGGTGTCAACACAGCCCTCTAGAAACCAGGGGCAGGCATTGTAAGTTTTGCCCTGGGGAGATATATGGTTCTTATAGAAGGGGTACTCATATAAACTTCAGAGAGGGCTCATTTAATTGAAAATTGAATGTTCTAGTTCACTTTATAAGAGTAAAAAATGATCAGAGGGCAGCTAGCCCCCCCCCCCCCCCCCCTGTGCCTTTTTTTCCTAAATGCATCATATAAAAGTTTTAAGATAGTAATTTTGTTAAAAATAGTTCAAAGCTCAGATAACAAAAACACCAGTGTCAAAACAATCCCCAAGGCCTAGGGGCAGCTGTTGTAAGTTATGCTCTGGGGGCATATATGGTTCTTACAGAAGGGATGCTTGTATAAACTACAGAGAAAGCTCTGATGTCAACAAACTCCCCCAGGGCCCAGGGGTAGGCATTTAAGTTATGCCCTGGGGGCATATATGGTTCTTCTGGAAAGGATGCTTGTATAAACTACAGAGAGGGCTCATTTGACTGGAAATTGAAAGTTCTATTTCGCCTCTTAAGAGTCAAAATAGATCCAGTGGTAACTAGCCCAAAACCCCCATGTCCTTTTTTCTCCAAATCCATCCAATAAACATTTTGAGATAGCCTTTGTTTTTAAAAATAGTTCAAACATCAGATAACAAAACCTTTGGGGTTGACACTACCCTCCCAGAGCCCAGGGGCAAGTGTTTTAAGTTATGCCCTGGGGGCATATAAGGTTTTTATCTAAGGGGTGGTTGTATAAACTTTGAAGGTGGCTCATTTGACCTTTTTATGAGTCAAAAGTGGTAGGAGGGTATCCCTCCCCCACACATAAACACACCCTCTTTTCCGAAAATGTATCCAATTAAAATTTTGATATGGCCAGTTTGTTTGAAATAATCCAACAATCAGATAACAAAACTTCAGGGTCAACATGCTCCCCCCCCCCCCAGGAAAGTGCCAATGATGCATTAGGTTTTAGACTTTTACAGTGAGAGAAGGAGGCAAATCCCAAACTCATGTTTGTAGTGATTTTTGTTCATTTTAAGCTTGGTTTGTAAATTCAATTTCAGTTTCACTCGTTTTAATATTTATTTATTCATTTACATGAGTACCTATTGTATGTTTGTTTGCTATGATTGTTTATTTAATTTCTGTTTGTTTTGGGTTTCATTTATTCTTTAGTAGTAATTTCTTATAATTTACTCATTTATATTAGCACTTGTTTGATTGTTTTTTTGCTATGATTGTTTATTTAATTTCTGTTCATTTTCGGTTTCATATATTTTTTAATAGTAATTTCTTGTCGTTTCTAGTTTGAATTTTAACAGGTATTTGTATCTGCTGGTCTTATGTTTAATATGACCTTTATTTTTCTTTGAAAAACTTCTTTTTTGGAAAATTTTAAAATTGGTATTTAGAAAGAGCATGGAAAAGCCATCAAGTGGTATGTTCACCTTGTCCCCATTTCAGTACTAGAATCATTTATATATTTACCTGGCTGTTTTTTGCACAGTAGGCAGGACAATAATTTCTTTAAAAGGCTTGGCAAAATTCTAAGCTATGGGATTTTGCCATCATACAAAGTGGTTGCTATGTCAATTTATCTTTCAGGGATAGATACAGAGCATAAATGTTAGCAGCAGGATGGAGGCATTTGCCCATCCACTTAAAATTTAAGAGGCAATAAAACACTTTTACTTTAGAATACAGTAAATTAGCAAATACAGTCCCATATATAACTTGAGGCTATATACAAAACTAAGTCTTGGTTTCAGTACAAGGAAAAATTTACCCCCAAGCTTCAACATGCTTCAGGGAAGAGTTGATGGAGAATTGTCAAGGTTTACTGTTGTTCAAGGGGGCTTCAATTCCTACTCTAAAGATTAACAAGACTGTGATCCACAAGCAAAGGCTGATCCACAGGCAAAGGCTGAAGCTCTTGCTAAGGCCTTTGCTGAATTCTCAAATCTGGATGACAATGGTAGAGAAGTGCCAAATTTATCAAACTGAACCAATAATATGCTGGATCATGTAATTTTTTTTCCTCTGGAAGATCCTTTGCATTTTGCAGCATCTTGATGTGACCAAAGCCACAGGTCCTGACAACATACCAAATGTTGGCCTCAAATCCTGCAGTGCCAAATTAGCTGGACCTTTTTCATTGCTTTTCTGGACATGCTTTTGCTCCAGAACCTTCCCACAAACATGGAAGTCCACCCATATTATGCCTACCCCAAAGCCAGATGGCAATCCAACAAGTACAGGCTCCTGTAGGCCTATTAGCTTCCTCTCCTGTGTTGATAAAGTCTATGAGAGTGTCTCCAATAAAACATTTCAACAGTTTTGGAATCAGACAACCTTTTAGGCAATGGCCAATATGGATTCCCCCAGAAACACTCATCATTAGGCTGCCTAGTGGCCCAGCATCAGGAGTGGATCGAGCTTCTGCCAATGGGTTACAATATTAGGGTATTGTCATTTGACATTTTTAAAGCTTTTAACTGTTGCCTGCTAAAGAAACCCCATGTGTATGGTGTTTGTGGATGTCTGTTTAAATTTATTGGGAGCTATCTTTCTGATTGTTTACTGCAGGTTATCCTTGACAGATTTTGTTTCCCGCATATATTTAGTGAAAGCAGGGGTTCCCCAGGACAGTGTCTTCGGACCTATGCTTTTCCTCATTTGCATAAATGACATGGGAGACAACCTCAAAAGCTCTCTGCATCACTTTGCTGACTATATCACAACACACTCAGCCTTCCCAAAGCACAAAGACCCAAGACAGCCCCCCCCCCTTTTCCTACAGATGGATATTTTTAAAATTGAAAAGTGGTCTGATGCATGAATGACCACCTTCAATGCATCAAAAACAAAAGATCTTCTTGTTGCCCAATCAAAGGTGCCATGTGAACACCCAAGCTTCATTTTCAAAAATGCGACTATAAAGAGAGTCAAAAAGCTTTGTCTACTGGGGATTCATTTCTCCACTGATCTCTCTTGGAATAACCATCTTGATTGGGTGAGAACCTCATGTGCAAGAAAGCTGACAGTTATTCTTCACTGCAAAAATCCTCTTCCATCCATCTTGATTATCCCACTCTACTAGTCCTGCATAAGACCCACAGCTGAATATGGATGCTGCTATATGCTGGTGCTCTTAAAACACTGCTGGCACTGCTCTAGAACATCCAAATTGGGCAGGCTGCACCTCCACACATGACTCACTCCAGCCTGTAAATGAATGGTTTGATATAGCATTGATGACTGTTTTCTACAAGTTATGAATTTGTCGGTAAATATCTACCAAATTATATTATTGACTTACGCATAAAGTGAATATACCACTCGATGCCTTTTATTATGCTGATTACGAATATAATAATCATTTCTATCGGAAATCAATTTCAGCCCCCCCCCCTTATATATGCCAATTCAGGGTATATATTTCTACATTAGGGGGGGGGGGCAATTTTTGTTTCTGATGTAAATGGGATCTAAGTTTAAACTTTACCCCCCCCCCCCCCCCCTAATGTAGAAATACATACCCTGAATTGGCATATATAGGGGGGGGGGGGCTGAAATTCATTTCCGATAGAAATGATTATTATATTCGTAATCAGCATAAAAAAAGGCATCGAGTGGTATATTCACTTCAGTTGTAACTCAATAATATGATTTGGTAGATATTTACCAATTTTTCACCCTCAGATGAGTTCTCTTGCATTGTGCCCCCCCCCCCCCCCCCCCTCTTTGTCCAGCTGTCAAGGCAGACACAAAGGCACGCAGCTCAGTCTAATTATTTAAAGGAGGACATTCCAAGAACTGAGTACTTGAAGAAGAGCTTTATCTGGCATTGCGCTTCTATCTGGAATGATCTTCCTGGGGACAGACATTTAAAACTTCAAAGTTTCAGAACGAGGTAAAGGAATAACAGCATATCATATACCTTTAAGTAATTAGTGCTGTAAATATAGGACTATAAAAAAAAGAAAAAGAAAACGCAATTAATGAAATTCTTACTTTATAATCTTTTGCAAGTTCCAATTGATCACATTTTTATCTGTTTTTCCATTTTCCATTTATGTTTTTATATACTTTTTTGATAATACTGTTTATATTCACTTTTCAAGAATCACTTTGAAAAATTTGAAAATTGTGCAATTTGTAATATGCTAAATATCTACTCATATATTGGTAAATGTTCGAGAAATAATGTCAATGTAAAAATATTGTTTGCAAAGTGGCTGAAAAAATACTGTTTCTGGAATGCTTGTTTATATTGATAGCAAGTATAGAACCCACCTTAAAATATATACCAAACTTGAAGACATGTCTTTTCATCTTTGGCAAATAACATTTACCCCCTAATTTTGGTTTGAGTTTGTATTTCTTTCACTGTTTTGAAAAAACAAATCCAATGATAAATATTGCTTTGAAGTGAAGTTCTAGATGATAAACTGTTCACTTTCCAGGATTGAATTCCGATCCTGTGCATTACCATGGGAAGATATTTTTTTAAGCACATAGCTTAGCTCCTTCCCCCTAAAAAAAGGCACTGACCTTTGATTGTTGTGGACCAACTTTGTGTAGGCCTAAGTGAAACTTTTTGAAATAACATGAAAACAGAAAGGAGGCACATGTGTAGTGTTGAGAGCCTTATGCTGTCACTAAATTCTGATTTATAAGGCTACAGGTTTTTTTTTCAAAAATATTTATTTAAATTTGAAAAGAAGCTAATATGGCTTAAAATGATGGTGACATGGGGATTTAATTTTTTAGAGCACAGAGAAAAACAGACACAAACAAAAATGAAGGATTAAAGATAGGAGCCTTAAAATATCTTCTACTGCATTGTTTAGGCCCTTGAAGTTTTGCTCACATAACCCAACTACTCTTTTAGATACTAAAAAGCCCTTTATTCAGTATTTTACCAGATTTTAAGCTCTATTAGGATTTTTCTTCCAAATTTTTAGACACATTTTTATAAAATCTTTAAGACTGTTTATGGTCAGGATTCATAAAAGGTGGCTCAAAACACTTTATTCAATTAACCATTTGTGCTGTAGATGTTTAATTATGAAATTTTTTGTTTTATAATACAAAAAACAACCAAGGTCATCAGTTGTCAGTGTCCTGTGGACAGAGTAGAAGTGGAGATAGATACTCCAAAAAAGCTAAACATAGCACAATCAATGTGTTCATCATTTAAGACAAAAAGCTTTTGGAGGCCTTTATCCGAAAGTATTTCCTAGAGGACCAAGGACCCTCCTGGGCCTTCTTCTTTTTGTGATTTTTAGTTTTTCCCATGTTATTAATGTCAAACTGTTATTTATCATATTCTTTAACAAAAAATAGTATCCTCCTTTTATGTGCTTAGATATGCCATGAGTCAAACCAAGTTGTTTTCATGTATTACTTTGTATGGCTTTTCCCCTTCAGGTATTAAGAGAAAATGGGTGCTAATGTGTTTGTCATATAGAAACATCCAACTCCAGTAACCAAATAAATGACTTGTTACATGGGTGAAATCTATATCTTTTGTAATATATTAAATACCAAAATTTAGAAGACAGTTGTATTTCAATTGACCTTACCCCATATTTTAGAACTCATATTCACTCGGGAATGTAATATTTACATGCAAAGTATATAGTGTGCTATTTAGTGTGATAGATGGCTTCTTTATAGTAATTGTGACCCCACGACTCAATAAAGTGGTGCATGTCGTTTGTGCTAAACATAGTAACATACCCTCTGTCCACTACTTATCTTACTCTATGTGGACTGATTTTTGTTTTGCTTTTTTTCAGGTAACAGGTGTGGCATTGATTGTAACTGGGGCTGTAGTTCAGAGTTTTTACAGTCAGTATTTGGATTTTCTTGGAAATGAACTTCTCTCAGCTTCAATGCTTTTTATCATTGTTGGTATCATTATATTTTTTGTCACATTCTTTGGTTGCTGTGGTGCATCAAAGGAAAACTCGTGTATGATCCTGACTGTGAGTACTTAGCAAATCATATAGTAAAGACCAGGGGGGCCCATTGGGAGGAGGAAGGCCCACTAGATTCCCCCCTGTCCTTCTCTTTCCCTAGATTTTGAATAATACCTTTTCTGGTATTTTCATTTAAACATGTTTTTTGTGTGTTTATAAGAAAAAATAAAAACTACCCATTTGTAGATTTTAAAACTAGGTTTCAAGCCACCCCCTCCCTCTAGATTTTCATAAATTGGAACCACTGGCAAAGACAGTTGTATGTAGAGCCTGACCAATATGGGTTTTTGGGGTCTGATACCGATATATCAGTATCATATTGATACAATACCGATATAATTTGAAGATAAATTCCCCTACAGAAAAAAAAATCTTACCTAAAGTTTATAACCTGAATTTTCTGCCCATATTCATACTCACTTGTTTCTCCCTGGTCTATTACACACCAAAGAACAGCCTCAATAATTCACTATGGATTCTAAATAATGCAGAAAAGATTTATTTAGAAAAGATTTAGAAAAACAGTTAAATGGAATAAAGTTCTAGTCTGGACAGTTAAACTATTTTAAGCTAGTTTAGTTACATAAACACAAATACGTGAAAATCTGATTGAAAGAAGTGTGAGATATTTATTGAAATTGATTATTCAAAACCCAAATTTCAATAAAGGGAATTTTTATTTTAATCCTTCACATATTAATGTGAAAACTTCACTTTACATTCATGTTATATGGTCTCTTACTAACGAACCCATGCTATGCACACTGGATACAGGGGTGCAGCTAGGGTTTTAAGTGTGGAGGAGAGATTTAAAGAATGTGTCAACAAAATCGTCTACGTATGCCGACAAATGCGGGCACATAAGTTAAATTTCCAAGGTAAATTTTCCAAGGTGTTGGCACGCGGCGCCGACACCTTGGAACTCTATACGACCCTCCCCACAATGTAACTAAGTTTTTGAGCCATCATTATTTTTGAAAATATTGAACCTTGTAGAGGTTGAATCATTAAGTGAATTAACGCCATTAAGATTGATATGTTGGATATAATAAATTTCATGTTGGATATAAGGAGAATTGAAGGGCAACAAGCAAGGTTATGTATATTTATATGCAAGTAGTTTAAAAATGTTTTTGTTGCTGTAATACTAGATTGAATTAAGTTCAATTCTTCTTAATTGTAGTTGTTTCTCAAGATCTGGTAACATTATTTCTTGGTCACTAAAATTTCATCCATGCCTTCACAGATGCTGGCAGGAGGAGTAAGAGGGGAAATCCCCCCCCCCCCGGCTCTGGGGAAGAAGAAAACATTAAAAATGCGTAATAGTAGAGAAGGGAAATATTCCCTTATTTCCCAAGATTGTATATCTTGGTAAAACAAAAGCGCTACTGTTAGCACTTGCCCTCCCTGGAAATTATTTGGCACTGTTTATGGGATGTCTTACCCTGACATTGCAATTGAGGCTAAGAACTTCTTTCTCAAGAATGACTTTATAAAGGGTGTCTAAAACCATGAATGACTGTAGGAGCCTATTCTTTTTATTGGTAGCATATTAAACAGGTCAAAGCATTTTGGATTTCTGCTGGTTTTCACTGACTTTTTGACCAATGGTATGAATTTATCTTTGGCAGAAGTATCTCTTTAAAGGGTTCAAATGCTGTATTTTTTCATTGATTCATAAAATCAGTCACCTGATAAAAATATACTTATAAAAATTCTTTGGCCACCACAATCACTTTCAACTGAACTTGGATGACAAGCTGCATTGAAAATTTTGCCAACAAACATAATAAAAATTAGGCCTAAAGTATAGGACATCACTTCTGACTTTTGTTGCTCTATCAGCACGTGCTATTTCAACAAGAATCTTGATGATAAGAGTCTAGGGCTGCCCGTCCACAGCTGCCAAAATGGTTTGGCTGTTGTGTGGGGGGTCAGGCCAACTGGCAAAACGTTATATATATAAAAAAAACTGGAATTTGTGATTAGCAGACTGACCTTTCCAGAATTATCTCTTAGAAATCTAGAAAAGATGTAGCATTTTGGTCAGAGGTCTCGAAGAAAAAATTTCCATGTTTTACAACAGGTCTGATAATGTGTGGTCCCTAAGAGTTTTTTTTTTGAACTAGGACAACTTTGTTTTTACTTCGCTTAGTTTGCATTAAGAGCAATAGAAAAGTTATGTTATTGATGTTGAAGATTACTAGATTTTGTTGTGAACTCCTCAGCATATATTAGAAAGAGAAAAATGTTGGATATTTAGTGTTGCTAAAATTGTCCTTGGAGTGAAGTTTTTATTGGAAGTATTATTTTTTTCTTATTGTTTTTTTACTACTAGAATAATCAAACCTGCATGACCATGCTTAAGTTGTTCGTGGAGATCTTGCCAACCCTTTATTGCCTCACAAAGTTTTGCCTTTGTCTGCTGTAACTTCAAAGTGTTCAACTTTTTTTTAAAAAATTTCTGTGTCACCTAGGCCCTAAGCACAATTTCTATAGGAGAAATAGTGATTAGGCCAATTTATTCTTCTTTGGAGTTGTTACATAATCGCCAGTGTGATGTGTAGCTGTCTGTGCATGCTTTTGTTTTGAAAAATATTTAAATAACGTTTTGGAGAAAAAATTGATGGCATTTTCACACTTTTCTTGCTGGTTTTGAATATAGATAATTAACAAAATGATAATAAAATTACCTAAATTGACACGTCATTTGCAAATATTTCTAATGATTCAAGATAAGCAAGAATAGGATTTTCATTATTTTCCTTCTTCATAAAATCCCATGGATTTTTGAGCTGTAGACAGAGAACTCCCTAATTTACTTTTACCATTTAGCCAAATAATAATAATAAATTTTGTTTGCCCTTATACATAACAAAGATGCACTAAAGGAGTACGAGAACAATAAAAGCAAATAGGGCACTGGTAAAAATTATGCTCAATTATTGACATCTTTAACTTTTAATTCATAAGCATGTGTCAAATAGTATGAGACTTACAAATTGCAGCACTAGGCACCTGGTACAAAACAGATAGTAGAAATCAACAATTTTATTACAGCAGCTGGCAGCCCAGCAAATCCTGTCAAGTCAAAGATGAGAGCGGAAATGTTCTCACCAAAACTGAGAAAAATGGCGATAGGTCGGTATCCTACTTCGAAAAGGTTTTAAATAGACAGAGACCAACTGACCGAGAAAGCATCCCTTCTACGCCATTTCTTAACCTGAAAATTGATGAAAGTCCCCCCACATCTGCGGAAATACTTGTTGCAGTGAAGAAACTCAAGAATGGAAGATCACCTGGTGAAGACCGCATAACTTGCGACAGTCTGGCAGTCCGAAAAGGTCCCTGGCGACTGGACCAAAGGGATAATTGTTAAGATATTTAAGAAAGGTGATACACTTATCTGCGATAACTGGCGAGGTGTAACCTAATATCAGTACCAAGTAAGGTTGTAGCGCTTGTAATACTCGGGCGCCTGAAAAAAGCACTCGATCTGTATCTGAGAGAAGAGCAGCATGACTTTCGTACAGGTAGATCTCGCTCAGACATCATATTCACGCTCAGGACTCTGATAGAAGAAGCAAAGGAGTGGTCCAACAAGATATACATGCTTTTCATTGATTTTGAAAAGTCCTTCGATTCTGTGGACCATGAAACACTCTGGGAAATTGTACAGTATTATGGTGTCCCCAAGAAAATAATAAGTTTGATCATGGCCTTTTACGAAAATACGGAATGTTGCGTAAAGACAGAGAATGGAACAACTTGATACTTCAAAATTATGTCAGGAGTGCGACAGGGCTGCGTTTTATCACCGTTTTTATTTGCCATTTTAATGAATTATGTTTTGCGAGAAGCGGCTGGCTTTGGAGTAACAGTTGAAAATAAAATCCTCTTGGACCTCGACTTTGCGGATGATGTGGCACTTATGGAAAGGACAAAGCAGTGACTTCAGGAGCTCCTTAACAAAGTGAGCGTTAAAGCGGAGAAAGTCGGCCTAAACATTAACATAGACAAGACTAAATCAATGGCAACATCAGGCTCGCTAGTCGAGCTCCTGTACAAAAGTCCAGAAATTTGACTACCTCGGAAGCTGGGTCGATTACACTGAAGAGGTGCAAAATGAGGTCAAGAGAAGAATTGGCTCGGCAAAAGCTTTTTTCAACAAATTTAAGCCAGAATGGATCAAAGAAGTACTTGCTTGCACTAAAGCTGCGACTTCTTAATAGCAACGTTTTGTCCATGCTATTGTATGCCAGTGAGTGCTGGACACTAGATGTTAGGACAGAAAAAAGACTCACAGTTTTCGAAAATATGTGCTTGAGACGCATGCTGAATATCGGTTGGCGTCAAAAAGTCAGCAAAATCGAGGTCCACAAAAGAACTGGTCAGCCGCTTATTACTGAAGTGATTAAGAAAAAGAGATGGAGCTATTTTGGTCACGTCCTTCGGATATAGGACTCCAGAATCCCGTACCAGGTTCAAAAATGGCATGGGCGTCAACAGAGGGGAAGACTGAGAAACACGCTCAGACGCACGTACGATCGTGATCTACGCAGTGCTCACACATCACTACAACCCCAATGGGAGGATGTACTCGCCGCAGCGCCAAAACGTGACGTTTACCGAGGCTTCGTCCATGCCCTATGCGTCACAGATTGCTCAGGAGAACCTAAGCAAGTGGCAAACCTACATGACAGTTTGTCCATTTTTGACACATTTTCAAAATGTCATACCATTGGTAAATACAGCTATTACAAGTCCATATAGGTATACTGAGGAAATAGTTGTTGAACATAAAGAAAAACAAAGGATTTAATTTTTATCAGAGGTGTAGTGTCAAAAACAACACATGTGGTGCGACTAGCACGCTATATAGCTGACCAAGGGTACTCTTGTCAAATTTGCCTTTACCCTGGCCTGTTGAATTTTCTCAGTTTTTCTTTCAAAGAATCAATTATAAGCTGTCTTTTGGATCCCATTGATGTTCCAAAGGGAAGACCTATAGACCTAAGCGAACTGGAAGATTAGATTATAGGTTGACCACTTGGACTGTATCATTGGAGGCAGTCTCTGGTCCAAAGTCAAGCCATTTGGTATTGGAAGTTGCAACTGAATTACTAATTTCGTTCAGTCCAGAGCAAACAGTGGCGTTGTGGAGTGCCTCAAGATTATCAGCTATAAGAGTAATGTTTTTAGCTTGTGACAAGCGACTTGTATTGATATATCGCTCAATTAAATGTGGGGAAATCTGTCGAGGGAAGACTCGGATAGCGTTGTTAAATTTTGCAAGAATTAGGAATAAGAACAGAACCATACTTAACAGCTTAGCACACACAAACATGATTAGTAACAATTCCTTGCAAACAGATCTGGACTGAGGCTTTACAATACCACTTCTTCAGGCAGATACACGCAAAATTATTAACTCCACTTCTAAAGGGAGACAGAATTGCTTGGGAGCAAAGAATGGTGTCAAAAGTCTTTGAAATGCCGATGGTAAAAAGCTAGAAGTTGCTTTTGATTTTTTACGCCTTTTAAGAATCGCTAGGAAAGTTGTATTGGTGTTTTGCCTGCCAAGTCCTTAATGAAAGCCCGCTTATCGCTGTGATCAAACTTCGTGCTAATTACATTATAGATAAGCTTCTCAAGAAGCGTTCCAATCTCCAAACATAACGGTTATTAGTCTGTATAAGTGGCAAGATTTTGGATCTTAATATACGTTACTAGACCCTCACATAGCACATTAGCTATATGCTGCTGGGTGATACAGGCATGGAATAAGATGACGATATATTCGATCAATCTTTTTGTCCCATAGTTCAGGTGTTTGGGATGCAGACCGTCTGAACCCGACGCTTTTTGTGGTTTTAGAATGCGATTATATACGTGAATAGATGCCGGCGTGACAGTGTTAAAGTCTCTAGCATGGTTTAATTTTGCAAAACGATCCAAAAATATGTATCGAAATGTTGTGTATGGAAAAGGTGGATCACCAGCAAATAAGGAGGAGAAATGATTTCCTCGAAAGCTTATATCAATCAGTTGAAGAACACAAAGTAAGTTTCGATATGTGACGCCGAAACAGCTGGGGATATTTTTAGCGTCCCACAAAAAATCGCAGATCTGACGCTGTTTCCACTGCCAGGCAGTTTTCTCTATTATACACGCTTCGTATATTTGACGATCTCAACAGACTACCAGACCTTGAATAGCTGCAATCGGCCCAAATAGGAAACCAGAACTTGTGTTGATGTTTAATGCTGTGAAGTTTGAAGCCTTCGCTCCAATTCTTTTCACGTGTCCTAAATCGAATTTTGGCTGAAGGAAGAGAAACAGAAGTGACCTTGATTGAATGAGCTAACTTCCGCCAAGTAAAAATCCAAATCGAGAATGTTCCCCTTCATGGACATACATAATAGATGAAATAAAATCCTGATATTCCACAATATAGAATCTAATATAGTGAGAGATCAAGACGATTGCAGCAAGGCTTAAAAGACCACTTGGGCTTTTGCACATGAAGATGCAGAGAGTAAGCAAGTAGAAACTGAAAAAATTAAGTGATCGCTTGTTAGGATGTCGCTTGAAACGTCACGACAATGGTACTCCACATCCGTTGTGTCCCGTTAGTGTGAAATCCTGGTTAGAAGTGGAACCCTAATGGTACAAATAAGAAAATTGCTTCAGTATTGGTAGTTGAAAAACGCAATTTGGTTCGCGAATCCTTGGTAATTGAGTGACTGTTTACGATTCCGAATCGGCAAAGTCACTTGGAACAGGCAGTATTCAATCGTGACACCGAAGTTGATGGCGAGACCCAGCTCTCCTTTAGCTTTAAAGTTCAGTTTCGCAATTCTAGAACTTTCACGCCTCTTTGCACTTACGGCGCTACTAACAAGTCCTGGATATCGGGGAAACATCGTTGGCACGGATTTAAGCTGGAAGGGATGGTTACAATTTCTGCAGCGGGACACTCCTCATCGATCAAATGAATGATCTGTCCATTTTTTTTTACTAACTATGCGCTTCACTTTATCTGCGCAACAAATTTTATGCTCAGATTGACGCTGATTCTTTGAGTTATGCACGTTATTATATGTAGGAATGTTTGTTAACGTGACAGGGACGGTGAGTGACTGACATGGTTGCGCCAACGGCCAGAAAGATGAGGCTGGAGCCTGTGAGCATGTTTCTTGCCTTTCCACTAAGAAATTCAGCGTACAAACTCGCTCATTAAGTGCGAGACTACAATCAGGCGCAGCATTTATAAATGATGGCATATTCGAAGGGTTTGGATAAAGTTACTTATTGTGTTCCATTGAGCCGCTGATTATTTTATATAAAGCTGGCATAAAGACGTAGCAGGGTGTGAGCCTCTGCGCTGTTCAAAAATGTTCACTTTTAAAGTATTTTTGTACGCTTTGTTTGCATGCTTAATTGTATCTTTTCCGAAAAACTTTGTAGCAATTTGAATGATCGCGTTCTTGTCTTTTGCTATACGCCGCTGCAAAAAGTTTAACACAGAAGAAAAAACATAAAGCCCGTCATTGCTTGATTACGATGCAGCCAGCACACGCTTCAAAGATTGCCAATGGAAGTGTCAGTTTATGATCTTCTATTTCCTGCAATTTAAAGCTAATAGCTCCTTGCAGGTACACCTGGCGTTTGCGGTAGGTAACTATCCCTCTTCTGCTTGTTTGATCAAAATGTTAATTCCTGATTCCCAAGGGAATTCATACTCAGATAGTAAAACCGTCAAATAGCCACCATATGAAAAATGGTTCTAGAAATTTACCCCCCCCCCCTCCGGAAAATACCCACCGCGGAAAATACCCCCCGAAAAATACTTTCGCTGAAAGAAGCGAGGATTCCGCCAGACAATCCCACCCCCCTGCAGAAAACTCCCCCGCGAAAAGTTTTCGTATGTTTCCCAATAACAAATGCTATCTGTCAGCAATGGACAAATTACGAAACCTAAAAAGATACTTAAACTTTTACAATGGGGTTCTCTGATTTTTTTTGTAGTTTGAGAGGGAGGGAGATACCTCAAAGGGTGCATTTTAATGCCAAAACATCCCAGCTTTCATTGAGCCATCAGATAAATAAAGAATAAGTTCTAGGGAGGGCGGAGGTAGAAATTGATGTATAATCTCCAGGGCCGTAATCAGGTTCTTTGTTTGGGGGGGGGGGGTATAAAAGAAACTTTAAAAACGTATCAAAATGTGAAACTGATATCTACTCCCTTATGCTTTCTGGGGATATTTCTGGTCTACGCTGTTATTATGAAAATAAAGAGCAACATTAAACTCCAAAATGAGCAGAATTTATTCCATATAGACGGGGGACTTTCCCTTCCTCATCCACACCTCCACCTCATAGTCGCAGAAACTTCAGAGGGTGCTCATTAGATCAAGTTGAGAGATCAGGTCCTTTTATGTAAGTCAAAAGTGATTGGAGACCAACCAGCCGTGGGGGGGGGGGGTTACAGGTTTTTTTTCTGCGGAGGGGGTAAACACCGGCCACCATGAAAAATAAGCCGATTATCAACAAATTTTCAGTAACTATTCGTATGGAAATCAAACAAGTTTGACATTTTACTGCATTAAAAAGGTTATGTCCAACATGTGCCTAGAAAGGCTTAGTGATTCAGTTTTTTGATGAATGGCAACACAATTTCAACTTGCATTATTTATTTTACTTTCAGTTTGCCTGCTTGCTTGGTATAATCCTTGTATGTGGACTTGCTGGAGGGATTGCTGCCTATGTTTTAAGAAGTGATGTTGGGACAATTGTAGAAATGAACATGCGCAAGAGTATGGATGTGTACTCAGTTTCAGGACATGAAGGAGTAACAAAAACATGGGACGGACTCCAACACGAGGTACGGTTTTCTTTCTAAAACATCTTACTAACTAGAGACCTGGTTGTAAAGCAGGTTTTTTGGATCTATTTTTTTGGGGTCTGTTGCTGTGGGGACGCCAAGACATTCTTTTGAACATGTGACAAGTCTAAAGTCTTAAATCTGCTTATAAAGTAGGCTACCGGAGGAGTCTAAACGCTGCGACTCTCCTTTTTGACATCAGACTTAGTGTGAAAGATTTTCACATCAAATCCAGTCACGGTAGTTCTTTTGTCATACATTCAGAATTACGAATTCTTGTCATTATCTGCACACTGGGGAAATGAGGGAGAGGATACCACTTTCCCTTAATCTAGTCTAAGGGACCCTTGGAGAAGGGTCCCTCTCCCCTCCCGTTGCCCTGTTGCAAAAACTCTGAACCTTATTTTTGGGACATCATTTTTTTATTTTTGGTAAAAAAGCAAAAAAGACATTTTTTGGGGTGGTGGGGGCGAAAAGTCCTTGTTTTCACTTACTTTTTTTTATAGGGATTTCTCCTTTTCGGTAAATATTTTATTTTTGAAGCTTAAAGGAGAGTGGGGTCACCTTGTCCCTCCCCCTTAATTATGATTTTAATGTTTTTTACATACCCTATTTTTGAACCAGCTAAAATAAATTGTAAAACTTCTATGATGACAGCTTATTTTGCATCTTAGAAATTCTTGAAAACTTAAAGGGAAAGGCCAACAATGCAAAACATGTTGCTTTTAGGATTCAAATAATTTTCGTGTTAGGATACATCTGTTTTGCGGAATATTTGATTGGCAAAGAGGTGGTCAAGTTGATTGTCTTTTGATTGAATAATTGGGGCTGGAAAATAAAACTGTTGTTTTAGATCCTCAGCTCCAATGAAAAGCCAAGTCTTTGCAATAGAAAGTTAGAATATTTTATATACCAACTTATACAAATAGCAAGTTTTATTGTGGTTCCGCACTTCTGACGAATCACTCCGTTTGAGAATTCTGTAAGTATCCGTATCTGAAAACACAATTTTTTCAAGAGAAAAATAAACAAAAGACGGAAAAATGCCAGACTCCGATCGATTTCAAAATATTGGAAGTTGGCAATCCAGATCTTTTTTTAAATTAATCAAAAACCTTTTTGCACAAATAAGTTTTTCAAAAAAAAGTAAAGAACTCCATTAAACCAAAAATAGAATCAAATAATCTACCAAGCATACAACTACCACAAATCAGTATCAATAAAAAAAATGAAACCCAAAACAAACAGAAATTAAAATAAGTCAAACTCAAAACGAACAGAAATTAATCTGAGTAGGGCTCTAAACCCTATGCTTTCTATAAGCCAGAATATAATTTGTACTGTACTGAAAAAAATTCAAATGAATTTACTGAAAAAAATGTGCATTGTCAGTTTAATATACATATGCTGATATTTATTCCTTAAGATCTTAATTAATTTTTGTTTTCTTAAAGTTATAAGTGAAAGCATTTAAAAGATTTTTTTCAGTCAAGTACAAATTATATTCCCAATTCCAAATTGAATGAGTCCTTTTTGAAGTTTCTACGACAACGCTGGCAAAGACCTAATTTCCAGAACTTTTAACTACGTTCAACAAAATGTCTATCTCAAAATTTTGATTGGATGTGCTCGGGGAAGTGGTAGGCTTGAGAGGGGCGTTAGTTGCCCTCCAATCACTTTCGACTATTAAATAGGGCACTAGCGCTTTCAATTTCCAATCGAATGAGCCCTTTTTGTAGTTTCTACGACAACGCTTTCTATAAAACCTTATATGCCCCCAGGGCATAACTTACAACCCTTGCGCTGAGGGCTGTAGGGGGAGTTTTCATCCTCAAAGACAGAATTTCCGGACTTTTCAACTACGTTGAATCTCAAATTTTTATTGGATGTTTTTGGGAAATGGTGGGAGTGGGAGGGGTGTTAGTTTTCTTCTAATCACTTTTGACTATTAAAAAGGGCAGTAGCCCTTAGAAGTTTCTATTACAACGCTCTAAAAAAAAACCTTGTATGCCCCCGGGGCATAACTTACAACCCTTGCCCTGAGGGGTGTGCGGGGGGGGGGGGTGATCATCCTCAAAGGCATAATGTCCATAACATAATATCCAAAGACATAATATCAAAATTTTGATTGGATGTGTTTGGGGAAATGGTGGGCGTGAGAGGGAGGTTAGTTGTCCTCCAATCAGTTTCGACTAGCTATTAAAAAGGGCACTAGCTCTTTCAATTTCCAATTGAATGAGCCTTTTTTGAAGTTTCTACGACAACATTTTCTATAAAAAAAACTTATATACCCCCAGGGTATAGCTTACAACCTTAGCCCCGAGGGCTCTGGGGGGAGTGTCATCATCAAAATCATAATTTCCAGAACTTTCAACTACGTTGAAAAAAATGGCTATCTTAAAATTTTAATTGAATGTGTTTGGGGAAATGGTGGGCGTGAGAGGGGGGTTAGTTGCCCTCCAATTACTTTCACGTATTAAAAAGGGCACTAGCCCTTTCAATATTCAATCGAATGAGCCCTTTTTGAAGTTTTACGACAACGCTTTCTATAAAAACCTCATGTGCCCCCAGGGCATAACTTACAACCCTTAGGGCTTTGGGGGGTTGTCATCCTCAAAGACATAATTTCCAGAACTTTCAACTACGTTGAACAAAATGGCTATCTTAAAATTTTAATTGAATGTGTTTGGGGAAATGGTGGGCGTGAGAGGGGGGTTAGTTGCCCTCCAATTACTTTCACGTATTAAAAAGGCCACTAGCCATTTCAATTTCCAATGGAATGAGCCCTTTTTGAAGTTTCTACGATAACGTTTTCTATAAAAACCTTATATGCCCCCAGAGCATAACTTACAACCCTTGCCCTGAGGGATGTGGGGGGTTGTCATCCTTTAAGACATAATTTCCAAAACTTTCAACTGCGTTGAGCAAAATGGCTATCTAAAAACTTTGATTGTATGTGTTTGGGGAAAAGGTGGGCGTGAGAGGGGGGTTAGTTGCCTTCCAGTCACTTTTGACTATTAAAAAGGGCACTGGACACTCCAATTTCCTATCGAATGAGCCCTTTTCGATGTTTCTACGACAGCTCCTTCGATACGAAGTGTTCTGTCTAACCCCAAAAAATAAATAATACATTGTGCCAACATCGTTTTTTACTTACGCAGCGCGATTGCGCTGCCTATGATATCAAATACCCTGTCAAGGTTAATATTTAGCTCTATTAGGCTTCAAAATATTTCCCCTTTTTCTTTACCTGGCATTTTGACAATAATTCAAACCTATAATTATTTCCGTAATGTCCATATGCAAGACTGAATGCTCATTCTCCAATATTTGCACTCTTTGCGAGAATGCCTCTAGATTTTTATAATGCTGGTTAGTTGACTGCGAAACTTATTAAAATTCACGCGTAAATGAACATAATTCATGAGACGTTCTGAGTAGCGTATTGGGAAAAAGCAATGCTTACCCTTGGGTGCCGCAAGAAAAGTTCTCGAAAACTATTTGAAATGGAATATTATGCGCTATCTTTTGACACCAATACTACTTGATTGGGCCATTTTTTGGTAAATTAACTTAAAAAACTTTTTCCACAAAACAAGTTTTTCAAAGAAAAGTAAAGAGCTCTATTAAACCAAAAATGGACAGAAATAAAGTAAAATAATCTTCAAAGTGTAAAACTACCACAAATCACCATCAATAAATAAGTGAAATCCAAAACAAACAGAATTACAATAAATAACCGAGCCAAACTCAAAAGGAGCAAAAATTAACATGAGTAGGGCTGACAATTCCCATCCCTTCTCAAGACCATTACATAATTTGCACCTTACTGATCAAAATTTTGATTGGATATGTTTGGGGAAATGATGGGCGTGGAAGGGATGGTTTCCTTCCTATCACTTTCGACTATTAAAAAAGGCACTAGGCCTTTCAATTTCCAATCGAATGAGCCCCTTTCGAAGTTTCTACAAAAACTCCTTTTATGCGAAGCGCTCTGGTCTAAAACACAAAATAAATAAAAAATACATTGGACACATACCGCTCTTTATATAGGCAGCGCTATTGCGCTGCCTATGATTAAGGAAATTTTGAACAGAGAGTCTATTTCAAAGTTTGTTACAAAGTATTTAAAAAAAAAAAAAAAACTGATATACATTTGTTTGTTTAGTTTGTCTCTTTTCTACTACTACGGCTTAAGAAAATCATCGCGACATTAAACCACCTAAGGTTGGCAAATACACTTCCTCCATCATAGACTCATACACTTCCTCATTCCTATTTCCTCCTCCATACTTAAAGCTTCTTCTTTGATCGCATCCCAAGAGGTCACCTGAAATATCAAGCTGTTTAAGCCACCATGGCTGTTTAACCCGAGGTCGCTGACCTTCCTCCTACTCCTTTGGGAACTGTTCTTAGTCTTTTGTCCGATAATTCGCTCTTTTAAGGTGTAAATGAGAAAAATGAAACGAAAAGTAAAGAGTCATTTTAAAACTTATTACAAATTAAGTCTCACAAGAAGGCGACGTTCGAGGGAACATAAATTACTGTGCTTGGTGAGCTCAAACCTGAAACGAAGCGAAATTTTAGTGAGCAAAATGGGTAAACAGGAACGAACAGGAACTATTGCTAATAACAGTGGTGGTTTTGCCCTGTCCCTTCAAAGCCCTTTTAAAACTATTGTGTTATTTGAGACCCCGAGTTGAAGCTCTGCGGTACAGGGAGTAAATTGTTGGGCGGTAAAACTGGCAGATTCCTAACATGTGATTGATCTAGGGGGGCGGGGGCCCCAGGCTCCCCCGAAGATTTTTTCTGCCGCCCTCATTCCTTGTTTTCTTTCTTTTTCTTTTACTCTTTTTTAGAATAAATTTGTCAATTTAGTCAATTATTGGCACCTTTGTCACATTGCCCCCCCCCCCAAGATTTTGCTCATTGGCGGCCTTGTCACATTGGGCCTTCCCCAAGACTTTTCTCTAGATTTGCCCCGGGGTTGATCTTCATTCTTTAAGGGCTCATCTGATTGCCATGAATAAGAGGGATAAGTTGATGTCTTTGTCTTTTGAATAGGCTGTTGCCTTTATTTTCTATTGTTTTATCTTTTAGTGTTTAAATCGACTGATAGGTGTAATGTGCATTTGTCGGCATTTTGAGCTGATTTTTGTTGAGTTAACTATGTCACGTTGAATGGGTCAGGTTTTGAATGAGTTAAGCTTCCTCTGTTGAGTTGACAGCACTGAGCTGGAATTAGTTGACTTTCCCGTGTTGTGGTGCCCATATTGAGCTTCTGCATTGGCTTTACTGACCGAGTTTTCGATATGTTGAGTTTCGTGCATATATTTGATTACATTTAGACTCTTGCGATGTTTTATCTGCCTTAAGCTTCTTAACTGAGTATACTAAGTTGAGGAGCCTATGTTGAATTAATTCGGCTAAGTTTACGAAATGCTGTTGATGTCTGTGATGGGTTGCCTTGGTTTTAATCACCTTAGTGTTAAGTTGGCTAGGCTCTTGTTCTAAGTCCGTTTGTTTGGGTTAAATTTTTGTCATGTTGTGTTTGTGATATGTTGAGTTTTCCCGTGTCGAGTAGCATTTATTAAGTTGTTGATTTTGTTTTGTTCTGTATTAGTTGGGTGTGTTGATTTGTCTATTCTGACGGTAAGTTTACTGGGTTAAGCTTTTGATGTGTTATGTTGATTTATTTTAAATCACCTGTTATAGGCTGTTTATTTTGATTTTTGCTGCATGGAACAGACTAGGCTTCTTTTGATAGAAAGAAATCTAAAAATAAGAAAAATAAAATATGAATTGTTCGGTTTGTAGATGTATCCCTGTTCACCTGATTTTTTTTTCCCCTTGCCATCTGGATTTTGGGCTTATTAGCTTGGTGACGACAAGCAGGACTTGAGTAGATCTGGCGTGCTTGCTCGCGATCTAGCTTGCTCTATTTGAGGTAGTCTGAATTTGGCTGCCATTTTGAGTTTAGTTATGCCTTTTTCTCCTTTATTGCTATGATGATGAGACCCTGCTCTTCCTATTGTATTCTTGCTATTGTTTTTTTTTTCAGAAAATAGACTTAAAATAATGCTTAAGTTACCAATTTTACTTCTCTTTGACCTCTTTTTTGATTTTGTTATTTGCTATTGATAGCTTTAGCTGTCTTCCGAAGATTAAACCCTTCTATAGAAAAGGTGGTAAGAATGAGTGTGGTAATTACAGAGGGATTGGCCTGGTTTCTGTAGGTTGCAAATTACTTAGTATGATGATAGTTTTTAGACTAATAGATGCTGTAGATAAAGTTCTAGGAGAAAATCAATGTGGTTTAGGAAGGGTAGAGGATGTATCGACCACATTTTTACTCTAGGATTAATAATTGAGAAGTGTTTGAGTCATCAATCACATTTAGTCTCCAGTTTTATAGATTATGAGCAAGTGTTTGAATCAGCTGATAGAAGTAAACTCTCAAAGCTGCGAAGTTGCTCAAATGATATTTCCTTAGAGCTGAATATTTAGCGGTGTCCTAGCAGGTATGCTGGAAAATTTTTAGGGGCTTCCCTTTCTTGAACTTTTAAAGAAATTTTGCTCCGTTTATCGTAAAAACGAAATTTACCCTCTCGGATGGTGTAAATTTCATCAAAACCGAGTATTCTTGTCATCGGCAAAAACAGGGGAAGTTAAATGGTTTTTCTAAGATTTGGAAAGTAGACGTCGGCTTTTATTTTTTTTGTCGCTTATTCGGATCTCTTATCTAAGCTCTACTGGTTATGACAAGACCGCCCAATCAATTCTAAATAGTTCGCACACACAAACTAAAGACGTGTATAATGAATAAGATAGTGTGATCCTTTAATTTACCGAATTATCTCAAACAAGTTTCCCGAATCTTGCAAATCTTCCACTTACCGTCTTATTATCGGTTGTGCCAGTTCTCCATCTTTGAACAAATCAAGGCAGATTTTTCTGACAGAAATACATCTAAAAATAAGAAAAATAAAATATGAATTTTTCGGTTTGTAGATGTCTCCCTGTTCGCCTGATTTTTATTCACTTACCGTCTGGATTCTGGGCTTATGATGGTAACAAGCAGTAGTTGAGTAAATCTGGCTTGCAGGCACTGGATCTAGCTCGCTTTAATAAGGTAGCCTGAATTGGAGAGCCATTTTTTTTTTTTTTTTTTTTTTTTTTTTTTTTTTTTTTTTTTTTTTTTTTTTTTTTTTTTTTTTTTTTTTTTTTTTTATGTCAGGCGAGAGTCCACTTGGAAGATGATCGGCGGCACACCGCCGGCGTGATCAATGTTGACCGCAAACATTAATGTTTTCATCAGTCTTTCTCAAATCACAGCTTAAATTTACATCAGACTCGAGCCTATTAATGAGTTCAAAAATTCACAAGTCGCTGGCTGGAAACTGGTCTTCTTCGTTATTCATCAAGAGAAGTAGAAATCTGGTAGAAACGAAATGGCTGTGGCGTTTCAGAACCCTTGCATAATACGAGTAGTTGAAGTATCTATTAGCTATGTATTCTTAACATAAATAATCATCAAAATTAGCATTTTTTTTTTCATCGAGCATTACTGCATACAAAACTTCAAATACCGTGTCACAAAATTCCTTAGTTTCTGGGTAAAAACTATGAATATAACTTTGAACTTATAAGCTCCATAATGCCCTTTGCCTATATTTGTTTTGTCACCTTTAAAACAGTTGAAATGGGCGACTTTGATATTAATTGTTTTTTTGCTCTTTTGGATTTCTAAAAAGCCTTCTTGTATTAAAAACTGGTTTTTAATAATAATTTAAAAAAAATGTATTTTAAAGTTTTTCTTTGGCTTCTTTATAGAATATATGTCATGTAGGCTAAGGCTGAACTGCTGTTTTTTTATTGCTTTTGGCTGCTCTTTTGGATATTATTCATTTTTTCATTTGGGGATTCATTCCAAATTACAAACTCATAAATACCTAATATCAGTCAAATTATAAATTGCATCTAAAAGGAGTAAATTTATCAAATTGAAAAATACATGATGAACACTTCACATGAGAACACTTCAATTACAATGAAACAAAAAATATTTAATGGTTTATTTGGTATGAAGAAAAATTAAGTGCCAGCTATTTTCTTAGGTAAAAAATGAAAAGCTCATGCGTTTTAAATGTAATTAAATGAAAGAATATGCAGACTGAAGTAGCTCCAGGAAGATGTTGAGATTTTCTTCCCAGTTCTTCACAAAAAATGCTTTTATTGACAAGGCAAATATGTTATTCCATTGCAGATAACCAGCTGTAAGTTTACCAAGCTAAGTAAAAGACCTGTGATGCATAGAATCTTTTTAGGTCCTAAAAATAAAGAAAAAGGTAGAAATAGTAGCTTGGCAATGCCTTTAAAGGTTATATTTTTGGTCATAGATTTACTTTTGCAAGTTATATTTGCATAACTCTTTTACTTCTCAAGATAGTAAGAATCCTGATATAACTTAGATAGGCCTAGTCAGTGAGTTACACATATTTATAAGTAGTAGGTTAAATATGTCACTGAGTTATATATTTCTGTATATAACTTATATGCCTAGTCAGTGAGTTACACATATTTATAAGCAGTAGGCTAAATATGTCACTCAGTTATATATTTCTGTATATAACTTATATAGGCCTAGTCAGTGAGTTACACATATTTTAAGTAGTAGGCTAAATATGTCACTCAGTTATATATTTCTGTATATAACTTAGATAGGCCTAGTCAGTGAGTTACACATATTTATAAGTAGTAGGTTAAATATGTCACTGAGTTATATATTTCTGTATATAACTTATATGCCTAGTCTGTGAGTTACACATATTTATAAGCAGTAGGCTAAATATGTCACTCAGTTATATATTTTTGTATATAACTTATATAGGCCTAGTCAGTGAGTTATACATATTTTAAGTAGTAGGCTAAATTTGTCACTCAGTTATATATTTCTGTATATAACTTAAATAGGCCTAGTCAGTGAGTTACACATATTTATAAGTAGTAGGTTAAATATGTCACTGAGTTATATATTTATGTATATAACTTGTATGCCTAGTCATTGAGTTACACATATTTATAAGCAGTAGGATAAATATGTCACTCAGTTATATATTTCTGTATATAACTTATGTAGGCCTAGTCAGTGAGTTACACATATTTATAAGTAGTAGGCTAAATATGTCACTCAGTTATATATTTCTGTATATAACTTAGATAGGCCTAGTCAGTGAGTTACACATATTTATAAGTAGTAGGCTAAATTTGTCACTGAGTTATATATTTCTGTATATAACTTATATAGGCCTAGTCAGTGAGTTACACATATTTTAAGTAGTAGGCTAAATATGTCACTGAGTTATATATTTCTGTATATAACTTATATGCCTAGTCAGTCAGTTACACATATTTATAAGTAGTAGGCTAAATATGTCACTCAGTTATATATTTCTGTATATAACATATATAGGCCTAGTCTGTGAGTTACACATATTTATAAGTAGTAGGTTTAATGTGTCACTGAGTTATATATTTCTGTATATAACTAATATAGGCCTAGTCAGTGAGTTATGTATATTTATAAGTAGTAGGTTAAATATGTCACTGAGTTGTTGCCTTTGCAAAACAAAAGTGATCCGTTTATCTGGCCTCCCCCAGGCCATTCAGCATGTCCCCAGGTGGCGATAGGGGAACACTCTACAGATATGTAGGGTACCTCCATAGGAGGCATGGACCAAGGGGGGACCTTGTCCCTGGGGGTCCATAATAGAATCTGGGGCACCCTTGCCCGGGGTCATAAATACAGGCGGAGGAGGAAGAAGGCCCCTCAAATGTACACTCAAAAGGGCCCACTTGTTTATCCACAAGTTCCATGAGTTGCAAACCTTCTCCCAGCAATGGGTTAAATTGCATGGTGATGCAGAACACCATCGCGGGAGGATCCTCTATAGGAGGACAACTGTGGCAGGGCGTAAGATCCAGATCTATGGACAACGGCCTCTGCAAAGGGCTGCCTCGACCTTTTCGGGGTACCTGCAAGACTGGGGACCTTGCGGTCAACTCTATTCCCACTTGAGGAGTGGCGCCCCTCGAGGAAATTATAGCCTAGTAAACGACACAGCATTCGCACGGGATTCTGACTAATGGACAATTCTTCTGGGATTGGTATGTTTTGATGGGCGTCTTTGGGCTGAAAAACCTCTTCCTAGCTAATTTATCTATTACAGGTTGCCTCCCCGTAGTAGCATAATATTTGTAGGCATGAATATATAATGAGTCGGAGGTAATAGGCTTGAGATTGTCTGTGCAGGATTTCGACTCTTGTTGATAGAAGAGCATCGCCAAGCGCTGAAAACCATGTTGTGACCAAGATGGGCCCAGGATTGCACAAAGCCTCCATTCATGGAGGTCCCAGGGACTTCTTGCTGTCCGGTTCTAAGCCGGCTTAAGCACTTCGGTGTAGACTTGAGAAGATATGTGATCCCCGTCCTGCACTGGTATCCGGGATCATTGCTTTTCCTGAGGCGAAAAAAATTTCAATGATTTAAAGAACATGAAAATTGGAACTTGGAATGTTACGACATTAAAAAATGACTATCGTATCGACATTTTGACTGACGAATTCCGACGATTCGAACTGGATCTATTAGGAGTTTCAGAAACTCATATCCCAGGGGTAGGAAGCATGAAATTAGGTGATATAGAATTTGTTTACTCAGGCAGGAAGGATGGGTTACATAGACAGGGAGTAGGGCTCATGATGAATAAGGAAGCTGCTAAGTCTTGTTTAGGCTGGGAAGGTATTAATAATAGAATACTAATTGCTCATTTTATGACTAGAAAGTTCAAGGTATCAGTTATAGTAGTATACGCCCCTGTAGAACCGACTGATGGAGATACTAGTGACTCAGATGAATTTTACTTACAGTTACAGGAGCAAATAGACAAGGTCCCAGGTAGAAATATGATGTTATTGCTGGGAGATTTTAACGCCCAGGTTGGTAGAAATATGGATAGATGGTATCCCAGCTTAGGTAAATTTGGTGTAGGAAAAGAAAACAGTAATGGATACAGACTTTTGCAATTTTGTAGGTATAACAATCTAGTTATAACCAATACGGTGTTTGGTCATAAAATGGCTCATAAGCTAACATGGTATTCACGTGATGGTAAGACAGCAAACCTTATTGATTATGTTATAGTAAATCGAAGACTGGCAGGATCAATACAAGATACTAGGGTATATAGGAGTGCTGTTATTGATGTTAAAAGTAAAGATCACCATCTAGTAGTGTCAAGGGTTAATTTAAAGCTGAAATATCGGAAGGGTAATTACCTCCCGGGAAGTTATGATGTTAGTAGACTCCAGGATGAGAATTTGAGAGAAACTTTCCAGGAACAGTTGAATACTAAACTTGAGAGCTTAAAATTTGATAATGTGGAAGATGGTTGGAATAATTTTAGAAAAATAATTTGTGAAGTTGCTGAAGGTGTATTAGGGAAGAAAGCTAGAACTGCAGCTAAGAATATTAGTGAAAAAGCTTTAAGTTTAATAGAAAGGAGAAAGGACTTGTACAAGAATTATCTGAGTGATAGATCACATGAAAACAAAAGAAATGTAAAGAAAGTGGAGAAAGCATTGAAATATGAACTAAGGAGGTGTGAAGTGGAGGCCATGGATAAAATTGCCGAGGATTTAGAAGATGCAGCTAGACGGCATAATAGTAAAATATTGTACTGGCACGTTAACAAATTGAGAGGTAGTAGTCAATCCGGACTTGTCCCAGTTAAAGATAGGAATGGGGTGGCAATTAGCGATAAGACAAAAGCTAAAGCGAGATGGGCCGAACATTTTGAGAATTTGCTTAACCGAGATAGAGTTGCAGGAAAAAATATAGAGGAAAATGAAAAAGTTTGTGATACCTTGGATGTGAAGGAAGATTTGTTTTGTGAGGAGGAATTAGAAACAGTACTAAAAGGATTAAAGAATAATAAGGCTCCAGGTGCTGATAGGGTAGTAAATGAGTTTCTTAAATATGGTGGCTCTGAGGTTAGAAATAAGTTATTGGAGATTATGAATATGATTTTTGAAAAAGGGGAAGTACCTAATGATTTTAGGAAAACCTTAATTAAGCCACTTTATAAGAAAGGTGATAAAAGTGAGTGTGGTAATTATCGAGGCATTAGTCTGGTCTCTGTAGGTAGCAAATTGCTTAGTAATATGATACTTTTTAGACTGAGAGATGCCGTAGACAAAGTTTTAAGAGAAGAGCAGTGCGGTTTTAGAAAAGGTAGAGGATGTGTTGACCAAATTTTCACTCTTAGGTTAATAATTGAGAAGTGCCTAAGTTTTCAAACACCTTTGGTCCTTAGTTTTATAGATTATGAGCAAGCGTTCGATTCTGTTGATAGAGGAGCTTTAGTAAAGGTTTTATCCTTGTATGGTATACCAGACAAATACATTAAAGTGATTAGTGCTATGTACGAGAATAACACTGCTGCGGTTAAGGTAGGAAATGAGGTTAGCAGCTGGTTTTGTATTAAATCAGGAGTTAAGCAGGGTTGTGTTCTATCCCCCTTTATATGGATTATTTTGATGGACTTTGTTTTAAGGAGCACAGGAAAGGCAATGGGAGACCACGGAATCAAATGGGGAGGAAAAAGTCTCCTGGACTTGGATTATGCTGATGATTTAAGCATCCTAGATGAAAGTGTGAGCAAAATGAATGAAGTTTTAGAGGTTTTGCGAGTTCAGGGTGCTAGTATTGGTTTGAAAATTAATGTTAGGAAGACCAAGTCACTAAGGCTAGGAATAAGTGAAGATGAAAAGGTGACGTTGGGTAATGAAAAGATTGATCAGGTGGGCAGTTTCACTTACCTTGGTAGTATTATTAGTAAAGATGGTGGGAGCAGTGAAGATGTTAAAAATAGAATAGCCAAGGCTCAGGGTGTTTTTTCACAGTTAAAAAAAGTCTGGAAGAATAGGAAGATAAGTCTGCAAACCAAGATTAGAATCTTAGAAGCTACAGTGATGACAGTGGTCAAATATGGCTCTGAAGCATGGACGCTCCGAAAAGCGGATGAAGATTTGCTAGATGTTTTCCAGAGAAATTGCTTAAGGATTGTTCTGGGTACCCGGCTGACTGACCGTATTTCAAACAATAGGCTATACGAAAAATGTGGTTCAATACCACTTTCTAGGTCTATAATGAAAGAAAGGTTGAGGTGGTTAGGGCATGTTGTTCGGATGAAGGATGACAGATTGCCGAAGATTGTTCTTTTCGGCCAACCATCTAGGGCTAAACGGAAAGCAGGTCGTCCCCGTCTGGGTTGGGAGGACGTCATAAAGAAAGATTTAAAGGAAATGGGAACTTCGTGGGCGGGTGTAAAAAGGGAGGCTTTGGATAGATTGGGGTGGAGGAGGAGCGTGCGTAGCTGTGTTGGCCTCAGGCGGCTTGGTGCTGCGATGAGTTGTTAGTAGTAGTAGTAGTAGTTTACTCCTTTATTGCTATGATAATAAGACCTGCTCTTCCTATTGTATCCTCGGTATCGTTTTTTAGAAAACAGGCTTAAAATAATGTAGACGTTGTCAATTGACAACTTTTCTTTGACAACTTTTTTGATTGTTTAACTTGAAATTGATAGCCATTTCTGGAAGAAACATGATTGATAGCTGTAGCTGTCTCCCGAAGATCTGGAAGGTGCAGCCAGACGGCATAATATTAAAATATTGTACTGGCATGTTAATAACTTGGGAGGGAATGGGCAATCTGGTCTTGTCCCAGTTGAAGATACGAACGGCGCAACAACTAGAAATAAGAAGTAAGGAAAGAGTTAAAGACAGATGGGTAGAACATTTTGAGAATGTGCTATACCGTGATTGGGTTACAGGAAAAGATATAGAAAAGAATGAAAATTTGGGAACATTTTGGATGTGAAGGAAGATTTACTTTGTGAGGAAGTGTCTGAGTCAACAAACACCTTTAGTCCTCAGTTTTGTAGATTATGAGCTAGCATTCGATTCAGCTGGTAGAAGAGCTTTACCTAAGGTCTTATCCTTGTATGCTATACCATACAAATACATTAAAGTGATTAGTGCTATGTACGAGAATAACACGGTGCGGTTAAGGTAAGAAATGAGTTTAGTTGCTGGTTTCATATCAAATCAGGAGTTAAGCAGGGTTGTGTTCAAAATGATCCAGATATGGATCATTTTGATGGGCTTTGTCTTAAAGAGCACAGGAGCACAGTTTTATAGATTATGAGCAAGCGTTTGATTCAGCGTATAGAAGTAAACTCTCAAAGTTGCTCAAATGATATTTCCTTAGAGCTGATATTTTAGCGGTTTCCTAGCAGGTATATTTCCTAGCAGCGGGAATATTTTTAGGGACTGCCCTTTCATGAAATTTAAAACAAAATTTGCTCAGTTTACTCTAAAACAAAAGCCCCACTTTCTGATGCTGTAAATTTCATTAAAAGCAAATATTCTTGTCTCCAGCAAAAACTGAGTAAGTTAAATGGTTTTTCTAAGATTTCCGGGAAAGTAGGTGTCGGCTTTTGCTTTTTTTTTGTCGTTTTTTCGGATCATTTAACCAAGTTCTACAAATTGTTGCAAGATCACCCAATCAATTGCACACACACACTAAAACGTCTATAATGGACAAGGGAGGGTGATCCTTTAGTTTACCGTAATTTCCCCGAGTCTTGAAAATTTTCCCCGTATCGTCTCTTTTTCGCTTTTATTTGCCAGTTATCCACCTCAAAACTAGTCAAGGCAGTTTTTTTCTGACAGAAAGGCATCCTAAAATAAGAAAAATAAAATATTATTGTTTGGTTTGTAGATTTATCCCAGTTCACCTGATTTTTTTCGCTTGCCATGTGGATTTTGGACTTATGAACTTGTTGGGGACAAGTAGAACTTGAGTAGATCTGGTCTGCTAGCTAACGATCTAGTTTGCTAGCTCTTGATCTAGCTTGCTCTATTTGAGGTAGCCTGAATTTGAGTGCCATTTCTAGTTTAGTTATGCCTTTTACTCCTTTATTGCTATGATGATAAGACCCTGTTCTTCCTATTGTATCCTCATTATTGGTTCTTTTTCAGAAAAAAAGGCTTAAAATAATGCTGAAGTTGTCAATTTGTTTTTCTTTGACAGCTTTTTTGATTGTGTAACTTGCCATTGATAGCTGTTTCTTTTGAAAGCCGATTAACGATTTCCTTTCAAGAACTCTTCTTTAAAATGTCTTCAGTCGTAAGAATTTCACGACAGACTGTTTGAGATTTGGATTATTTGGCAACTATTGATAAAAACGTTGTATTTTACGTATGTTAATAAGGAATTCATAGACAGGCGCCTATATAGGTCTGAGGTAAGGGGGTTAAATGTGACAAGTGAGCACTTTGTAAACCAAACGTTGGATCAGATAAGTAAATATTTTCTGGAATATTTATCATTAGAGGAGGGCTTAACAATATCCCTCCTTCTGGAGAGACCAGGGGCTAACTTCGAAAGCTGGAATGTTTGGCTTAATAAAACGCTATATATTTTGAACCTACAAGATAAACTGGAGGCGGTGTTTCCGACCCTGAAAATCTCCCCCCCCGTGGAAAATTACCCCTCCCCTTTGAAAATTCCCCCACACGTAAAATTGAGGAGCCACTAAGAAGGTACAAAATAGTTGCCTCAAAATGTCGACCAGGTGTCCTAAGGGATGACAAGAACCAAATATCAAAAAGAGTTTTATGACAGGGGCTAGCTGGTCTCCAATCACCCTTGACTTAGAAAAAAGGACTAGAACTCTCAATTTCCGATGGAATGAGCATCTTCCAAAGTTTCTTCGACCACGAGGAGGAGGTTGGGGATGAGGAAGGGGCATTCCCCCACCTATAGGAAGTAAAATTCTGCTAATTTTGGGGTTTAATGGTACTCTTTACTTTCACGATAACAGCGTAGACCAGAAATATTCCCAGAAAGCAAGAGGGATTAATTTTCAAATTCTACCTCCACCCCCGCCCCTTCCTTTGAACTAATTCTGTATTTACCTGAAGGCTCAATTAGAGTTAGGATTAGGATGAGAGCTATTCCCAGAAATCAAGAGGGAGTTAATATCAATTTGTACCCCCCTCCCCTTCCTTAGAACTAATTCTGTATTTACCTAAAAGCTCAATGAGAGTTAGGATTTTTGGCATCAAAATGCACCTTTTGAGGCATCTGCTTCCCTCCAAAGTTTGTACGACCTCCCTTCCCATAAAAAACTTAAATCTTAATAATGGGCAACTTGCATAGCTGACAACCCTCGCCCAGGGGACTGTAAGGTGGGTTTGCAAACCCGGAGGAATGGTTATTTGACCTTCGGACTATTTTAAACGGAATGGCTATCTCAAAATTTTGATAGAATGCGTTTGCGAAAAATGAGGGGGAGGGGGGGGGGGTTGCCCCAAGATAAACAAAGCTGAATTTGTTGAACTTTTTCTTCTTCTGAAAAATCTCCTATTATTAGTTCTAAGCAACCAAACCTGGAAACACATTAGTTTTGGAATTAAGAAAAACAAGCTCTATGGCAGCCATAGTAAATGAACGGTTAAGAGAGGCAGTAATTGATAGGTTCATTTGAGTTAGTCTATTCGTTTGGGATTTCATTTATTGATCTATATTCTGGCATTATTTCTTTCAAACTTTAAAAGGGTTCCGTATTTTTTTTTCTGTGTGGGGGAGTAGGGTTACCGCAATGGGGTATTTTGGTTTACATTTTTTAACTTGTCGTGAAAGGTCTTTTAGATCAGTCAAGAGACGGGAAATTTTCGTGTTTTTTCGAATTTTCGCCCCCCTCCGAAATAAACTCCTGCGTACGGCCACGATCAAGGATGGCCAAGTAAGTAACACTGGGTTTATAAAAAAAAAAAAATAAATAAAAAAAAATAAGATATACATCATCGATTCCTGAAGCATGCTTGTGCGGGAGAAACCCTCCTAATAAATCGAAAAACCAAAAAAAAATAACGTAATTAAAGGTCAACTTACCGGACCCGAAAACCAACGAACCTCCAAACAAGACCCAACAAAATTATAATAATTATAATCATATTCTGCTGCAACTAAACCCTCCTGAAAAACATAACTTAAGTGGCATAGAATAATCCATTCAAAATATACACATCAAAACAAGGGTTCTTTAGCAACTTACGAAATTCCTGCAAACCCCCAACATTCATCAAATCCTCTGCAAACTCTCCCAAACTAACGGAACAACATGGCAAAACTGAAGCTACTGAAGGGAGGGTATGGCTACTGAAGGGAGGGTATGGCTACTGAAGGGAGGGCAGTCTCTTCCTTATTTTTGAAAGATTTTAAGTACGAAATACAAGATAATATTCATGTGCTTGTATGCAGAAAGAGTAAGACGGTGGCGGAAGAGTAGGACGTACCCTCACAAAATTTAGATTCTCTGGAATAATTCCTATCATATCCTCTTCGGATTATCCCCGTCAATTATAGATATGATCATTTCCTAATTATAATATCCCTTTGAAATTATAATTACCCTCTTGAAAAACTCACTTTTTACAATATCAACTTCCCTAAGAATTTAATTTTGGTGTGTATCTTTTTCGGGAGTGATCATGATAAACCAACGGTCGTAGGAAATAGAGTCGTTCAAGCGAAATATTTTTATTTTTGATTTTAGTGTCTTTTTTAGCAAAACAAATTATGCCCTAAGAAGCTACCGCTTCTGCCACAGAGCGACAATTTTGGTATGAATCAGGCCAAAATGTCAGAATAATAAGAATTATAAAATTAGTGTATGATCTAAGATGATCGTTAGACTAACCTGGTGGCTTTTAGACCAAATTGTCTAGACACGAGGAAAAAAAGCATAAAAAGAAACCAGTGTAATTCTTTGTCGTGGCCAGCCAATTTGGTGTCGATAAACCTTTTAAAACTCTACTAGTTTCTGAAGCTAGACTCCCTGTGATAGAGTATTTTGCTCTTTAGCGTGTTATTGTGCCGTCCTGGTATTTACATTGTGGGAAGAGCCGTTGGACGACTCTCCGCAGAATCTCAGTATTTTTCCTATAATTCCATGTAATACTACAACTGCTGCCAACATTTCATTGCAATACCAAACTGCCTGAAGCCAACACAGCTGTCCACGCTCCCATTGACCTCAACCTATTCAAAATTCAACATTTTACCCCCTCACATGAAGTTTTAATTTACTCAAATCCGTCATTATGACTTTTTACCATCCTATTTGATGATTATTTGAAAAAAACTACGTTTTCTAAAGAGTTAAAGAGGCTGAGTTACAAGGTCGAACCTTAAAACGTACAGGGATTAGGAGGCACAGTTGGGGGGCTGCCGCCCCCCAAACCCCCCGCTTTCGCAGCCTTTAAATAAAAAAAAAAGTTTTTTAAACTGAAAGTAAGGAGCGACATTAAATCTTAAAACGAACAGAAATTATTCCGTATATGAAAGAGGCTGTGCCCTCCTCAACGCCTCGCTCTTTACGCTAAAGTTTGACTTTCTCACAACTCTTTTTTTAAACAATAAAAACTTTAGCGTAAAGAGCGAGGCGTTGAGGAGGGCACAGCCTCTTTCATATACGGAATAATTTCTGTTCGTTTTAAGATTTAATGTCGCTCCTTACTTTCAGTTTAAAAAACTTTTTTTTTATTTAAAGGCTGCGAAAGCGGGGGGTTTGGGGGGCGGCAGCCCCCCAACTGTGCCTCCTAATCCCTGTACGTTTTAAGGTTCGACCTTGTAACTCAGCCTCTTTAACTCTTTAGAAAACGTAGTTTTTTTCAAATAATTTCTGCACGTTTTTGTACAGTTTATTACTTATTATTGCTTGACTAGCTGTTACCTGATCGTGTCAGGAGTTGAAGTTGGGGGGCTGCCGCCCCCCAAACCCCCCGCTCTTGAACATTCTTGTGTTAAGGCTTTTAATTCCTGAATACTCAAATCACGTCGTACAGGGTGCCTCCTAATCCCTGTACGTTTTAAGGTTCGAACTTGTGACTCAGCCTCTTTAACAGCCCCCCCCCCCCCCAACTGTGCCTCCTAATCCCTATACGTTTTAAGGGTTGACCTTGTAACTCAGCCTCTTTAACTCTTTAGAAAACGTAGTTTTTTTCAAATAATACACATAAACAGATTAGACATGCTTTGTTATGAAAATTGACGCGCAGATATTTTCATAACAAAGCATGTCTAACCTGTTTATCTGTATTATTTGAAAAAAACTAAGGTTTTTCGTAAATGTAAATTCGGGGGATAATTTTTTCGGTCTGAAAATATCAAAAGGCCCTAACAGGTCGAATTCTGCTTCGAATGAGTCCTCATTCAACCGGATCCGTTGCCAACTGTGGCCTGTAGGCGTGGCTAAGAAAAAAAAAAGAAATGAATTTTAAGTGGCTATATTTGGTTTTTTGAAAACAGGGAAGGAGTGATCGGATTGAGCTGAAATTTCGAGGATAAGCTCCCGGGCCCTAGGAAAGCTTAACCTCTAAATTTCAGCCCAATCGGACAACGTTAAAGGGGGGCTGTGGTGGGAGGGTCCAAACTTCCGGCCCAGTTTACCCCATGAAGATAAAGTCGGAGGAGGATGAAATTTTGCAAGTTTCTTAGTTTGAGCTTGGGCTACAAAATGCGATTACCGCCGTCTCTCTGCGACCTCTAGGACCTGAAATCGCTTAACATTGTGGTGGGTCGCCTCTTTATAGAGGCACAAGTGTGCCTCCTTGATGTCCTGCTTCTCGTTTGGCCTCAGATGGACGACCAAAAAGCGCAATCTTTGATAAATCTAAATTTTATGTATGATTTCCCTGTTTCAACTGGGTGTGTTCCATTTTTAATATGACCGTTAGAGGTGGACTACGTTTGTCTCCCTAGTTATACCACTTCTAAACATAACTGTGAAATCAAATCACTTCATAGAGCATTTTGTGGACTATCGACACGGTTTTATAGGGGTCAATAGCATCCCAAATGCCATTAGAATTCACTGTCAGGTCGCTTCGTCCTTTGCTATCATGTTAAAAATTTCACTTTTTGTCCTGTTTAATCAAATGAAAAAGGAAACATGTGTCTACCATCTTTACGTAAAAATATAAAATATAATTAATCTTAATTAGAAACTAACCTTAGAAAGCTTCAAAGTTTGCCATGATAGTACTTCTAAATATAGCTGTTGTGAAATCAGATCACATCCGACAGCATTTTGCAGATCATCGATATCGCTTGAGGGGGGTCAATAGTATCTGAAATGCAATTAGAATTCACTGTGAGCTCCAAGGATTACTTTCCTGGGTAGATTGTTCCAATAGGAAATTTTCTCTCTTATCAGAATGGGAATAACTTTCCTTTATAGATTGCCATTGCAAAATCCTTTATAAAGAGGTTCTGGAAATTATTTTCAAAATAATGTTTAGACGATGCATGGAGAAGGGTTCCATTGCAATACGATACATGAGAAATATAGCAATGACGGAACGGTGTAGAGACGACACAGAATAGGTATAAAACAAGACAAAATAAAACAAGCATAAAGAAGAACAAAGACAGGACAGATAAGGTGTATTATGTGTTGTTATTTAGTAAGATTTTTCAGTTGTGATCACAGAGCCGTGAGTATTTAGTAAAGATATTACAATTTATATTGGTAGAATTCAATACCTCATTTTAGTAAAGTGCTATGTTCCATTTCTATAGAGGCCCTAGGAATCACAGTGCTATTTGCTTGATGCTCTACACCTTTTCAAAGAGAGTGAGTAGCTCCTCGCACCTATGTTCCATTTCTACCGGTCCTATAGGAATCACAGTGCTATTTGCTTGGCTTATGTTGCTTGACATGCATCAATTGATACGGACGGTACAAGACTTGGAAGACATATTTTTCTAAGTTCAATAACCAAAAACTAGAGATCGTCAAATTGCGTATTCAAAGGTGGTCTCTTTGTAAAAATACTAGTTTTGACCCGGAGGCCTTATAATAATGTTTTTTACTAAAGACACATCCAAGCCGCGCTTGTTTCTGGCTCAAAAATTGTCAAACAGTAATAAGCTCTCGGCTGAAGGTAACTTGCATCATGTCTAGAATTGATTGGCATATGGCTTTATATCATTTTGCGTAAAAGCTAACTCTGTTTGCGAAAAAGGGTATAGCATTTGCGAATTGGACTGTATGAACGATATTAATTTTTTATTGAATAATAGGGATGTGAATGATCCTAATTAGTGATCGGATCGTATGAAGGTGGAGAAAAAGGGTTCAACTGATTAGCAGTTAAGGTAAACCCGAAGGGCTTGTTAACTCAGGCAATTTGTTATAAATTTGGAACAACATCAATCTATGAAAATGGTTAACGATGATAGAATGACCTTGTGAGCTGACCTGGCTTTACTTCTTCGATGTGTTCTGTATAATACACAAGTGGCGTTTGAACAGTGTTGTCAATTTAAAATAGGGTCTAACGTTATAGTATACTAAGAAGTTGATACTAAGAGAGATGTAGATGGCTAGAAGAATTTTAATAAAGAAATTCAGAACAATCCATGTAAATCCTTACAAATCAAGTAGTGAGGTGTATATGAGTATGAACCGTCAAGGATCATAAGCACCAATGACCCTAACCACCAAGGACCTCAACCCCCAAAGGTCCCCTATCCCCAAACTCCAAAGGGCCCCCTCCCCTCCAACGTTTTGGCCCCCTCCTCCCATTTTTTTTAAATTTTTTTTGAAGTTTTCTTTTAACTTTTTTTTTAATTTTTTTTAACATGATATATTTTTTTAACTTTCTTTTACATCTCTTAGAATGACATGCAGCATACTTAAAACATAAAAAAATCACATTTAATATTTTCCAAATTCAAAATGAGAACGATATAGAAATGTTAGTCGTGAATTTTACTATCACAAAAATAATGTTTGTAGTGACCATTTTTTTTACATTTTTTTTCAACTTTTTTTTATATCTAAATCATATCAGAAAAATAGAATGACACTTTTGATTTAAATTTTAAAACATATTCTTGTGTATACCCATACTCCTATTGATGAGGACTGATGGTTCTCATTCAATATTTTTTCATGAAAAACAAACTATTTTTTTAACTAATTTTTTTTGGACTTGGAAATTATTCAACTTTTTTTACATCTCTAAATCATATCAGAAAAATAGAATGACACTTTTGATTTAAATTTTAAAACATATTCTTGTGCATACCCATACTCCTATTGATGAGGACTGATGTTTCTCATTCAATATTTTTTCATGAAAAACAAACTATTTTTTTGTAACTAAATTTTTTTTGGACTTCGAAATTATTCAACTTTTTTTTAACATGGTATTTTTTCAACTTTTTGTTTATACATCGCTAAATCATATTAGAAAAATAGAATGACACTTTTGATTTAAATTTTAAAACATATTCTTGTGTATACCCATACTCCTATTGATGAGGACTGATGGTTCTCATTCAATATTTTTTCATGAAAAACAAACTATTTTTTTTAGCTAAATTTTTTTTGGACTTCGAAAATATTCACCTTTTTTTTTTGCATCTCTAAATCATATCAGAAAAATAGAATGGCAGTTTTGATTTAAATTTTAAAACATATTGTTGTGCATACCCATACTCCTATTAATGAGGACTGATGGTTCTCATTCAATATTTTTCATGAAAAACAAATTATTTTTTTTAACTAAGTTTTTTTTACTTAGAAATTATTCAATTTTTTTTTTTTTTTATTTTTTAACATGATTTTTTTCAACTTTTTTTTATATCTCTTAGAATGACATGAAACATACTTAAAACAAAAAATTCAAATTTAATTGGAATACGCAAACACCCGCCCAGACACAGGCAGAAAGAGTGAGAGAGACAAAAACACATACGAATACGTAGATTCAGACACACAAACCGAGAAAGACATGCATTTGGAATAAGCAAACACCCGCCCAGACACACAGGCAAAAAGAGTGAGAGAGACAAAAACACATACAAATACGTAGATTCAGACACACAAACCGAGAAAGACATGCATTTGGAATAAGCAAACACCCGCCCAGACACACAAGCAAAAAGAGTGAGAGAGACAAAAACGCATACAAATACGTAGATTCAGACACACAAACCGAGAAAGACATGCATTTGGAATAAGCAAACACCCGCCCAGACAAACAGGCACAAAGAGTGAGAGAGACAAAAACACATACAAATACGTAGATTCAGACACACATGCCGAGAAAGACACTCTTTATTGTTTTCACCTCTTGGATACACGATGCAGAAATTTCTTTCAAGAATTTATGGAAAATTGTAAGTTAGTAACAAACTCTTTCTTGAATTCGCCTTTTGGATAAACAATACAGATATTTTATTCAAGAAATTATGAAAAAATCGCAAGTAAGTAGCAAATTCTTTCTTGAATTCGCCTCCTGGATAAAAAAAAGACATTTCATTCAAGAAATTATGCAAATATTTGTAAGTAACAAACTCTTTATTGATTTCACCTCTTTTTACACAAAAAAGACATATCATTCAAGAAATTATGACAAAATTCTAAGTAAGTAACAAACTCTTTCTTGAATTCGCCGTTTGCATGCACAATACAGAAATTTCATTCAAGAAATTATGAAAAAATTCTAAGTAAGTAACAATCTCTTTCTTGAAGTCCCCTCTTGGATACACAATGCTGAACCTTCATTTAAGAAATTAGGAAAAAAATGTAAGTAAGTAAGTACCAAACTCTTTCTTGAATTCGCCGTTTGGATGCCTAATACAGAAATTTAATTAAGGAAATTATGAAAAAAAATTGTAAGTAAGTAACAAACTCTTCCTTGAAGTCACCTCTTGGATAGACAATGTAGAAATTTCATTTAAGAAATTATGAAAAATAAATTGTAAGTAAGTAGCAAATTCATTCTTGAATTCGCATCCTGGATAAACAAAAAAGACATTTCATTCAAGAAATTATGAAAAAATTCTAAGTAAGTAACAAACTCTTTATTGTTTTCACGTCATGGATACACGATGTAGAAATTTCATTCAAGAAATTATGAAAAAATTCTAAGTAAGTAACAATATCTTTCTTGAAATCCCCTCTTGGATAACAATACGGAAATTTCAATCAAGAAATTATGAAAATATTTGTAAGTAAGTAACAAACTCTTTATTGATTTCACCTCTTGGATACACAATACAGATATTTCATTCAAGAAATTATGAAAAAATTGTTAGTAGGTAGCAAACTCTTTATTGTTTTCACCTCTTGGTTACACAGTATAGATATTTCATTCAGGAAATTATGAAAAAATCGCAAGTAAGTAACAAACTCTTTCTTGAAGTCACCTCTTGGATACACAATGCCGAAACTTCATTTAAGAAATCATGAAAAAATTGTAAGTAAGTAAGTAAGTAACAAATTCTTCATTGAATTCACCACCTGGAAAAACAAAAAAGACATTCATTCAAGAAATTATGACAAAATTCTAAGTAAGTTACAAACTCTTTCTTCAATTCACCGTTTGGATGCACAATATAGAAGTTTAATTCAGGAAATTATGAGAAAAAAAATTGTAAGTAAGTAACAAACTCTTTCTTGAAGTCACCTCTTGGATACACAATGCAGAAATTTCATTTAAGGAATTATGAAAAAAAATGTAAGTAAGTAGCAAATTCTTTCTTGAATTTGTCTGCTGGATAAAAAAAAGACATTTCATTCAAGAAATTATGACAAAATTCTAAGTAAGTAACAAACTCTTTATTGTTTTCACGTCTTAGATACACGATGCAGAAATTTCATTCAAGAAATTGTACAAAAAAATTGTACATAAGTAACAAACTCTTTCTTAAATACACCTCTTGGATACACAATATGGAAATTTCATTCAAGAAATTAAGAAAATATTTGTAAGTAAGTAACAAACTCTTTCTTTGAGTCACCTCTTGGATACACAATACAGAAATTTCATTCAAGAAATTATGAAAAAATTGCAAGTAAGTGCGTAACACTCTTTCTTGAATTTGCCGTTTGGATGCACAATACAGAAATTGAATTCAGAAAATTATGAAAAAAAATGTAAGTAATTAACAAACTCTTTCTTGAAGTCACCTCTTGGATACACAATGCAGAAATTTCATTTAAGAAATTACGAAAAAAATGTTAGTAAGTAGCAATTCATTCTTGAATTCGCATCCTGGATAAACAAAAAAGACATTTCATTCAAGAAATTATAAAAAAATTCTAAGTAACAAACTCTTTATTGTTTTCACGTCTTGGATACACGATGTAGAAATCTCATTCAAGAAATTATGAAAAAATTCTAAGTAAGTAACAATCTCTTTCTTGAAGTCCCCTTTTGGATACACAATACGGAAATTTCATTCAAGAAATTATGAAAATGTTTGTAAGTAAGTTACAAACTCTTTCTTGATTTCATCTCTTGGATAGACAATACAGATATTTCATTCAAGAAATATGAAAAAATTGCAAGTAGGTAACAAACTCTTTCTTGAAGTCATCTCTTGGATACACAATGCAGAAATTTCATTCAGGAAATTATGAAAAAATTGTAAGTAAGTAACAAACTCTTTCTTGAAGTCACCTCTTGGATACACAATGAAGAAACTTCATTTAAGAAATTATGAAAAAATTGTAAGTAAGTAAGTAACAAATTCTTCATTGGATTCATAACCAGGATAAACAAAAAAAAAACATTTCATTCAAGAAATCATGACAAAATTCTAAGTAAGTAACAAACTCTTTCTTGAATTCACCGTTTGGATGCACAATACAGAAATTTAATTCAGGAAATTATGAAAAGAAAAAATTGGATACACAATACGGAAATTTCATTCAAGAAATTATAAAAAAATTGTAAGTAAGTAACAAACTCTTTCTTGAATTTTTCTCTTGGATACACAATGCAGAAATTTCATTCAAGAAATTATGAAAAAATTGTAAGTAAGTAACAAACTCTTTCTTGAATTCACCTCTTGGGTACACAGTACGGAAATTTCGTTCAAGAAATAAGGAAAGAATTGTAAGTAAGTAAAAAATTAAACAAGAAAAATGGGTTTTAATTTCTATAAAGCAGTGAATACAAAACACTTAATTAAACAAAAATACTCCGAATATTTCCGCCCCACATCCGGGAGCCTTTCTCAACGAAAAAAAACAAACAAATTTTCTTACATCAACATAAAAAACATACTAAACAAACAAAAGAAAAAATATAAATAAATAGGAAAAGAAAACTCACATATTAAATAAACAATTCCATTCACTGGCGTATAAACAAAATCGAATGCTTATATTGATTGGAACACGCCTTCTCAATATTTTTTGTTAATCCAGGATGCGAATTCAAGAATGAATGCTACTTACTTACAATTTTTTTTCACAATTTCCTGAATTAAATTTCTGTATTGTGCATCTAAGCTATGAATTCAAGAAAGAGTTTGTTATTTACTTAGAATTTTGTTATAATTTCTTGAATGAAATGTCTTTTGCTTATCCAGGTGGTGAATTCAATGAAGAATTTGTTACTTACGTACTTACTTACTTACTTACTTACAATTTTTTCATAATTTCTTAAATGAAGTTTCTGCATTGAGTATCCAAGAGGTGACTTCAAGAAAGAGTTTGTTACTTACTTACAATTTTTTCATAATTTCCTGACTAAAATTTTTGCATTGTGTATCCAAGAGGTGACTTCAAGAAAGAGTTTGTTACTTACTTACAATTTTTTCATAATTTCCTGAATGAAATTTCTGCATTGTGTATCCAAGAGGTGACTCCAAGAAAGAGTTTGTTACCTACTTGCAATTTTTTCATAATTTCTTGAATGAAATATCTGTATTGTGTATCCAAGAGGTGAAATCAATAAAGAGTTTGTTACTTACTTACAAATATTTTCATAATTTCTTGAATGAAATTTCCGTAATGTGTATCCAAGAGGGGACTTCAAGAAAGAGTTTGTTACTTACTTCGAATTTTTTCATAATTTCTTGAATGAAATGTCTTGTTTATCCAGGATGTGAATTCAAGAATTAATTTGCTACTTACTTACAATTTTTTTTCATAATTTCTTAAAGGAAATCTCTTCATTGTGTATCCAAGAGGTGACTTCAAGAAAGAGTTTGTTACTTACTTACAATTTTTTTCATAATTTCCTGAATTAAATTTCTGTGTTGTGCATCCAAACGGCGAATTCAATAAAGAGTTTGTTACTTACTTACTTGTGATTTTTTCATAATTTCCTGAATGAAATTTCTGCATTGTGTATCCAAGAGGTGACTTCAAGAAAGAGTTTGTTACTTACTTACAAATATTTTCATAATTTCTTGAATGAAATTTCCGTAATGTGTATCCAAGAGGTGTTCAAGAAAGAGTTTGTTACTTATGTACATTTTTTTTATAGTTTCTTGAATGAAATTTCTGCATCGTGTAGCTAAGACGTGAAAACAATAGAGTTTGTTACTTACTTAGAATTTTGTCATAATTTTGTCATAAGACGTGAAAACAATAAAGAGTTTGTTACTTACTTAGAATTTTGTCATAATTTCTTGAATGAAATGTCTTTTTTGTTTATCCAGCAGGCGAATTCAGGAAAGAATTTGCTACTTATTTACAATTTTTTCATAATTTCTTAAATGAAATTTCTGCATTGTGTATACAAGAGGTGACTTCAAGAAAGAGTTTTTTACTTACTTACAATTTTTTTCATAATTTTCTGAATCAAATTTCTGTATTGTGCATCCAAACGGTGAAATCAAGAAAGAGTTTGTTACTTACTTAGAATTTTGTCATAATTTCTTGAATGAATTGTTTTTTTTTGTTTATCCAGGTGGTGAGTTAAATGAAGAATTTGTTATTTTTACTTACTTACTTCCATACAATTTTTTCATAATTTCTTAAATGAAGTTTCTGCACCGTGTATCCAAGAGGTGACTTCAAGAAAGAGTTTGTTACTTAATTGCGATTTTTTCATAATTTTCTGAATGAAATATCTGTACTGTGTATCCAAGAGGTGAAAACAATAAAGAGCTTGTTACTTACTTGCAATTTTTTCATAATTTCTTGAACGAAATATCTGTATTGTGTATCCAAGAGGTGAAATCAATAAAGAGTTTGTTACTTGCTTACAAATATTTTTATAATTTCTTGAATGAAATTTCCGTATTGTGTATCCAAGAGGGGACTTCAAGAAAGAAATTGTTACTTACTGAGAATTGTTTCATAATTTCTTGAATGAAATTTCTACATCGTGTATCCAAGATGTGAAAACAATAAAGAATTTGTTACTTACTTAGAATTTTTTCATAATTTCTTGAATGAAATGTCTTTTGTTAATCCAGGATGCGAATTCAAGAATGAATTTGCTACTTACTTACTATTTATTTTTCATTATTTCTTAAATGAAATTTCTGCATTGTGTATCCAAGAGGTGACTTCAAGAAAGAGTTTGTTACTTACTTACAATTTTTTTTTTCATAATTTCCTGAATTAAATTTCTGTATTGTGCATCCAAACTGCGAATTCAAGAAAGTTTGTTACTTACTTACTTACATTTTTTCCTAATTTCTGAAATGAGGTTTCTGCATTGTGTATCCAAGAGGTTACTCCAAGAAAGAGTTTGTTACTTACAAATATTTTCATAATTTCTTGAATGAAATTTCCGTATTGTGTATCCAAGAGGGGACTTCAAGAAAGAGATTGTTACTTACTTAGAATTTTTCATAATTTCTTGAATGAAATTTCTGTATTGTGCATGCAAACGGCGAATTCAAAAAAGAGTTTGTTACTTACTTAGAATTTTGTCATAATTTCTTGAATGATATGTCTTTTTTGTGTATCCAAGAGATGAAATCAATAGAGAGTTTGTTACTTACAAATATTTTCATAATTTCTTGAATGAAATGTCTTGTTTATCCAGGAGGCGAATTCAAGAAAGAATTTGCTACTTGCTTGCGATTTTTTCATAATTTCTTGAATAAAATATCTGTATTGTGAATCCAAAAGGCGAGTTCAAGAAAGAGTTTGTTACGTACTTACAATTTTTTCATAATTTCTTGAAAGAAATTTCTGCATCGTGTATCCAAGAGGTGAAAACAATAAAGAGTGCCTTTCTCGGTATGTGTGTCTGAATCTACGTATTTGTATGTGTTTTTGTCTCTCTCACTCTTTGTGCCTGTGTGTCTGGGCGGGTGTTTGCTTATTCGAAATGCATGTCTTTCTCGGTTTGTGTGTCTGAATCTACGTATTTGTATGTTTTTGTCTCTCTCACTCTTTTTGCCTGTGTGTCTGGGCGGGTGTTTGCTTATTCCAAATGCATGTCTTTCTCGGTTTGTGTGTCTGAATCTACGTATTTGTATGTTTTTGTCTCTCTCACTCTTTCTGCCTGTGTGTCTGGGCGGGTGTTTGCTTATTCCAATTAAATGTGATTTTTTATGTTTTAAGTATGTTTCGTATCATTCTAAGAGATGTAAAAAAAGTTGAAAAAAATATATTAAAAAATAAAAAATTTTAAAAAAAGTTGAATAATTTCTAAGTCCAAAAAAATTTAGTTCAAAGAAAAAATAGTTGGTTTTTCATGAAAAAATATTGAATGAGAACCATCAGTCCTCATCAATAGGAGTATGGGTATGCACAAAAATATGTTTTCAAATTTAAATCAAAAGTGTCATTCTATTTTTCTGATATGATTTAGAGATGTAAAAAAAAGTTGAATAATTTCGAAGTCCCAAAAAATTTAGTTGAAAAAAGTTTGTTTTTCATTAAAAAATATTGAATGAGAACCATCAGTCATCATCAATAGGAGTATGGGTATACACAAGAATATGTTTTAAAATTTAAATCAAAAGTGTCTTTCTATTTTTCTGATATGATTTTGAGATGTAAAAAAAAAGTTGAAAAAAATATCATGTTAAAAAAAAGTTGAATAATTTCGAAGTCCAAAAAAAATTTAGTTACAAAAATAGTTTGTTTTTCATTAAAAAAATATTGAATGAGAATCATCAGTCCTCGTCAATAGGAGTATGGCTATGCACAAGAATATGTTTTAAAATTTAAATCAAAAGTGTCATTCTATTTTTCTGATATGATTTAGTGATGTGAAAAAAAGTTGAATAATTTCGAAGTCCAAAAAAATTTAGTTAAAAAAATAGTTTGTTTTTCATGAAAAATATTGAATGAGAACCATCAGTCCTCATCAATAGGAGTATAGGTATGCGCAAGAATATGTTTTAAAATTTAAATCAAAAGTGTCATTCTATTTTTCTGATATGATTTAGAGATGTTAAAAAAAAAGTTGAATAAAATACCATGTTAAAAAAAGTTGAATAATTTCGAAGTCCAAAAAAAATTTAGTTCACAAAAAATAGTTTGTTTTTCATCGAAAAATATTGAATGAGAACCATCAGTCCTCATCAATAGGAGTATGGGTATGCACAAGAATATGTTTTAAAATTTAAATCAAAAGTGTCATTCTATTTTTCTGATATGATTTAGAGATGTAAAAAAAGTTGAAAAAAATGTAAAAAAATGGTCACTACAAACATTATTTTTCTAATAGTAAAAGTCACGACTAACATTTCTATATCATTCTCATTTTGAATTTGGAAAATATTAGATGTGATTTTTTTTGTTTTAAGTATGCTACATGTCATTCTAAGAGATGTAGAAAATAGTTGAAAAATATATCATGTTAAAAAAAATTAAAAAAATTAAAAAAAACTTCAAACAATAAATAAAAAAATGGGGGGAGGGGGCCAAAAAGTTGGAGGGGGCCAAAAAGTTGGAGGGGGCCAAAAAGTTGGAGGGGAGGGGGCTCCCTTGGAATTTGGGGATAGGGGACCTTAGGGGGTTGAGGTCATTGGTGCTTATGATCCTTGACGGTTCATACTCATATACATCTCACTACTTGATTTGTAAGGATTTCTATGGATTGTTCTGAATTTCTTTATTAAAATTCTTTTCTTGCCATCTACATCTCTCCTAGTATCAACTTTTTAGTATACTATAACGTTAGACCCTATTTTAAGTTGACAACACTGTTCAAACGCCACTTGTGTATTATACAGAACACATCGAAGAAGTAAAGCCAGGTCAACTCACAAGGTCATTCTATCATCGTTAACCATTTCATAGATTGATGTTGTTCCAAATTAATAACAAATTGCCTGAGTTAACAAGCCCTTTGGGGTTACCTTAACTGCTAATCAGTTTAACCCTTTTCTCCACCTTCATACGATCCGATCACTAATTAGGATCATTCACGTCCCTATTATTCAATCAAAAATTAATATCGTTCATACAGTCCAATTCGCAAATGCTATACCCTTTTTAGCAAATAGAGTTAGCTTTTACGAAAAATGATATAAAGCCATATGCCAATCAATTCTAGACATGATGCAAGTTACCTTCAGCCTAGAGCTTATTACTGTTTGACAATTTTTGAGTCAGAAACAAGCGCGGCTTGGGTGTGTCTTTTCTAAAAAACATTATTATAAGGCCTACGGGTCAAAACTAGTATTTTTACAAAAAGACCACCTTTGAATACGCAATTTGACGATCTCTAGTTTTTGGTTATTGAACTTAGAAAAATATGTCTGCCAAGTCTTGTACCGTCTGGATCAATTGATGCATGTTAAGGAACATAAGCCAAGCAAATAGCACTGTGATTCCTATAGGACCGGTAGAAATGGAACAGATGCGAGGAGCTACTCACTGTCTTTGAAAAGGTGTAGAGCATCAAGCAAATAGCACCGTGATTCCTAGGGTCTCTATAGAAATGGAACATAGCACTCTACTCACTTTGTAATTCAATGCATTGCAATGACAGCAATATGAAATGTTTAGGTACAAAGTTAACTATATCAAGTATTACTGTATACCAGCAATCTTGCGTAAAAATTTACTTATCCTGTTATGCACGGCCCATGACCCTCAAATTGATCAGTGGGTAGCACATATTCCTCTTCTTTAGCTTTGGACCGCTCATGTTGCATGTGGCAAAATCAGCGTCTGACAGGCCATGTCTAATGGCTCCCGTAATGGGTTTTGAACCAGTTGGTCAGCCATAGTAAAAAAAGGAATCGAGAGCATTGGGGAATCCTTTACAGCATTTAATAGTCATCGGTGATCTGTCAGCTATAGCAACATGAGGATTCCAGGCTCTGCTAGACAATTGAGGGTTTCTTCCTCTTACGCCTTTTGTGTATACTGAAAAAAAGACCTAATAGTTCATTGTAAGCTTCATCTTCAAAACCGGCCACAAATTGATCAAACATGTTACTTGCCTCTTTAGTTGGGAGAGAAGAAAAAGCAACCAAAATCTAATGTGAAGATAAGTTTGGACGCAGGTTTTGAAAAATCTAAACACCCAACTGTTTAACCTCAGGTTCTTTTTCTGCCAATACAGTATGTACAGGATGGGTATGAGCTACCTATTTCGGCGCGCCAAATATAAAATTGATAAAAAGATGCTGGAAACGTGTCAAATGGGTCATTCTCTTAAGTAACAGACCTGTCCAGTTAAAGCAGCAAACATGTGTTACCTATAGTAATAATTCTGTCCGCATTATAAGCTCCAGAGACAAGAAGAAGAATCTCTTGAATAACAAAATCTGTTTTACCTGAATTGGGAATCAGGACATTTTTACTGACGTCTTCTTAACTGCTCTAATCACATTTCAGGTAGCAATACCAATTGCTATGATTTCTTCTTTCATCCTTGATTTTGCAGTGTCGGCCCTTGCTTTTTGAGGATGAGATTCATGTCTGTGTCCTGGAAGCTCTCGAACAATTCAAGTCTTGTATGCAAGGATTCTGAGCTAGCCAATCGATACATCATTGTCGAAAACTCAGGACTGGAGGTTTAGAATCCCCCACCTTGAAAACCGGAAAATCACATTTAAGCTTGGGTACAACAAATGTTAGGCTTTTTCTTCTTATGTTTTTCCAGGGGTGATCTTATCGAAGTGCAGGTATTGTAGAAGATTATCACGATAGGGTAATTAAACAAAAATTAAAAGTTCTAGTGCGATTTTTGAGTTATTAAAGAGCAATTTTCTGGCACAAAACAGTTTTAAAATGTCGGAGAGTGAAAAGTCTAAGATACCCAATTGATTGAAAACGATGTAAAAGCTATACATAAAATTCACCCACCTCTGCAATATCCCTCGACCCCAAACATAAAATTTTTGTTTCCATTTTTTCCCTGTAAGTGGCTTTCCCGCCTTCCTCACAAAATGAGTTCCCAACAATTACGGTTTTACGACAAAAAAAAATGAAAAAAAAAAAAAGTTAGCTAACATTGCTAGGGAAATTCTCAAGCAAGATGTTGGATTATGTTGCTAGATATTATAATCACAGTTATTAAAAGCTGATAATTCAGCTAAGCAGGATGACTGGTTTCTTTGCTATAAGCCTTAACAAAGACAGCTATTATGTCTCAAATATATATATACATACATATATACACACACACATATATATATATATATATATATATATATATATATATATATATATATATATAATATATATATATATATATATATATATATTATATATATATATATATATATATATATATATATATATATATATATATATATATATATATATATATATATATATATATATATATATATATATATATATATATATATATATATATATATATATATATAATATATATATATATATATATATATATATATATATTATATATATATATATATATATATATATATATATATATATATATATATATATATATATATATATATATATATATATATATATAAGCGTGCTGTAGAAAAAGCCACCCGTAGAGCCGATCGCACCTACATTAAAGACAAATGCGAACAGTGTGAGTCTGATTTTAAGAAAGGCGACTCATACTTCATGTATAAGAGAGTTTGTGAGCTAACAAGCAAGAAAAGTCTCAGTTCTTGTGCACTGCTAGATAAAAACGGCTCCCAGATACAAACCTCAGAAGGTATCCGATCGAGATGGATGGAGCATTTCAAAGAAAAGCTTAATCCTCATATTATTCCAAACCCTGCTGTCCTGGACCTGTTTCCCGTTACTGTCTCAGACCCCAGCCCACCTCCTCTCCGTTCTGAGGTCAAGGATGCCATCCAAGCGCTGAAGACTAACAAGGCCCCTGGCCCGGACGGAATACAGACAGAACTGTTAAAATTCCGGTGTGAACCACTTATAGATCTTTGCCGCAAGATTGTATCCGCTGCCTGGCAAAAGAGTCATTTCCCAACTTCTTGGTGCGAAGCCACAATTGTTCCGCTACACAAGAAGGGGTCAAAGGCGATATGTGATAACTACCGTCCTATTAGCCTAACAAGTCAAAACGCCAAGATCTTCACCCGAATTTTACTCCAACGGATCAGAGCCGTGTCATCCTTAGTCATCCAATAATACCAAGCCGGTTTTCGTCCTGGGAGATCGACCATTGACCAAATTTTCACTGTTCGCCAAATCTTAGAGAAATATCTGGAGTTCGGTCGCGACCTGTATCAGCTCTTCATCGACTTTAGGCAAGCATTTGACCTTATTTGGAGAAATGTCCTGTGGCATATCCTCCTCCATTACGGAATCCCACGAAACCTAGTAGATCTTATCAAAGATATGTACTCCAAATTTGGGAGTCGCGTCATGACTAGTGAAGGTCTCACTGACAATTTCCAGACTTCCGCAGGTGTCCTTCAAGGATGCCTATTGTCTCCAGAGCTGTTCGACCTTTTCCTCACAGCAGTCTTATCCCTGGTGGAAACAACTTGCAGCGCACATATGGGAGTGTTCAGACAGATAAGCTAGCCTACGCCGACGATATCGACGAAATGGCTGAAACACCCGAGGATCTACAAGCCGTTGCTAACGACGTCCTCGAAGCCACTAGTTCTTTTGGAATGATAATAAATGTATCAAAAACAAAGGCTATGGGCTGCTGACGAAAGCCGCAGGATACAGTTAAGCCAGACCTTAAACTTAATGGAGAGAGTATCCAGTGGGTCGACGAGTTCCCTTACCTCGGTAGTCTGATCACCAGCGACAACAGTCTATCAAAAGACATTAAAAGACGTCTCGCCCTCGCGAGTTCCAGTTTCAAGGCCCTTATGCCCATATGGCGAAGCAAGGATTTGTCTCTGCGGTTTAAGACACGACTTTTCGATGCCCTGATCATCCCCATCGCAATCTACTCATGTGAAACATGGACGCTGAAGGTAAATGACGATCGTTGACTCGCAGCATTTGAAACTAAGTGCCTCCGCCGCATTGCCGGGATCACTTACCTTGATAGAATTTCAAATGTCGAACTTCTCGAGCGCCTTAAAGTACAACAAACAATTCTCATGAAGATCCAGCTCCAGCAATTTCGATGGCTCGGTCACGTACAACGGATGAGTCGGTCCCGTCTCCCGAAAATCACCTTCGAAGGCCAAATTCACGGTTCTCGTCCTCGTGGTCGTCCCCCAAAAAGGTGGAAGGAAAACTTTGCACCTCACTACCTCTCGGACCTTCTTCGTCTAGCAGAAGACCGTGAAGCATACAAAAGGCACATCCACGCCATTACGAAGAAAGAGGCCCCCCTTCAAGGACGGATGGGACTTAAGTCAAGTAAGTCATACATATATATATATATATATATGTATATATATATATATATATATATATATATATATATATATATATATATATATATATATATATATATATATATATAAATTATCTTTATAAACGAGAAATAATAGTAGATTTATTTATATATGTATGTATGTATGTATTTTTTCTCGAAAACGGCTCCATATTTTTTCGGGAAAATTGATATCCTGGGATATCCTGGCCTAAAAAAAACGATCTAGATAGGTCAGAAGTTTTATAAAATTCGTTAAGAGCCTTAATTTTAGAAAAAAAAAAATATGTGAGTGAAGTCATTTTATATACATCATTATTGCAATGACGTTGTCACACTTGTCACACTTTTGTGGAAAAATTGAAGATTTTCATGTATGGAGAAGTTTATATTAAATTGGTAATTGCAGTAAAACTGGTAATTGCAAAAATATTTGCATATATTTTGACAAGGGATTACAACAGTTCAAAAACCTTAAAACAGAAAACAAAAAGCTTGAAGCTTGGTAGAAATCGCTGTTAGAAATCGGACTTGCGGTAATAATAAAATATCTTTGATTAGCCTCAGTATGAAAATACATCAAATACCAAAAAAATTGGTTATTGCAAAAATATTTGTATATATTTTAACTAGGGATTACAGCAATTCAAAAACCTTAAAAAAAGAAAACCAAAAGTTTGAAGCTTAGTTGATATCGTTGTTAGAAATCGGACTTGCTTTAATAATCAAATATCTTTGGAAAGACCGCAATATGAAAAGACAGCAAATTGTCTGCGCTTAGAAGACAAGCGATATATATATATATATATATATATATATATATATATATATATATATATATATATATATATATTATATATATATATATATATATATATATATACCTGATTAATACGTTTCTGAGAAAGTTAGCTAAAGGGCCGGACACTTGTCGGTTCCGATTTCAGCAGCTAAGTGTGCAAACGAATACAAAAACAGTGATCTTTGCGCGAGATTTTCAAAACTAAACATCATGGACACCTATATTCAACTGCAGTGTATCAGTAGTTGCACGACTGATCTCAATTTAGTTCTTTTCATTTTCCTGCAGAAGAGAACAAAACGATTGAGGGTTGGAACACCTCTGAAAGAGCATTTTTTTTATGATCACGATGAAATTTGATGCCATTTTTGTAAATCAGCACCGAAAACTAGAAAAGTTTTCAAGCTCGAATCGCTGCCGTTTTCTTTGCAATTCGGTGTCGATTTGGCAAAAGCTACGTGTGCCCGACCCTTAACAATTCTTGTTAGTAAATAAAGTCAATTTTTTCTGAAAAGAATGGTTTTTATTGGCTTTCAATGACAAAATTAATTGCAATTGATTGTAATTAGCTATTGTTGAACGTGAAGCTAATATTTCCCAGTAGAACTGTTCCTGTGTGTGCACTTGTGGCTCATTATGACATACTATGTTATTGTGCGTTATTTACTGTATGTATGTATTTATATGCAGTGGTATTATTGGAGATAATTGTTAGGGAGTAAAAGTATATTAAGGAGATAGAATAATAATTTAGATGTGTTTATCAAGTTTTTAATATTACCAACTGAAGCTGTATATAGTTCGAAATAATCAATATTTTGCTGCTTTGATTCTATCATACTCTATCGGTGAATATGGTAACTTCTAAAATGGCACTGTTAACGGGGAGAAAATATGAAAGATTAATAACTTCATGATTGTGATTTTCTTAAATTTAAGCCCTCCCGCGCCGGCTGGTGCATAAGTTGAAACTATCCACGACGATCTTTTTAATGTTTTGGATCAAGGATCTTCCAGGAACGACCACAACAGCGTAGCATCCTTCTCGATATGGCGTCCAACCGCCACTCTCTCTCTCTCCCTCGTCCCCGTGTTACGGTTCCAGTAGGGAACCTACCAAGGCCGTATTCAGGGGATGGGTTAAGGGGTTTGAATCCCCTCCCCCCGAAATTTTTGTCCGAGTCATAAAAATGTCAAAAATAAATTTTTGATGTGTTAAAACTTTTTTTGTAAACCTTCCCCGAAAAAAATACCCCCGTCGCCTGAACAAAAATCTTGGATATGGCTCTGGACCCTACATGTAATGATTTTTAAGTACTAAAAGATTATACATAAATACGGCATCAATTAGTATCTTACAGTGATAAAACTCAAGTAAAGCTTTTCAGTATGCCTTTAAAATTATAATCTCCGCTCTCCTTAAAAATTGGGAACGTGTGAGATACACCATTTGGTTTTGAGAACGGTGATACGCAACAGTGAAAACTGACAGTCAATTACGTCACAGATCAGTGAGCTTTTAAGGAAATAATTATAAAACATATCTTTTCATCTACTTGATGCTAGCTTTTGATCGACTTATCAGAATAAATTAGAGTATGATTTCTATGGGTGTGGTTGGCTTTTGATCTTGGCTCAAAACAAAACAACGTGTAAAATGTGTCTGTTGAAAAATATATTGTGGTGAAACTTGCTTTATAACAAATAAATAAATATATGAACACGTGAAAACCATTGAAGCTCTCAAATATATTAAAAAGAAATTGTGGCTAGCTCTTTAAAGCATGTTATAGAGCAAGAGCCAATCCAGGATTTTTTTTTTCGGGAAGGTTTTTATACAAAAGAAATTCGAATATGCATCAAATATTTGTTTATATGCATTTTTGTTATGTTTTTAAGATTCGGGCAAAATTTTGTTTTGGGGGGTGGTGGCTCAAACCAAGTACCCCTCTCGTGGATACGGTCTTGTTTTAGAGAGATTTTTGAATCTAAAATAGGGATTTAATACTCACTAAATAGTATTTTCTTAACTGAGATAATTCATTCAAGCCGAATGTATTTTTCGATTTCATTTTGCCCCATTCACAGTAAGATTTTAATAATACTGATATTTAGCTAAGGCTAATTTAGTCCAATCAAGTTTTTTCGTAGAATCTTTCAGCCTATCAATCATTTTAGGAAAAATTTGATTGGCTTAAATTAGCGATAGCTAAATCTTGGAAGGCCTATCACTATTAGTAAATTCTCATTGTGGATGGGCCTTTTGTGTAAACATTAAGAAATCGGTCGTTGTGCTCAAGCTGGTGAGGTTTTTTCGATTTTCAAGGATTATGAAACCTTTAACTAGGTAGGTATTTGACATCAAAACTGGTTTATTTACAAATTTCAGGTCCGGTTCGCAGATCAGAATAATTTTATAAGCTTGTATATAAGAAGATTAGAATATGCACTTCTTAAGTAGTTCAAGATCACAATGTCATGCAACTATTGTTCTTATAAGTTGGAATATTTGATATTTGGCTGTGTGCAAATTAGTTTTTCAAATACAAGTTTCAGGACGTAGAGATCAATTTTGACGATCGAGATTTAGAGTTTGACGGCCATAAATGATATTTTTAGAGGAATAGTCCAGGACTTTTAGCTCAAAAAAGTGTCGAAAATAGTTCAAAGTGAGTTTTCAGCTTAGTGAGATCTTCGTTTGGTCGTGCTTTATACAAGCTGAGGAGAAGATATTCACCCGCTTTCACAATTTCATATTTAGACGATGATTCATCCAGAAACATTTCGCATTTTTTTCTGAACACTTCGCTCTTCTTCAAAAGAGGTAGCACAGCTTGGTTTCCAAGTCCAAAAACTCGTGAGGTCGTGTCACATCCCAAGAGTGCGTGCCCTACCAGAAGTAGCCTGGATACTTCTCCCATTTTTTTTTAACTTCGTTGAGGCACCAGAACCGTGTTATCGCTTCTTTTGCGTTCGTTGACGATTCGAAGTAAAGTGTTTTTGCATTAGGCGGGAGGTGATACAAGAGTAGAATCAGAAGGTCAGTGTCGTTGCCAAGAACTGTTGTTTCAGAGGTTTCTGCTTTCGTTACGGCAGTCTTCACGATTAAATAGTCAGCATCGTCCTTCGCATGGACGACTTCAAATCCTTTGGCTCTGAGTTTTTCCCCGATGTAGCTTATAATTCGCTGTTTGTTCTGAGAGTTGCTCAAAAACTCTTCCTTCTTTTTCTGGAGCTTCATCCCTAAACTGAAATCGATCACTTGATGCTGGCTTCCCTTACACCGTCGGTTGTGGGTAGCATGCGAAGTGTTTCTGGATGAATCATCGTCTAAAGATGAAATTGTGAAAGCGGGTGAATATCTTCTCCTCAGCTTGTATAAAGCACGACCAAACGAAGATCTCACTAAGCTGCGACATCGAATTTTCTTGGAAAAAGTTTCTTCGTCAAATACTACGGCGTTTGTTAAGCCTGAAAGGCTTCCGCCAACCGAAGCTGCAGCTTCATTCCACTCCCAGCGAGTGCGCCTCCAGGTATCCCGTTGGAAAGGGGAACCAGCTGACCTCGACCCGGCTGACTGGGGTTGGGTCCTCAGAGACCATAAATACTCACCTGTGATGACCGATTTGTTGCCCACACCTCAGACTCTTTTGAGTGTCGTGAGATGCAACTGTAAGACAGGCTGCGAGAACTCGCGATGCAGCTGCAAGAAAAATGGATTAGCGTGTACGTTCGCGTGCGGAGAATGTCAGGGTATCAACTGTTTGAACAGGGACAACGAGATTGTCGAAGACAAGGAGCTCGACTAGTGACATCAATGCTGTGTTTTTCAAGTCAACTCTACTGCCTTAAAAAGTGCAGATTTTACCTATAGTTACTGAAGTTCTTTTTTTAGTTTTTTATTCAACGATATTGCCTTCGAAAGTACAAATTTTACCTATAATAACTGAAGTTTTATACTGTGATCACTGCCAAGCGATTGTTTTCTTTATGTTTAGTAATTCAAATACTACTACTACTACTACTAACAACTCATCGCAGCACCAAGCCACCTGAGGCCAACACAGCTACGCACGCTCCTCCTCCACCCCAATCTATTCAAAGCCTCCCTTTTTACACCCGCCCACGAAGTTCCCATTTCCTTTAAATCTTTCTTTATGACGTCCTCCCACCCCAGACGGGGACGACCTGCTTTCCGTTTAGCCCTAGATGGTTGGCCGAAAAGAACAATCTTTGGCAATCTGTCATCCTTCATCCGCACAACATGCCCTAACCACCTCAACCTTTCTTTCATTATAGACCTAGAAAGCGGTATTGAACCACATTTTTCGTATAGCCTATTGTTTGAAATTCGGTCAGTCAGCCGGGTACCCAGAACAATCCTTAAGCAATTTCTCTGGAAAACATCTAGCAAATCGTCATCCGCTTTTCGGAGCGTCCATGCTTCAGAGCCATATTTGACCACTGTCATCACTGTAGCTTCTAAGATTCTAATCTTGGTTTGCAGACTTATCTTCCTATTCTTCCAGACTTTTTTTAACTGTGAAAAAACATCCTGAGCCTTGGCTATTCTATTTTTAACATCTTCACTGCTCCCACCATCTTTACTAATAATACTACCAAGGTAAGTGAAGCTGCTCACCTGATCAATCTTTTCATTACCCAACGTCACCTTTTCATCTTCACTTTCCTAGCCTTAGTGACTTAGTCTTCCTAACATTAATTTTCAAACCAATACTAGCACCCTGAACTCGCAAAACCTCTAAAACTTCATTCATTTTGCTCACACTTTCATCTAGGATGCTTAAATCATCAGCATAATCCAAGTCTAGGAGACTTTTTCCTCCCCATTTGATTCCGTGGTCTCCCATTGCCTTGCCTGTGCTCCTTAAAACAAAGTCCATCAAAATAATCCATATAAAGGGGGATAGAACACAACCCTGCTTAACTCCTGATTTAATACAAAACCAGCTGCTAACCTCATTTCCTACCTTAACCGCAGCAGTGTTATTCTCGTACATAGCACTAATCACTTTAATGTATTTGTCTGGTATACCATACAAGGATAAAACCTTTACTAAAGCTCCTCTATCAACAGAATCGAACGCTTGCTCATAATCTATAAAACTGAGGACCAAAGGTGTTTGAAAACTTAGGCACTTCTCAATTATTAACCTAAGAGTGAAAATTTGGTCAACACATCCTCTACCTTTTCTAAAACCGCACTGCTCTTCTCTTAAAACCTTGTCTACAGCATCTCTCAGTCTAAAAAGTATCATATTACAAAGCAATTTGCTACCTACAGAGACCAGACTAATGCCTCGATAATTACCACACTCACTTTTATCACCTTTCTTATAAAGTGGCTTAATTAAGGTTTTCCTAAAATCGTTAGGTACTTCCCCTTTTTCAAAAATCATATTCATAATCTTCAATAACTTATTTCTAACCTCAGAGCCACCATATTTAAGAAACTCATTTACTACCCTATCAGCACCTGGAGCCTTATTATTCTTTAATCCTTTTAGTACTGTTGCTAATTCCTCCTCACAAAACAAATCTCCCTTCACATCCAAGGTATCACAAACTTTTTCATTTTCCTCTATATTTTTTCCTGCAACTCTATCTCGGTTAAGCAAGTTCTCAAAATGTTCGGCCCATCTCGCTTTAGCTTTTTCCTTATCGCTAATGGCCACCCCATTCCTATCTTTAACTGGGACAAGTCCGGATTGACTACTACCTCTCAATTTGTTAACGTGCCAGTACAATATTTTACTATTATGCCGTCTAGCTGCATCTTCTAAATCCTCGGCAATTTTATCCATGGCCTCCACTTCACACCTCCTTAGTTCATATTTCAATGCTTTCTCCACTTTCTTTACATTTCTTTTGTTTTCATGCGATCTATCACTCAGATAATTCTTGTACAAGTCCTTTCTCCTTTCTATTAAACATAAAGCTTTTTCACTAATATTCTTAGCTGCAGTTCTAGCTTTCTTCCCTAATACACCTTCAGCAACTTCACAAATTATTTTTCTAAAATTATTCCAACCATCTTCCACATTATCAAATTTTAAACTCTCAAGTTTAGTATTCAACTGTTCCTGGAAAGTTTCTCTCAAATTCTCATCCTGGAGTCTACTAACATCATAACTTCCCGGGAGGTAATTACCCTTCCGATATTTCAGCTTTAAATTAACCCTTGACACTACTAGATGGTGATCTTTACTTTTAACATCAATAACAGCACTCCTATATACCCTAGTATCTTGTATTGATCCTGCCAGTCTTCGGTTTACTATAACATAATCAATAAGGTTTGCTGTCTTACCATCACGTGAATACCATGTTAGCTTATGAGCCATTTTATGACCAAACACCGTATTGGTTATAACTAGATTGTTATACCTACAAAATTGCAAAAGTCTGTATCCATTACTGTTTTCTTTTCCTACACCAAATTTACCTAAGCTGGGATACCATCTATCCTTATTTCTACCAACCTGGGCATTAAAATCTCCCAGTAATAACATCACATTTCTACCTGGGACCTTGTCTATTTGCTCCTGTAACTGTAAGTAAAATTCATCTGAGTCACTAGTATCTCCATCAGTCGGTTCTACAGGGGCGTATACTACTATAACTGATACCCTGAACTTTCTAGTCATAAAATGAGCAATTAGTATTCTATTATTAGCCTAATACCTTCCCAGCCTAAACAAGACTTAGCAGCTTCCTTATTCATCATGAGCCCTACTCCCTGTCTATGTACCCCATCCTTCCTGCCTGAGTAAACAAATTCTATATCACCTAATTTCATGCTTCCTACCCCTGGGATATGAGTTTCTGAAACTCCTAATAAATCCAGTTCGAATCGTCTGAATTCGTCAGTCAAAATATCGATACAATAGTCATTTTTTAATGTCGTAACATTCCAAGTTCCAATTTTCATGTTCTTTAAATCATTGAAATTTTTTTTCGCCTCAGGAAAAGCAATGATCCCGGATACCAGTGCAGGACGGGGATCACATATCTTCTCAAGTCTACACTGAAGTGCTTAAGCCGGCTTAGAACCGGACAGCAAGAAGTCCCTGGGACCTCCATGAATGGAGGCTTTGTGCAATCCTGGGCCCATCTTGGTCACAACATGGTTTTCAGCACTTGGCGATGCTCTTCTATCAACAAGAGTCGAAATCCTGCACAGACAATCTCAAGCCTATTACCTCCGACTCATTATATGTTCATGCCTACAAATATTATGCTACTACGGGGAGGCAACCCGTAATAGATAAATTAGCTAGGAAGAGGTTTTTCAGCCCAAAGACGCCCATCAAAACATACCAATCCCAGAAGAATTGTCCATTAGTCAGAATCCCGTGCGAATGCTGTGTCGTTTACTAGGCTATAATTTCCCCGAGGGGCGCCACTCCTCAAGTGGGAATAGAGTTGACCGCAAGGTCCTCAGTCTTGCAGGTACCCCGAAAAGGTCGAGGCAGCCCTTTGCAGAGGGCGTTGTCCATAGATCTGGATCTTACGCCCTGCCACAGTTGTCCTCCTATAGAGGATCCTCCCGCGATGGTGTTCTGCATCACCATGCAATTTAACCCATTGCTGGGAGAAGGTTTGCAACTCATGGAACTTGTGGACAAATCAGTGGGCCCTTTTGAGTGTACATTTGAGGGGTCTTCTTCCTCCTCCGCCTGTATTTATGACCCCGGGCAAGGGTTGTAAGAAATGTCTGTGATTCAAGAAAGTAAAAGTTTGATACTTAAGCGAGTTATTTTGTCCATAGGCCTACTTATTAGCCATTAGCAGCTGGCTCAGGAGTCGGGCTTCCCATCCCCTTTTCCGTTATTTCCTCCAGTTTTGTTCGGTTTTCATGGTTCTCGTTTTCTTTCCTTCATTTTAGGTGTCAGTTTCGTGATCAGCAGATAGGAAAACCCCAGAAAACACATTTCAAACTGATTTCTACCCCTGACTTCAATTGTCCCTTTTCTTCCCCTCTTTCGCACTTTTCTCCCGTTATGGTGGGGCTCATGTTCTTTATTTCATTTTAGATGTCAGTTTAGGGATCAGCAGATAGAAAGACCCCAGAAAACATATTTCAAAGTGCTTTCTACCCCTACCCTGTATTTTAAATTTTTTTCCCCTCTTCCCCCTCTTCCCCCCGTTTTCCGTAGTACTTTTATTCTATACTGATTTTAGATGTCAGTTTCGTGATCAGCGTATGGGAAAGCCCCAGAAAACTCACTTTGAACTATTTTCTGGGCATGTTTGGCATTTTTCCCAATTTCCTCCGCATTTCCCCTGTTTTTCGGGTACTCGCCCCACTCGGATTTATGGGGACTTTTAGTATGTTGTACAGAATTTTTTTCTGATCATTTTGGTACCATTTTCGTTTATATTGCAATTTTGTCCGGGTCAAACCCTAAAAGTCCTGGACTAGAAGTGAATTACAAGGAGTTGTGCACTATCTATTCTAGGTGAACATAACTGCCTTTAATATACTTCGCGCGCCTCCAGGTTATTGTCAATGTTCGCGAATTGACCTAGTTTCATGCCGCTTGGCAAGTTAATTGTCATAGGTCAACTTTAGAGATGCAGAATTTAGCTATGTAGGGATGGAGAGTATGTAGCATACACAGGATATATCTAAGGGCAGGTTCAAAGTCGAAGAAATAATAAAAACAAGTGGTAAGAAACTTCAGAAAACATTGTAAAAATTTTGCGACTTCAGAAAGAGGAGCTATTGAGAAGCCTTTCACGTCTGTAGGGTGCTCTTCTAGTAGCCGGGCAACACGCGAGAAGAACCGCATATAGAATGTCAAATATCCTAATGAAAAAACAGGTTTTCGCTGCATAGTGAGGTATTACTCACTCCGTGACCGAGATTTAAACTTTAGTTTTTTTTGGGTTGAAGGGGCAAAAAAAAAGTACCTAGGTTAAATCACGCATTTAATATATGCTTTGCTTTACCCCCCCCCCCTCTAATGTGAAAATATATAGCCCAAATTTGTTTCTAAAATATTATGTTTTTATCATACTTTGTTTTATTTCATTAGCATTAACCAAACTTCACTTCTCGCGTGTTGTCCAGCTACTAAAAGAGTACCGTCCACGGTTTTCGTAAGCAGGCCTACCTGAAACGCACATACACAGGATTTTTTTTTTGGGGGGGGGGGGGTGGGCACAACATGAAAAATTGTCCCAAAAAATAAAATTCCTCTGACAATTTTACGAAATAATTGAAAAATATCGGAATTTTGAGAGGGTCGTGGGCTAAATCCCATCTCCTCGCGTTCATGGGCACCGGCAGGGGGGGCATGCCCCCCCTGGAAATTTGGGATTATAAAGTAATTGTATGAAAACCAAAAGAAAAAAAGCAGAATATGCAAAAACCATAGACAAAATGTGTGTTGCCCCATTGTTGACTGCCTGCCAATAGATTTTGACCCTATAATGAAAGTGTAAGAGCCTAACTATTGATAACATTCGATCAAATAATCCGTTTTTTATGGTAATCATAAATATGTATTTGTTATTTAGTAATTAGTGCTGTTATTAGTACCCAAAAAAGTTCGTATAATTAAAGAAAACACAAGGAAAACCAATTAATAAGGGGCAATTTTGGGAAAAATATGCCGTCAACTTTTGCTTGCATTGGCAGTGTACCCATGAGCTGATATTATAAGCCATTGTAATCAGAAATGTTTCCTCTGAACGGAATGCTGGTAATTTTTGTGTTCCCCCCTCCCCTGAACTGATACGTTTTTTGTGTTTTATTTTCATTTATTTATTTTTCGAGGAGGGATTGTATTCGAGGAGGATACCTGGCTCCACCTGCAGGGAAAAATCCCCTTCCCCACAGAAATATCCTCTGGACAGTTCAATCTTGGCGAAAATTTAACCCGGACAATTACCCTTAACATCTCCACGCCTAAAGTTGAATCGGTAAAGAAGAAGCAAGACATAAAAAACTTTTGTATAGGAATTCTGGCAAATTCACCAAGTGTAAAATCTCCCATGAAAATTTCACCCCCTGGAAACTTCCCTCTCCATTTAAAATGTTCCTAGTGTAAAATCCTCCCAGCAGAAAATTCTTCCTCCCCTCCTCACCCGAAAAATGTATGATTTTGATTAAAGGGTTTGTGTGAAAAGAAATTTACGGAATTTTTGAAAAAGAGCCTGAGCCTCTTCATGACACACGTTGAAATAAGAAGTACACGATTGGAATCGCTATGGCTGAAAACCTTATACAATAAAATTAAAGAATCCACACTTAGAACAACAAGGAAGATCACTTTTTCATGAGAAGTGCTGATGTGTCCCTTTTTTAGTTTCCTCCTAGGAATGATCATATGGAAGCAGTCGTCGTAGAATGTTAAAAGATGGCTTATTTGAAAGGAAGTCGCCATATCTAGTGCCCTTTATAAGTAGCAAAAGAGGTTGTGCCTCATAAATGGTTTTTTCTGCCTTCTTGTCCATAAAACATCAGCTCCTATGGAATAGAAATTCTAAGATAGTCAATCGATTTTTCATTTTCTAAAACCGTAAGCAGGACGTATTGAGCCGTCTATCTCGACAAACCGTCGCAGAGTGGTATTTCCTCTCATTTTTGCTACAAAACGTCAGTTTTTACCCAAAGAAGGCCGAGATGCCATAGAATGGGAATTCTATGATTTCTAATAAATTTTCCATGGTCTAAAACTACAGACAGAAGCTTTGGCCCCCCACCTCTATTTTGATAAGCACCACATCAAAGTGGTGCTTTCTCTCGTTTTATGTCATAAGACTAAGTTTTTGTTGAAAGAGGGTAAAAATTCTCAAGAAATACAGATTTAAATGAGCGAATCGCTTTTGCATGGTCTAAAATCTTACAGAGGAGAATTTTAGCCTCATGTTTTGAAAAACGAAAAAATAGTTGTTTTTTTTAGAAATTTAATCTGTTACCATCATTTGAAATTAGAGATCCCTGAAGGTTGGACATCTTGATCCTGGGTGGGGGGGGGGAGTTCGAAAACACTTGACTGAATGTTTCGACTAGATCCGGATGAAGTAAGCTGTCAAAGAGACTCATGTGGTGCCATTTCTGGAGTGAAAAGGCTGAGAAGCATAACGAGGTTTCTATTGTAATCTCCATGGTTGACCAAATGACAACCCTTAACCGGAGGTTCACAATTCCCTCTTATAGTCTCTCTCCCATCTCACCCCTTTTATCAAGTGAAAACTATAAAAATGGTTTGTGGAAAAAAAAACTACGTAATAAATAAAATGACTATTTGTTTATATTTTTGTGAAAATAGTTGAATTTTTCATGCTGTAAATTCTCAAAGTAATGGATGATGACATTCCCCCGAGGTCTTTCATTTATGTGACAAAGTTTCGCTCATCTTGCGCAAAAAATTAAGGGAGGTCAGAAGTAAAAGCTAGATTTAAAGTCCTTAAAAAAAAAAAAAAAAAAAAAAAAAAAAAAACGTATTGGCTCCTTTAGTTTCATTAAAAGAACATTGATTTTTTATTTCGTTTGTGTATATATAGAAAACGAGCAAAAATTAATCTAAAAAACAGCGTTTTTCTTACGAAAAAGAGAGTGAAGTTGAAACTTGAAATAAACAGAAATTATTGCTTTACATAGATGTACAAAAATGACTCCCGAATTTTTTTTCAACATCTGTGGAATCATGTAAAACTAGTGCTCTACTGAAAACTGAGCTTGCTTGAGTTTTTGGGGAAATTTAATTGCGCACCAAAAGTAATCAAACAGTTCGTGGTAACGAACTGTAAGTAAGGAGCGACCCGGCTCAATAGTAACCGAAACTCTAAAAAACGGAATTTTGATACCAATAGATACATCGGAAGAATCAAATTTTTATGCTGATTTCAAATATAGAAGTTTCATCAAGTTTAGTCTTACCCATCAAAAGTTACGCGCCTGAGAAAATTTGCCTTATTTTCGAAAAAGGGGGAAACAACCCCTAAAAGTTATAGAACTTTAATGAAAATTATACCATCAGATTCAGTGTATCAGAGAACCCTACTATAGAGGTTTCAAGCTCATATCTACAAAAATGTGGAATTTTGTATTTTTTTGCCAGAAGAAAGATCACGGATGCGTGTTTATTTATTTATTTTTTTTCCCCAGGGGTGATAGTATCGACCCAGTAGTCTTAGAATATCGTGAGAGGGCTCATTTGAACGGAAATTAAAAGTTCTAGTGCCCTTTTTAAGTGACCAAAAAAATCGGAGGGCAACTTGGCCCCCTCCCACGCTCATTTTTTTCCCCAAGTCACCCAATCAAAATTTTGAGATAGCCATTTTGTTCAGCATAGTCGAAAGTCTAATTGATATGCCTTTGAGGATGACTTAATCCCCCACTGTTCCTGGGGGAATTAAATAAAAAAATAAGTTTTTTTTTCAACTGAAAGTAAGAAGCAACATTAAAACTTAAAACGAACAGAAATTATTACGTATATGAGGGGGTTCGCCCCCTAGTCGATTCCTCGCTCTTTACGCTAAAGTTCTTTTTAGTACTTTCAAAAGAGCTGTCTATTCTAATTAACCCGCCTTTGTGATTCAGGGGTTTGTGATTCGAACAAAATTCAAACTTTAGCGTAAAGAGCGAGGGTATTGACTAGGGAGCGAACTCCCTAATATACGTAATAAAAACATACGAATATAGAAATTCGTTACGTAAGTTAATTCGTAAGTTACGTCAGAACAGAATTTCGAGAAAGCCAATTAGCCAAAAAAGGAAAATTAATATGCGAATTTCGTTTTAATTAGTCATGTACGGTGAGCCAAAATCAAAGCTGCATTAATTCAAAAACGTTCAGAAATTAACTAAAAAAACAGGTTTTTTAACTGCAAGTAAGGAGCGACATTAAAACTTAAAACGAACAGAAATTGTTCCGTATATGAAAGGGGCTGGCCCCTCCTCAACGTCTCGCTCTTTACGCTAAAGTTTGACTCTATCTCACAACTTTCTAAAACAATAAAAAATTCTAGCGTAAAGAGCGAGACGTTGAGGAGAGGACAGCCCCTTTCATATACGGAATAATTTCTGTTCGTTTTAAGTTTTAATGTCGCTCCTTACTTTCAGTTAAAAACACTTGTTTTTTTTAGTTAATCGACATCAAGATCGCTAAAAGACTGTTGAGAGACTTGTAAATTGGTCTTTGTTTTGTGCAGACTAGTCATAGAATTTACTACCCTTGAGAGAACATGTTTTTTAGGAGCGGGGGAGTTGGTTTTGTGTTATTAAGTAATTCGCTAGTTGTTTGAGCTCTACAGATATTCAGAAAAACTTTGCTTTTTAAATTAATCCAGTCTAGAGGAACTGAGCCTAGGTTGAGCAGCATGCGAATTTTGTGTCGCAACAGAATTACAGGATATATTCGTACTTACTGAGTCTGCTTGGTAACTTGAGCGGGAAAAGGCTACTGAATGGAAAAGATTACCGGTTCCAGAGACCCCAAATTTCAACGAACTATTTATTCTGGAAGTTATTGCGTTGGCTCAGGATTGCTGCCATTGTGGGCCACGTTTTGATTCCAAACGATAGATTGGAACTTATAGATGTTTTTACAGTCCTAATTATTGTTGCTTGTCCTATGGTCGGATTCTTCCCGACGGTATTGGGCAGTCCAGGAACAGCAGAGGTATTGACCAATCGGGCAAGAACTCGGAAACTATTGGATCCATCCAAAAACAGCACTGCTAGTATAGTCGAATCATCGAGCAGCTTCGATTTGGTTACTCGCAACCCCGTAAATTGAAAGGGCGCTCATGTGTTTGCAATGCTAATCAGGCAATAGAGTTTGAACAAAGCTAGTTTGGAAGTTGCCCTTGCCTTACGTGAGTGGATTAAACCCTTTTTAAAAAATTGAAGTCTGGTGAAGAAGTTGCAAATAAGAGAAATTTGACCCTTTAATGGAGCTTAACCTCTCTAGACCTTTCCTGTGTATATACTTTTATATATATACTTTTGATCTCCATCTTTTCCCCTTGTATAAAATCATTTTACGTCCTTGTCAATTTGACTTCTCTTTGCTGTCAGCTTACTAGGCTATTTATCAAATTAGCTCTTGTGGATCTTCATCCTACACCTATAGATTATTACGGAAGCATAAACTCTCAGATTTGTAATTGAATCAAAATCACATTCATTTGTCATAAACATAGATTCTTCAACACAAAGAAGAAGAAAGAGAAAAGTCGTAAAATGACAAGGGGAAAATTTGTATATTTATCTGGAAGAAATGCAAATTTCTGTTGGAGATTCTAGAATTTTTTTTATGTTGAAAGAAATAAGAGGCTTTGTACTTTGTACCTCATTTGGAAATTTCTTTAAGTTTATGAGAATAGATAAGGATGTTGTTCTTGAGAGGCCCTATATAAGTGGTTTTTAAGAATTAATAAATTCCTTGGACCAGCTTCTGAGGCTTACTATTCACAATTTTAGGGAACTGGGATAGATTGCAAAATAACAAGTTTTCGAAAAAATTCCAGTTTGTTTAAACAGTTTTTAGTAATAAATTATTTTTCGGGTATAAAAAAAACTGATGAAAAAATTCATTTTTATTTAAATATGTCGACAAAGCCGTACCCAGGATTTTGGTTGACTAGGGGGAGGGTTGTCTTGATTGATAGTTTAGTCATTACATTACCGAAAAGTGCGTATTTGAAGGTAATTTGGTACTTGTCTGTTATCCAGAACACACTCAAGTAGTGAAGTTAGGACAATCATAATCAAATACACCAAAGTATTGTAAAAATGTACCACTTTAGTTACAAAATTATGGAAATTACAACAAAGAATTATGGAAAGCAGGCCGCCCAGAACGCATTATATTAAATATCTAACCTAACCACCTATATTTTAAATATTTAATTAAAATATACCTGCGTCATAATTTATTTCGCAAAAGAATAAGCTAGTTATAACCGAATGCGAGAGAAAAAAGGGTTTACTCAGATAAAAAAAAAGCAAACTTCTTGAGTGTGTTCTGCATAACAGACAAGTACCGGTAATTTATAAGAATGGGCAGCACAGGGTGGGGAGGAGCTCCAAATCATAAAATAACTGGGTTGTGAGTGTATTATCGTTATTTTTTTCTTTTTAATTCTCTGTATTTATTTCAATTCTGCTGGTTGAAAATAACTTTTTCGTATCAATCTATTGCTGCGTAAAATTGACGTTAAGGAGTGACATGAATAATCTTCTCTAAGCATTAATTGAAATATTTTTCAGGAATGAAACAAAGGAAAAGATCAACTTTGATTATTAATCTGTTGTGTCAATTATGTTTTCATGTTAAATGCTTCCAGTGCTCTCCTAAATTGTACGTAACGTCTTGTATCTCTTCGCTCTTTTCATTCCATGTGAAATTAGAAAGAAACATCCCTGCTACTAAGTAAGAATGACGAATTTTTAGCCTGAAGTATTGCCGGAGATACTAGTTCTAACAACAAAGCTAGCTGCTTTGTGTTGAATTGTGTCTGTTTGATTTTCTTTTGTTGGCTTGTAATTGAGAATCAGACAAGTATGAACTCCGACGCATCTTTAACCTCTTAGTACCGTATATGTTTTGACGAAACCTAGAAGAAAAGAAATAAATAAATATTAAGAGACGAGACTTAAGGCCGGTGAAATTCAGAGAAGAAAAATATACTGGAGATATCTCGCCTGCACAATCAACAAGATATGCCGAGCGCAAAAAAGGAAAGATTAAAATAAAAACAAACATTAAGAAACTAGAATAAAATCAAAGTTATGCGGAATAAGGCAAATCAAAACAATAAACCGAGAATCACCGAAGGACTAACAAAATTGAAGTGTTTGGTTCTGTTCTGATGAGGCTGGAGTAAGATAGCTCAATTATATATTTGTCTTGTCTATCCATATGTTTTTTCTTTTTGAACAGTTCTGCTATTATTTTTAGAATTTATTTTAGTTTACCCTATCTTTTAGTTTTGGTCTCCTTGAATTTCTTATTCCCTCCTAATCCGCAATATTTGGAGTGTTTATAGTAGTTTTCCCCTGTTTTATTTTTATTTATTTTTTCCTTTATTTTTGTGCTAGACAACTCGTCGATTACATGTTGATAGACAACTCAGGCTTTCCAATTTCAGAGGCCCAAATCCGGTTCCTTGTTTTTTCTTCTTCTGAGTTTTGTCATAGTTGGTCGTGTTTTGATCGTTGACGTTCCTTGACGAGAAGAGTTCCAGACGAGAAAGCCGGTTTGTTGGATCCATAGAAGAAAAATGTTAGTTTTCAGCGAAATTGAGTAATGACAAGGCTAAGTCAATAGTCGAGAGGTTATTCTCCTAATTCTCTATTGGAAATAGACTCCTTTCTTTCTGTGATTGATTCGTTAGAAATGAATTGAGAAGAGACCTAAATGAGAATCATGGGGCCATAGACACTACGAACTTAGGAAGTGAATCTAAGATGAAAATCATTTTCCTTAGTCCTTTAATCTCGTATCGCATCAGAAATTCTGAGTGTATGATTGAGTGGCCTCTCAAAGAAGAAGTAGAAGATTTAATAAAATATTATCTTGGTGTTTTAAGTTGATTTGGGGAAGTTATTTTAGGGAAAGAAAATATCTATGGCATGTTTTGTCTTTGATTAGATAATCATAGAGGAAATACAGGCATTTTACCATTAGCAAAGTGAGGATAAATATGTTTTCAGACTTTTTTGTATATTTGTATTTGTTTCATGAATTTTTTTAGGAGGTAAAAATTTAATATAGTTAGGTCTGAGCTCGTTAGAATTGTCAGTTAGAAGATACTGACATTGTGTTTTATCAAGTTTTCTTTCTAGTTTTGTAATTTGGCACTTTCCAATCATGTTCCTATGCCATGAATTCTGCAATAACAACTTAATTGTCTTCGTTTTGAGGAGAAGGGCTTCAATTATATATATATATATATATATATATATATATATATATATATATATATATATATATATATATATATATATATATATAATATATATATATATATATATATATATATATATATATATATATATATATATATATATATATATAATATGTATGTATATGTGTTTTTTTTTAATTTACCACCTGATTAATACTTTTCTGAGAAAGTCAGCTTAAGGGCCGGACACTTGTCGGCACCGATTTCGGCAGCTAAGTGAGCAAACGATAGCAATAGAAAAACAGTGCTCTTTGCGCGAGATTTTCAAAACTGAACATCATGGACACCTATAGTCAACTGCAGTTTATCAATAGTTGCATGACTGATCTCAATTTAGTTCTTTTGATTTTCCTGTGAAGAGAAGAAAACGATTGAGGATTGAAACGCGTCAGGAAGAACATGTTATCAACTTTTTTGTATGATAACGATGAAATTCGATGCCCTTTTCGTAAATCAGCACCGAAAACTAGAATCTTATATCTTTAAACGAACAATTTTTGTGTATGTATTTATTTTTTCTCGAAAACGGCTCCATATTTTTTTTTTTTTTTTTGGAAAATTGGCATCCTATTTTCCAATATATATATATATATATATATATATATATATATATATATATATATATATATATATATATATATATATATATATATATATATATATATATATATATATATATATATATATATATATATAATATATATATATATATATATATATATATATATATTATGTACTTGCGTCAGCGAGTATATATATATATTAATTGTTTCTGCCTTTCATTGACCCTTGGGATTTCATTAAGGATAGGACCAATCTTATTTTGTATGTATTTTTTGGATAGTTTTACTAGTATGCATGTATTTCACAAGTTTTACCTAACATAGGATGACAGCTGTGACGCGCGAAACTACGACTGCCTCCCCCCCCCTCGTTTCGCCTCCTTTAAGAGTCAAATGCACTAATATAACTTTCGTTTAAAGATATGACTTTAATCACTGAAGGAAGAAATAAAAAGAGGTAAAAATAACAAAAAAAGTGGTACGCTGTTGGTGCCCTGGTTCAGTAGCCTATTCGTTGCTGGCGTCAGATCTGTAGCCCTCTCCATTACAGGCACACAGATCAGTGCACGGTAGTGAAGCCTTCATGCACTTGCGTGGTAGCTTGTAAGTTTTTTTACACCCACATTTGACCAGTTCTTTGCACGCCTTGGAAGCCTCGGGTAGCGTCGTCCAGACAGGATGCCACTCATCATTTACGAGCTTCAGCCCAAGTTCAGAGGGGGAAGGAGGATTCTGAATGGGGTCGGATGCTCTTCCCCAAATTCGGTCAGCCTGAAAGTGTGCACGTCTGGTGTGCTGAAGAAGGGCGTCAGATGTTGGTGGGATGCGGTCAATCTGCCGTCCCTTGGCAAAAAGCACTTTTCTCGCTTCGTCAACACCCTGGACTTCGCTTGTCCGCTCATAGCATAAAACTACAAATCTCTCCAGTAGCTCTTACGTTCGCGGTCTCGTAGCAGTCGACGCAGACAACAAATCCAAGAACGCGTCAGTTGCATTGGGATAACTTCTCCAGACATCAAAGGCTTCCTTCTTTCCAATGCCAGAAAAGGAAGGTACTGTATCGCAGCCTGTAAACGCGTGGAAACCAGGCAAACCTTTTGACTTTTGGGGGCCAAGCGTATGAGGAATTTCGTGTGCTGGGATGATTCTGCGCTGCTGCTTCACACCAAAGTCCACCCAGAGCTCAATAAGTGGGACGTATAAGCAAGCGGCCACAGCTAGCACGAGCACATCTCTTTCTACGGTTCGTATCATAATTTGTTGGTGACCAGACAGGTAGCAGTGACGAACATGGAGGATAATTCGCGCATCTGCCTCTTCATGATCGCAAGGGCCCAAATCATCTCGAGCAGCTGACACCGAAGGCACAACATCTGAATCCTTCGTGCTATAAACTTCTCATATACGCCATAAATTTCGGCATATGAACCAAGGCTGATCCATCGAATATTTTTGCACTGAATCGAGGAATAGTAGTTTGTATGTCCAGCAATGCTTCTAAACAAGTTTTAAGGTCAGAATTTGCAGTTTTCCTAAGGGATCCACTGTCAGATAGTGCTGGGGGAGTGGGCTGGTTCTCGTGCATAAAAAAATCGTCCTGGTCGCCGTCACGAGACTGGCAGGCAATGTACAATCTGCCAAACAAAGAACAACTGTTTTTCAGACTAGAAATCTCTTGTTTTGCCTTTGACGGTTTCTTGGCTATCACGCTTGTGAATAGTGGCAGGTTATTTTTCTTAATAACATCTGCGACTGGCGTGGAGCATGTTGTCAGTCGCTCTTCGGTAAACTTTTTATATTGGTCGAGTCCAATTTTGTATGCATTCCTGGCGCTGTGTACTACTTTACTGGGCATGACCCTCCTCGTTTCAAGGGTAAGTAGGTTGTTTTCTGATTCAGCAAATGGATTGCCCCTTCCTTCAATGACTTGAATAAAATCCTGAACATGGCACATGTATCGCATCTGTAATTTTGGTGTGTCCTCACGATGCGTCAAGTTTTCTTCAGAAGAAGGGTTTGTGAAACTTTCTTCATACTTCTCAACGGTCCTTTGAACATCGGGACCTGATGTGATCCATCGAGGCATGGCATCTGGGTTTTCGGTAAGTCCAATCAAACCGGTTGTTCCTTTCATTTTCTCGTTCATCTGTTCATGTGCTTGATCCATTGCCATGGAAGAAAAATTATGTTTTGTCTTTCGAAACTGTGAAGTTTCCTTTCATAAACTCACAAAATATAGCTGGGCTCTGGGTACTGAGGTTAGTCATGTCTCGAACGTGCACCGACAGCCATCTGGCGTAGTTTGTGTGGTCCAGAGCGAACATCCACAGCATAATCTTTCGCAGAGCATCGACATAAAGCATAAAATATGCCTGGCGGATGGATCATACCAACATCAGCAAAATCAGTTCAATATCAAGTACAGTTGATCAGTAACTAAACTGAGCGCTGAATACTTTTCTTGACTCAAACCATTCATCGAAAGATAGGACCTCATTGTCGCTCTCTTCATTCTCAGCAGCATACTCATCATATGCTCGGTGCCTAAGGATATGAAGGACTGAAGCAGTTACTTGGTGAACGTAACGGGACCTAGTAACATGCGACCCTTTAAGAATGGCATCAACCCTTCCTGTTGTTGTGACATCAGCTTGGACGAGAAGCTCGTCCCATTCAGATCCTTTTATCCTGTCTCCTAGCACTTTCAGGATATTCATTTCTATCTACAGGCCATCGAAAACGACGATAAACGAATCTGCCGGATGTATTTCTGGAAAGTTCCACTGTATCAGTTTGGCCAGCGCATAGAGCGGCTGATCAACTGTCAAAACTGGAATCTGACCTGGGTTCAGATACGCGGCAACTGTCTTAACCAACTTCATAGAGTGAAGCATCATAGCTACTGAATGCAATTGATCCTTAAAAATAGGTAACAGTGCAATTGTGCTTTTTGGCTTGTCCACCGTCGGTTGCCTATTGGAGTGGAATGCAGCCCACGAGACCGGTATTGAAGCACTTCCGTTCTGTTTCTCTGCTACTTCTTCAACATGATTCGACCAATCTTCTTCTACGTTCACATACTGCTCTCCAGTGATGGATGGTTCGTCTATCGGTGCGATGCGAGGGACTGACGGGTGTACTATGCGTAAACGAGCAGGAGGAACTTCGGTATATTCCCTCGGTAGGCTTCGGACTTTTTTCGATGCTTCGGACTTTCTGCCTCGAAGAGAGCTGTTCCCTCGGAGCATGGTCGGCTTCTGGAAGCTGTCTTCTGACAGTTATATAAGAAATAACTGTCCCATGAAAGGAATCGATAGCGGTTGTAGAGGAGAGATTATGGTCGATGTTGTCAATCGCAGCGGCAGTGAAAATACCCCTACTGAGCGAGACTGGAGAAATACATTGTATGTCGGTAAACTGGTCGCAGATTTCGTTTGTGAATTCAGTTGCGTCTTCACTTGACTTTTCCGTGCCGTACAGTTGAATCCTTATAAAAGCAACCAGACTCGGCGGAACGGATTCTTCTTTTATCCTGGATGAAAGTACCATCGAACGTATGGTCTTTTGCCAGCATTTCAGTTCTTATCATGGTTGCAGCACGCGTTATTGCAAGTCCTGTGTCATCAGAATCACTGGAGAAAGCAATCTTGATGATCTCACCCACATCTTGACTGAAAACAAGTAGAACATGCTTGCCAGACTTGTCTCTTTCAGCTCTCAAATCCGGTATATGCTGCAGCAGTAAAGAACCTAACTTACACAACCAGGATCGCCGTAAATATGGACTTTCAAATGTCAAAAGTACTAAGCACAAACTCTATGGAAGTCTAATTTTTCAGCATAGATAGCGCCAAGCTTTTTCTTCAAGGTGAGGTCAATGTGGCACAGCACCCGTATCTGAGTAAATTGATAAAATAACAATAAAGTCAATCTATACAGGGTAAACACTTACCTTTTCATCGTATTATCCGGTTCAGGTTTGTTTTTATGCTAAACGATGAATCATCGCCGACTCAGTTTTTCGGTTCATTGACTATTGCACCGATGGGCTACTGACTTCAGAAATATGGGTGAACGGAGAAACAGCAGTAATGCTTCTGGCATTGTAAATAATTCTTTTGGAATTTTTAAGGATACTGGAGTTTTTTTTTAAGAAAGAGATAAAAATCGAAGCCCTTCGTGACTATTTTCACCCCCTTTACCCCCCCCCCCCTCCCCTGTAAGTTACTAGGGCACTCCGAGAACTTTCCATTACTTTCTTTTTTCTTTCTAGTACCCGAGAATAAAAACTGAATGTCGAGTTAAAAATGGCAAAAACAAACATTTCCCATTTCCCCCTGCTGGTTGAATTTCACCCCCCCCCCCCCCAGGGTGGTGGAACAATCCAAACACTTTTCCTATGACTTCCCTTCAGTTTCTATCTAATAACGAATGTACTCACCAAATATCAAGCTAAAATAGGCAAAAAGATACTTTTTCGCATTTTCCCCCTTTGGGTGACTTTTACCCCCTGTTTCCCCCTCCCCCCTTAGGGTGGTTGGATCAGTTGTATCTCAGTCTCATTCGAAAGAGCACGTCAAACTGCATATGTGGACCAAGTTTCATACTTTTTTCCAAATTTGCACGATTTTCCTGTTTTGTGAACTAAGCGACTAGACTAACGTGTTTGCTTGGATTTTGTCAATTGAGTCCCTTTCAGAGACAATTTTAATTGAGGGAACAGGTAGGGGCCAATATGGGCAATGGGGGCGTGGTATTACAAGAACTTTTAGTTTAGCTAAAAACTCCTAAAGGAGAACGATCAATGGGCGGGTGCGTTGTAGCTATGAAGGATCCAGTTTTTCTCTTTCTATTGGGCGGGCCTTTCTTCTTTACCGAATATCTTCGCACATACGCTAAAGGGCACTATTGCAATATTCCTGGTTGACTTTCTGTTCCTTAGGGATAAATTAATGATTCACGGTGCTTGTAGATAAAATACATAAATAAAAACATGGTCATCACATTTGATTGACTTTTTCCCTCTTTCTTTGGTCGCTGTGAACCTGGTTTCTTTCCATAGTAGGAGACTGGGCCTTTGTTTCTGGATCGTATGGGAAAAATTATGATTCATCACCTTTTATTACCCTGTTCAAGAATTCTGGGTCCATTTTGGCTCGATTGAACAGTTCCTGGGATGCTTCGTGTCGATGTTCTCTCTGATTGTCGGAAAATGATTTTAGGATGAATTTTGTGCGCACTCTGCACATTTCCAAATCATTAGTTAAAACTGACTGAACTGCATTGAAGCTTAAAATGAAGTCTTCAGCCACATCCCTAATTGTAAATTCGTAATCCTAATGAACCCAACTTAAGCATATTTTAAGAAACAATTGCATTTTACTATACGCGTGATAAACTACATCGAGTTGTAGAATATAAAAGAAAGCAGGAGAATATTATAGATGCGATATTTTTTTTTTTTCAAAATTCTTCGTCTTCATTACGGTTCTCTTGGCCCTGTCGACGCGCAACTTGAAAGCAGATCGTGAAAAACCCATCTCTGGTTTTCCTGATCTGCCTTTGAAAAAAAAAATCTATTTGACCATTTTTTGGGGAGAACCTTTTCTTTCTTGTATGTTGAGGTTTTCTTGATCCAAGGACCTAAAAAAAATAATTTCGGAGCAGATTAGAAAAAAGTAATTTTTGCCATTTTGAGCTCCTTTGTGGTAGTGACCATGTCCCAATTTTTTTTTTTGCACAATAAGCTCCTAATTGCCCAAGGACTTCTGGCTTTAAGTTTCAGACTGATCAGGGACAAAGTATTTTTTTGCCAGTTGCCTGGCCTCCTAGCATTACTCGAACCAAATAAATCTTTGATCCTCTTGGCCCAGGGAATTATCCCTAAAATTTTAAGCCGAACATCCCTCTCTTTATATAAATATAGAAACCTGTCTGTTAACAAATAGAAATTTACATAATTTTACGACCCTTGCCCCAGGGGAGATGAGGTTGTGCCCATCTCTGAAGGCATAATTGCTGAACATTTTGAAAATTAAAAAAAATTATATCTAAAAATTTTGGTCTGGTATCATGGGGGGGGGTATAGGGGGCTGGGTAACAAGAAATGATTCGGGCTTATTGACCCACTTTCCCTTTCAACTCATAAAAAGGGTACTAGAACTTCCATTTTCAAATCGAATGAACTCTCAATTTCAAATCGAATGAACTCGCGCCGAAGTTTCTACGACCCCAAAAATGATACATGGGAGGCATATGAGTATTTATTGCTGACGAATCAAACTTCAGCATAATAAAAGTGTTGAAACAGAATTCAAAAATTTGTATTGTTTTTTATTGTTTTAAAAAATAAAGTTGTGTGACAGATTTTAGCCAAAAGGGGGTTGACCTGAAATGCATCCCCTGCCTCTTCTGAAGATATATGGGTCTTCTATTTTGTATTTTATGAATTACTAACTATGGATTACCTGTTTCTGACAGACCTGAAAAAGAATGCAAAAATTTGAACTGCAAAACCAATTTTATTAATCTGATGATTAGACGAAAATGAAGTTAGGTATATAATAATAGAAGATGGGAATTATGTTAATTTAATAATTTTTTATCTTTATCTATAAACGGGAGTGCAGTGCGGACTAAGAAAAGATTTTCCTTCTACTTTTCCTTCGTGGCCTGGAAAATTGCCTTGAAAATTGCTTTTATTGTAAATTCCGTTATGTCCGGGTCATAGGAACAAAGCTATTGAGATAACTAGACTTTTCCATCTAATCTCAGCATGATGAATGGAGCAATGATTTTATTCCTCTTTCTATATCTGGTTTATTATTTCCTTTTTTAATGGTTACTTCTAATCATTAAAACTTTTAAACAGCTAGTACTGAGAACGTAAGACATTTATTTTCATGTGCAAATAAATTCACAAATAGAATGCTGCTGTATTTAAATCCATTATGTCGATAGAAAGCTCACACGAACCAATTTATATCACAACAAAAGTTTTATTGAGAAAAAGGGGGTACTTGTCAATTAGCTGGTTCACACGCAAGATAGATGCTGAAAGAAACTAGTCAAACGAGTATCAGTCAAAAGAAAATTGGATCGCAAAGCGTGGTTTGTCATTGCGTTTACAATATTTAAGCTTTATTTTTTTTTGGAGGGGGGGGGGGGCTAGGGGAAAAATGGTACCTAGGTTAGGTTATGTATATAATATTATATTAAGTACATAACCTAACCTAGGTACCTTCCCCCCCCCCCTATATAATATAGCATAGCATATAATAATAATATATGTTATGCTTTACCCCTTCCCCACCCCCTAATGTGCAAATATATAGCCCAAATTTGTTTCTGAACTATTATATTTTCATCATATTTTGTTTTGTTTCATTAGCATTAACCAAACTTGACTTCTCGCGTATGTACCAGCTAATTGACAAGTACCAAAAAGGGTAATAAAGAAATTAAGATTAGTAAAAAGGAGAATAGAGTTCACCTTTAGTTTCGCCCTAGGATGGATGGATGATAGACTATCTATCAACAAGTGAAAATGACATCATTTGTATTCAATCCTGAAAAAGGCTTATCCCAGCTTTGCCTCTCACTCAGACTATCTCTATTGGTTTTTTTTTTTTCTACAATTTGCAATGGCTTTATGGCAACTTGATTTTAATTCAAAAGTCAATGGACTTGGTAAAAAAATTAGCGTCATATTAGGTAAAACTGAATTTAGCTGTTTTTCTGGTAATTTTTGAACGCTTGGAAAGACGTTCAGATCAAAGAAAAATCTGGATATTTGGACCTGTAAATATATTAAAGGATGGAGTAGTCAGCTTTTATAGATATAAAATATAAAAAAAAACAAGTTTTTTAACTGAAAGTAAGGAGCGACATTAAAACTTAAAACGAACAGAAATTATTACGTACATGAAAGGGGCTGTCCCCTCCTCAATACCTCGCTCTTTACGCTAAAGCTCTTTATTGTTTAAAAAAAAAGTTGTGTGACAGATTCAAACTTTAGCGTAAAGAGCGATGTATTGAGGAGGGGACAGCCCCTTTCATATACGGAATAATTTCTGTTCGTTTTAAGTTTCAATGTCGCTCCTTACTTTCAGTTAAAAAAACTTGTTTTTTTATTTAATTTCTGAACGTTTTCGAATTAATGCAGCTTTGATTTTGGCTCACCGTACATGAATAATTAAAACGAAATTTGCATATTAATTTTACTTTTTTGGCTAAATGGCTTTCTCGAAATTTTGTTCTGACGTAACTTACGAATTTACTTACGTAACGAACTTCTATATTCGTATGGTTTATTACGTATATTAGGGAGTTTGCCCCCTATTCGATACCTTGCTCTTTACGCTAAAGTTCGAGTTTTGTTCGAATCACAAATCCCTGAATCACAAAGGCCGGTTAATTAGAATAGATAGCTCTTTTGAAACTACTAAAAAAAAAAAAATTAGCGTAAAGGGCGAGGTATTGACTAGGGGGCGAACCCCCTCATATACGTAATAATTTCCGTTTATTTTAAGTTTTAATGTTGCTCCTTACTTTCAGTTGAAAAAACTAGTTTTTTTTATTTAATTTCTGATCGTTTTTTTAAATAATGCTGGGAAATCCGGCGTCCCCTTCATAGAAATGTCCCTTCCCCCAAGGAAACATCATCCATGGAAGGATCCTCCCCCGTAACCCCCTCCTCCGAACCCCCCCATTAAAAAATCCCTCCTGAAACGTCTTTATACTTCCCATTAACCAATACTGTATGTAAACAATGCTCAAAGTTCATAACTTCCAGCCCTCCCTCGGGAAATGTGGGGGATTAAGTCATCCTCAAACACATATTTATTAGATTTTTGACTATGCTGAACAAAATGGCTATCTCAAAATTTTGATTGGGTTGCTTTGGGAAAAAATGAGCGTGGGAGGGGGCCAAGTTGCCCTCCAATTTTTTTGGTCACTCAAAAAGGGCACTAGAACTTTTAATTTCCGTTCAAATGTGCCCTCTTACGATATTCTAGGACTACTGGATTGATACGATCACCCCTGGGGAAATCAGAAATAAAATAAACACGCATCCCTGATCTTTCTTCTGAAAAAAAAAAAAAAAAAAAAAATCCACATTTTTGCAGATAGGAGCTTGAAACTTCCGCAGTTTCTGATACGCTGAATCCGATGGTGTGATTTTCGCATAACTTTTGATGGGTAAAACTAAACTTAATGAAACTTAGATATTTGAAATTAGCATAAAAATCTTATTCTATTTATGTATCTATGGGTATCAAAATTCCGGTTTTTAGAGTTTCGGTTACTATTGAGCCGGGTCGCTCTTTGCTTACAGTTCGTTACCACGAACTGTTTGACTACCGATCATGTTTGGTCCGCATTTTGAAGTCGATATTCTAAATGCTATGCTGACTTTGTGTTTCACTCGCTCTGTATATTGTGTTTTTAATTCTTTGTTCTTATGTTTTTTGAATCAGATTTTCCATGGAGATCCATTGCAAGACTGGGTATCCTTCGAGAACTCAATAAAGCTTGTCTAGTGCTAATTTAATCCTGTTAATTTTGTTCTTTTATTGTCCCTACTTCACAGTTCGAAATAATTCCCAAATAAGGCGACCTTTACCGGAATTAGCTCGCTTCAGCAAACAATTTAAGCAAACGTCATCATCATTTTAAAAGTAGCTAATACCACATAATTACTTTGGAGACTTGGATAGCCCCTTTAGTGTCGTTAACTTACCCCGCTTTAGTGAGACTCAGTTTGATACAGTTCCTAATAACATCTATTGTAACAAAAATATCAACAACAAAACTGTTGGTTCTACATCTTTATTTTCGAAGCTAATTTATTGTTTATTTGTTTATACATGGTTTTTCTTACGCCTTTGGGTGTAAAGGGTAGTATGCAATGCGCTCCACATCGAAACGTCTTGCAGCAAAGATAATAGCTTCTCGTTTTCCTAGCTGCAGAGCATTGCCAGAGATGTTGCAATCTGTTTTCTTTTTATGTCTTTCTTTTAAATTAATAAATTGATTATTTGAGGGGCTTCAGTTTCACGCAAAAGGTAATGTAGATTGCATTGTTTACCTCTCGTACTAACGCCGCAGGAGGAATCCAGCTCTAAAAGTCATTGAGAAGTTCTTCTTAATCGAATTTTATAGATCATAGGTGATTGTAGATAAACCCCGGCGAAGTGCCGATGAGGGAAGACCGGCGGTGGCGAGGCAAAAAACAGAAGCGGTGGTGCGCCGCCGACACGCCGCCGGTAAGGTGTCGGTGGCGCGCCGCCGGCGCGATCGATGTTGACCGCAAACGTTAATGTTTTCATCAGTCTTTCTCAAATCACAGCTTAAATTTACAAATTTATTTTCTCTTCTCATTGACAGTACACTTTCATAGGATACTCCACCTAGTAGCTACTGGTAGGAACCAAACTGTCGTATTCTTGTAAAAGTCTATCACCTCCCTTCACACTCCCTTTTGTATTTTTTTAAAGCAGCCATATAATGTTCTATAAGATCCGTCCCTGCTTTAATTAAAAAAAAATTAATTAACTTTTTGGCATCCTTGCTTTCAATAAAAAATTCAAGATATTATAATTTAAATATAGTACTTCCCTACCTTCCCCCTCTGGATACCACCTTGATAGGATACTGTTTCTGCTTTAAATTAAAAAAAATAATTAACTTTTTGGCATCCGTGCTTTAAAAAATAAATAAATTTGAGATATTATCATTTAAATATAATACCTACTCAACCCCCCCCCCCTTCTGGATACCACCTTGATAGAATACTGTCTGTACTTTCAATTAAAAAAATAACTTTTTGGTATCCCTGCTTTCAGTAAAAAATTCAAGGTACTATCACTTAAATATAATAACTCCCTATGCCCCCCCCTCTGGATACCATCTTGATAGGATACCGTCTCTGCTTTAAATTACAAAAAATAATTAACTTATTGGCATCCCTGCTTTCAAAAAAAATCGTGGTATTATCATTTAAGTATGATAGCTCGCTACCCCCCCCCCCCCTCCTCTGGATGCCTCCATGATAGGATACAGTTTCTTCTTTAAATTAAAAAAAAAAATTGCATCCCTGCTTTCAATAAAAAAATTCGAGATATTATCATTTATATGTGATACCTCCCTACCCCCCCCCCCTCTGGATACCACCTTGATAGGATACCGTTTCAGCTTTACATTAAAAAATCATTTACTTAATAATTAACAAAGGTCACTATATGGTTCAAACAAACACGCGAAATAACGTTTAACAGCTTAGTGCTCCTTGAAAAAAAAAATGTGAGGTACAATGACAACAACAAAAATGGCGAAATTATTCAGATATACCTCAAATTGTTGAAAAACTGAGTCATAGATTTGCCGTGGCACTCAATAAGATCCAAAGAATCTAATTAAAAGGGATCACACACAAAACCCAAATTAGGCCAGTAGCCTATGAGAAATTGCAAAATACCCAAGACGATGAACAAGTCCCAATGGGGGGCCCTGGGTCTATCAAAATATTTCAATGGTTTCCCAGGGAATTTGATATCAATTTTTTCCGGCTCCACTTTAAATAAAAAAATAATGATCTTTTTGGCATCCCTGCTTCCAATAAAAAAATGAGGTATTATCAGTTAAAAATGATAGCCCCCTATCCCCCCCTATAGGCAATAATTTACAATTTTTTCTGAATTATGTTTTTGGGGTAACTTCCGTTTCAATCTTTAATTACACCAACCTTGTACATAGCTTAGTCTTTAGCTAAATTTTGTCTCAATAGAAGGTTTTTTTTCGGGGGGGGGGGGTCAGAAAGAAGATTGTATTTTCTTTAATCTATCAGGCGTTCAACAATTGTTTATTAAACATTAAGAAAAACTTATCTAAAAACACTAAAAGAAAACACAATTCTGCAAACTTACGATTCAGCTGTAGAAACAATCCGTCGACTATCAATTTCAAAATCAAACTGAAGCTGTATAGTAGTGAATGTGTTCTATTCAACTTAAAAATAAAATTCTTGACTACAAATGATGTAAGAAATAGCAATTGGGAAACTGCATTCGAAATGATTTAATGCCTTTTCATAAAAACGATACTTTTTTTGTCAACATATGAAGAACTGTGTATATTGCAATTGTATCTGTCTGGTTTTTATGTAAAGTAACCAAAGAAACGAAAATTAACGAACAAGAGAGTAGTGAAGAATTGTGGTATGCAAAGTAATATTTGGCAGGGAAAGTAATTGGTGATAAATCACTAGGGGCGGCAACGTGATTGGTTGATTTTTGGGGATTCGGGGAACCAAATTTTTTTTTGGGGTGACGCATAGATTTTCGGGGAATTACCCGAAAATATTTTTTTTCTTGGAAGTTCAGTTTAAAAAATCGAATTAAAAAAAAATCAAAAGTTTTTCCAGGATGTGAATTTGAAACTTAAAATGATCAGAAATTGGCCTATATAAGACGTTAAACCTAAAACTTGCCAAAATTACAATGAACACTGAAGCCAACTTAAAAAAAACACAAAAATGCACAAATAAGGGCTGCTTTACCCCCTATCACTCCGCCCCCAAAAACGGCTATTGTTACGTTCGATAGATTTTAAGATTGCAATTTTTTGCCAATCGTTTTTTTCTTCTCCACATTTGAATAAGAATAAAATTAAAATGAAGTAAAAGCCTTCGAAAATAATGTCTCTTAAAATAGAAAAAATAATAAATTATTCCAAATCCTGTATGTGTTTTACTGCAAATTAATGAGGTCTTGCCACTCTGTAAAGCTGGGACGTCATTTGCACTTTTCTGGAAACTAAATAAATAACTTAAACTGGAAATTTGATTTTGCCGATTGATCTTCTATACAGTTAAAACCAATCGATTTAAGAGGAAGAAAACATTGGTACTTATTAGACTAATTGCACTAAATTAATTAGGGATAAAGACGCTAATATGATAAAAATAATTTTTGGGAATTCGTGCAGCATTAAATTAGAAAACTATATAAATAAATACATATTTAGTAATGAGTAAAGCTCGAACGACGCTCAAGCCGGTGGTGGGGGGGGGGGAATTGAGGATTGAGAACACCACAGTTTTTGTGGCTTTGGTATTTGGCTTCGTTTTTCAGTGTTCTTTCTTTTTGTTTTAGGTTTCATTTATTATGGTGTAGTATACATTTTATGTTCATTTTAGGTTCGACGTTAGTTAAGGTTGTCGAGCTGTTAGTTTTCAATCCAAGTAGAAAATGAAAAGTATTTTCAGAGGGAGGGGTATACAAGACTGTTGGAGCCGATGCTTCTAAAATCGTTAAATTCATAGATTGGCAAATAGACAAATGGTTGTTAATTTTTGTTTTCAGTTTTATTTCGTTTCATCATTTTTAAATGACCTGCAGGTGTGTTTTTGAATGATTAAATGGTAAAATAAAACAAAGGGCTGAAAACTGAAATTAAAAGATGGTCCCTGATTTGTGACAAAACGAATATTAATCATCTGTATTTGTTGATCAAGGATTTGTGTTTTGTAGTTCCTTCTGAAAAAAAAAATTGCTAAATTGCGTTATGAATAATAATATTGAGATTGGGATTGTGTTGCTCTTGCTCAGGTGAGCCACATTATTTTGTTAGTCCTTGCACCCGAAAGTTAATAACCCAGTCCTGTAAAAACAATGTATCTAGTCTACGGGACTCATAGACCTTGGTCAAACCAGACAATCTGTACCAGAGCTCCGTAGAACTCTGGAGTTCCAGGAGAAAGAGCGAGCTACGATGAAAAACATGAAAGGGGTTTTAAAGAGCCAGATTTTAAAGCAACAGTTCTAGTAAGAATGTTGATACTACTCGGGACATGGGGTTTGATCTCTCGATACTATTGGTGGGGTAATCCTCTTGAAGGAGCAAGGGACTATTTTGAGCGACTTATTTGAAAAATGTAGTTAAAGCTTAAAAACCGTCTATTTTAAATCGTTGGGGAACAACAGCCTATAAATCAAGGGTGAACTCTGAATTTTGTATTTGTAGCATTTATCTTTCATTTAAGCTCTTTCCCTTTCTCATTAAATTCAACTGCGTAGAATCTATGTGTCATTGACTTCCTTATTTAATGATTAAAAAAACTGTTATGGGAGAAGGAACTTCCTTGCAAATCAAATAATCTAACAACTATAGAATATTTAGGTCATTTTAATGTAGGTAACTTTAATATGGGCCGTTAAGGTTTATGAATTTTTACTGGTAAACTATATATATATTTTTTTCTTTTTTATTTAAGTGTTAACCTATATATTAGTGCTGAAGATTTTGATAATGTTTAAAGTATTTTAAATACTCGTATTTTATCCAGTATTATATATATATATATATATATATATATATATATATATATATATATATATATATATATATATATATATATAGAGGAGCACAGCTGTAGGGGCACTATTACCCCCCCTAGCATCAATAACAAAGGCATATACCTAAAATATTCCTGGGAATCAAGAGGAATTGTATATCAATTTCTGCCTCCCCCTTTCCTAAAACTCATTCTATATTTATCTGAAGGCTCAATGAGAGTTACAATATTTGGGCATGAAAGCGCATTCTTGAGGCTTCTACTCCCTTCCCCGCCTACAAAAATGATTCACCGCCCCTTCTTCATAATAGCTGATACACGCTTACACATTACTGTATATAATTTTACGAAATAAGAAAGAAATTAGTTTAGTTAAATAAAGCTTTTAAATAAATATCAGAAACATTTTTCTGGAATAAAAAGTGAGGTTATACCCCGCAGCACCCTTATTCAGGCCTAGTCTAAATTAAAGCAGATGAGAGATTAATTCTTACCCTTCCCCATACTCCTTCCTATGTTTATCTTAAGGCTTATGGGAGTTAGATAATTTGGGGGTTAAAATGCTTTCTTTTAGGCACCCCCCCCCCAACACCTACACAATAAGCTGCCCTCCCTCCTTCATAATAACTGATGCACAATTATAGATCATTAAACATAATTTCGTGTAAAATCAAGTGAAATAAATTAGTTAAATAAGGCATAAATAATATCCAGTATAATAGATAATAAAAGCCAGGTACGATTTATCTTAGAGGGTCAAGAAATTCAGTATTGGCAAGGGCTGGTTTTAAATTCTACAACATTGAATCATTATAATCAGGCTAAACCTAGTTTTGGAGAGGAAGTTTATTTTGAATTTAATTTACCGGCTATGATTTTATATCGATGGATTCAGCTTAGGGCGAACTGCCTTCCAATCAAGAGCAGGCAAAAGGTGTTCCACAAAAAGATAGTTGATCCTGAAGGTCGGTATGTGTGTCCTCTTTGTAAAGATGAGGACGAAGATTTGGACCATTTTCTCCGGAAGTGCCATGTGCTCTCTGATTTAAGGGAAAAATATTTACATGGCATTGTTTTACTGCTTCCTGGTATTTTACAAAGTAGTAATCCAACCACACTATTTCATATTGGCGTGTGCACAGAGAAAAGCTTAGAAAGAAGGAAAAGTTTATGCAATTAATTATATAGAACTATAATTATTTTCTCGATAAATTACCATTAGGTTTTTTTGCTATGAATTATTTTTCTGTGTGTTTCGTAATTTGTTCTGTTGGTGATTTACTTATTTTTCAAAAATTTCTGTGTGTAAATGGCTCTTGGGCTTTTGAAATACACGATCTATCTATCCATATGTTCATTTCCTATGTCGATAATAATGATAAATCTCCATATTAAACATTTCTCTTGTATGGACTATGTGAATTTTCAGGCAGTAATGCGCAACCGTGCTGCATTACTTCCTCTGCATCTGGTATGCTGAAATTGCAGCTTTTGATACTTTAAATCGTTTGGCTATCTCAGAATTTTCAATCGTAGCACCAATCGTAGTTTGGCGGCAGAAAATGGGAGAGAATGCCACGTTTCCAAGGCACAATTTTTCGGGTCACTTTGATAGGGCAATAGAACTTCTAATTTCCGTTCAAATGAGCCCTCTCTCGATCTTGTAAGACCATCGATTTGACAGGATTACTCCTGGGAAAAACAAACAAAGAACAAAAATAAATAAACACGCATAACTGATCTTTTGTCTGGAAAAAAAAACTAAAAAATTCCACATTTTGTAGATAGGAGCTTGAAACCTCCAGAATAGTATTCTGTAATATGCTGAATCTAATGAAATGATTTTCAGTACGATCATTTGCCTTTTTAGGGGGTTGCCCCCTTTTTCAAAAACTTGGCAAATTTTCTCAGGCTCGTAGCGTTTGATCTATAACGTTAAACTTAGTGAACTTCAAGTATTTGAAATCAGCATAAATAGACAATTCTTTCGGTGTATTCATTGTTCTCAAATTTTATTTTTTGGAGTTTCAGTTACTATTGGTCCAAGTATCTCCTTACTTACAGATCCTTACGACGAACTGTTTGATTTTACATGTATTTTGTAATTTAGATAGAATATTCTAGAATCCCTTCTTTTCTTCACTCTTTTTATTTTTCTTAATTTAGTTTGGCTGCCCAATTTTACATGTAGGAAGAATTTTGCAGGGAAGAATTGTCCGGGAAATTTTCAGCGAGGGGATTTTTTTTGGGGGGCGGGGGAGGCACGCCTGATCCCATTCAGGTCACGCAGGTTTTCAAACCGTTGCACATTCTCAATGTCAACGTCAAAACAATCTTTGCTGATATTCTTCAGACTAGAGCTCCAAGCAGCAAAAGATCTTCTGTGTCGTATATTGGATAGTCTTTATTTTGGATAAAAACATCTCTAACTACTAGCTTTTTCGAAATTTTCCTGCCATGGACAGCGCGGTTGTAGTACTTCAAAAGACGATATGTTGCAAATTATAAATTTAAAAAGCGATCGAAAGAACGGAAAAATAAGTTTTGGGCTTCTGATTGTTTTTAGCGAACCTCTGATGCACGTTTTTCTTATCTAGCCCTATTTGCCGAGTTCATAATTTCGACTCTACATTTTAGGAAAGGAGACATAAGGCCTAAATTCCTTATAACCAGATGTAAGGCATATAATACCATCCTTATAAGGAGATATAAGGCCCTTTGGAAAAAGTAGAAGCCTCTAATTTTCGTGAGACGCAAATAAGATGTAGAAACTTGAATGAGGCCAATAAGTCTAACATATTCAGTTTCATAGAGTGGTTTATAAATATCCTTTGACAGAAAATGTCCCAACACGTCTTTTGAAGTATCGCAACCAAACGGTCATCATTGCCAGTGTTTGAAAGGCACTGTCCCTTTCACTAAATTTAACTGTGTTAAATTAAAGACAATATGCTTGTTTCAAGTGCAGGGGTGGATCTAGAGCAAAATCTTGGGGGAGGCTCAATGTGACAAGGGTGTCAATGAGCAAATCTTGGGGGGAGGGGGCAATGTGACAAAGGCGCCAATAATTGACCAAACTGACACATTTATTCTAAAAAAGAGTAAAAAAGGAAAGAGGGCTCCAGAAAAATATTGGGGGGCCCAGGATCCCCCCGGTCCCCCTGGATCCACCCCTGTTCAAGTGCCTGCTTAGTGATAGGCAAATAGCCCGGTTGAGTATGCCCAAGCCTAGTACCTTGAAACTTGCGCATCATATTGATTTGTTTCATTTTTGGAACAGGAGAGGTAGATGAAGATTTCAACTGAGATTCCTTCCCGCTTCTGTCACTCCGTTTTCTACCGGTCATGGATACTTTTTGATGGTGGATTGCTTTTTGATCCGTCTCCAAAATTATGTTGACTCAATGATTCTTTATTACTATCCATAAACTTTAATTAAAACAAATTAGCTTTGGGGTAAAGTTTTCATACGAGTTTTTATTTGGCAACTCAAAGTGGCGAAATACATTTTTTTGAAGCAAATAGTTTTTGAAGAAACCATGATTGATTCGTAAATATTTAAATTTGAAATGAAAAGCTTAGCGAAAAGAATTTATGTTTTCCAGGAAGTTAACCCTTGTTTACATAACTAGATTAAAGTACTAGATTACTAATTCAGTTGCACTAGAATTCTCTTCCGGTAGAATTTAAGGCTTTATTTTGGAAGTAAGTCTCATGGAAAGTTTTGGCGTTGTAAGAACTGATTCGATTCAGGGAAAATATGAATCTCATATTTAGATATTCTCTCCTCCATTAGCAGCACACAAAAGAGTTAGCAGATTAATTACAAAGTCTTTATGGCACGCCTCTTTATACTCTTTGTAATAAATCGATCTAGGGGCTGATGCATTTTTTTTTTCCTTTTTCTTAACGCAAATTCTGGCAAAAGTTTTACATTACGATTTCGTGATGCATTACGTTTCATGTAATGCACTTCTAAGGCTCCCATTTTTTGTAAATCTTGACCTAATACAAGTAATAGCATCATCATCAATCAATTAGACTATTGAACTCTTTTGGCAAGATATATTTTCACTTTATTCAATTTTTCAAGGCCTTTCATATAGTCTTAACTTCTGTTAAAATGTGTAAGTCTTTCTTCTTCTTCAAACCCCCTTCAGATCTTCATCTCCTTCAAATCTTCATCTTTTTCATATAGATGTGGCTACCACGATTGTAACATCACTATCTTCTAATTTGATTTTTCTCACCAAAAATTAAAATGGAATTCCAAGTAGAGAGAGATTGTTCCCCGTCTGACCGAAATTTATTCCATCGATACAAATAGTTGGTGGCATTAGTCCCAGGTGAAAGATGGGCAGGACCAACACATCTCACTCAGCAAAAACACTTAGCAAAATCACTTCATCCGAAGCACAGTATATAAATATTAGACAGTATGATCGTTCCCTATCTCACCCATTATAAAAACCTGGAGCGAGGTGCGAGTGCTCCGGAGAACGTAAAAGCGACATTAGATCTTTTCACGGGTAGACAAGTCAGATTTCTCTTGAACGCGAAACTTGGCTTCAACGTTGGAACACTAAATTTTAAACAAACTAATTTTAAATTAATTTATTCCAATACATATATGAAAATCGGTAATTAGTAGTGCATTGTTATTATTCGATGTTTTTAGGAATTACAAGTAGGTTTCGAAGTCTCGAGTGGGTTTCAGTGGCATTTTGAGAAAGTTTCTGCCAAAATACGTGTTCCAGGGTAATTGGACCGCTGATGGCAGATCAAATGAGAGGAGCTGTTTGTACGTGCTAGTGAAAGAGTATGTGGGAGGAGCTGTTTGTTCGCACCGCGAATGAAGAGCCAGAAATCATCTGCGGTAAACTTACTGCTAATTATCTTTATACAGTGATCCGAAGCCACTGTATTTCCTTCTTGTTTTTCTTTAACCTTCTGTCTAGCCGTATTGCATCCAATTCCCCCTTCCATTTGGTAGGACAAGCAATCCAAAAGCTGAGAAAATTCGGCTTTAGTCACGTGCGAAAATTTGAAATATGTGGGAAAAAAAGAGTTGCAAAGATGGTGGTATATACGCAACTTAGTGTGAAAATCACATGGTGACTGCAAGGTTCACCTTTTGATAGATCCAAGCGCTAAGCTTTTAAAATTATCTAGATACCATTTGTTTCTTTTTATTTTCTTTCACAGAGTGGATAGTCTGATGGTTAAGATGGAACAGTCAATAAGGGACCCCAAACTACTTTTTAGATGAGTTTTAAGCATTTTCATTGTTAATAATTTCACTTATAATTCTTTTCTCATTCAAGTCTATTACTCTCATTTTATATCTGTCAATGTCAAATTCATAAGGAAAATCTATTGTTTTTTTCTGATAATGAAATGAAATTGTTCAAAAGTTACTTTCTAGTTTTCTAGTTTCGTGGACAAGTTGATGATTAAAACCAAATAACCTCGATTACACCTTTTATTTTAAGAATACACGACACACAAAAATCAAGCGTAAGTGGTCCCATTAATATTTTCGAAATTGTATTGTTTTACAAAAAGGTTTAAAGCCTTTCATTGGAAATGCATTTCTTTTCGATATTAAAGGGAAATTATACTGCTTAGTCTATCGCTTTTTTGTTATTGATGCTAAACAGTCACTTTTTGTGAAAATCGAAAATACCAAGTCATGCAAATATTAAAATTCATTCATATGACTCAATTGCCTATCTTTACAGTATCGAAGGAAGTTTGTCCGGAAAGTGATTGTTTGCCCTGAGATTCATGCTGTATCAGTCAATGATATGCCTCCTCAGTTAAGTAAGAAGTTTTTTGTCTTTTTTTCAAGCACTCGGAGAATTTTTTTTCGCGCAGAAATAAGACAGGAATGAGCTCGCCCTATGAGGAAAAAGAAATCTGGGCTATTGGACCCAACTTATTAGTACTGGCAGTACGGACCATGTATTGGAGGGGACAATCCTGACATTTGCAGATGTTCCACTGTCATCCTTGCAGCTTTCTCAACCCTTTGTTTTCGTATCATTTTCTAAATAAATTGTTGGTTTGTTTTTAGTCGTCTAACTTAATTTTATTTCCAACTTGCATTTTTGTGGCTTTTTTGAAATATGTACACACATGCCTGACATGAATTAGGGGGGAGGTCAAGGAGTCACAGTTTAATTAAGAAAGTATTTCAGTTTTTATTGGCGGTGGGGGAAGGTTCTTAGGACCTATTTCAGGGAGATTATGCTTCCCCACTTCCTTTCCTGAGTGTAAGGCATGAATTTTGGCTCCCAATACAAACTTAGCATACGGGGTATAATCTTTATGTACTATCATCTAGTGATTAATCCAATCTAAACCTTCCTGTACATCAGCTAATGTAAATGCGACTATATTTAACGGTAAGTTGGTCTATTTATAAATTTTCAAAATAATTTAATCTATATATTATCTATTGTTTTTTTTTTTATATTTAGTTAAACCTAGACATTTTTAGAATTATAGGCGTAGCCCAAGTGAAGTTTTTATCCATCATACACTGAAACAATCTTAATTGCAGTTCCGTTGTTGTGGTGTTGCCAGTTTCAAAGATTGGGGAAATATAGACGTTATGAATAAGGTGAATGTCCCAGACAGCTGTTGCAAAACTATCACTCAGCACTGTGGGGAGAATATGATTACTGCCCCTAGACCGAATGATACGATATTTACAGACGGTTGTGCTGTCAAACTTCAAGAGTCGATACAAAGTAACGCTGGAATTATCGCTGGTGTTGGAATCGGTGTTGCAGTTATTCAGGTAAAGAACCTTAATTGAACACTAATGGACATCAAGCATGCTTTAAAGCCCTTCCAGCCCCCTTCATTCGGTAAGGATATCGAGTCTACAGGGGAAGTGTATGGCTTGAGATCAGCAAATTTGCGTCAAAACAGCCATCTTTAATGCATTTTTGGTACTTTGTGAAAAGACAGAGTGCCCACTCGTTATTTCTATTCATTTGAAAGAAAGGAGAAAGCCCACAGAAAAATGTTTAGATTCTGATAAAGAGAGATAAAAAGCGATTGTCATTCTTGACTATTAATTTTTTTTCAAAGCGTTTTATTACTCTGGCGAAATTATACCATTTATCAATCTTTTCAAACTTGTTATTGTAGGAAGCTACAAGAATGCTCAATTGCAATTTTTGAGATTTAGCGGGTTTTCATGAGAACTATCTAATAATCAAGTCCTCTTTACTGCACTTCATGGTCATGAAACATCATGGGGAGATTTACTCCGAGGTTTCCTCTTCTTCTTTAGCTTTTGTAATGCTGTCTACTGACATCGATTATAAAAATATAATATAACAAAAGAATCATATTAAAAAAGTAAGGTATGCCTCGTGATCTTTTCAGTATTACAAATAACTTCCATTAAGTCATGTCTTAGGACTGATGTTTTCACATCGTATTTTCTTGATTTTAGTGCAAAAGTCCAAGATAATAACAGTGTTTTGATAGAAATAAATAATAAATTCTTGATTTTACTTAAAAGCTTTTAGTATTTTCATTTTAGTTCGATGCTACCACATAGGAAATATTTGTGTTTGAATACCACTCTCTAAGAGGCGTTTTTACATGGAAACCATTTGAAACAAAACTTGGGAAAATTATGTCTCATCTTGTTTGCCCTGATTTTAAGTCTTTGATACTTTTGTAATACTGACATGCTGGGAAATTTATGGTCGTAAATGATATTTAAAACTACGGTGCTGATATACCCGAAATTTAATTGCATTTTAATGGTTACTATGAATTATGGATAAATGTATCAGGCTGAGTTATTAAATTCTTTAAGTTACAATATACTTTCTCCACAACTAAAAGGGGGACCCAACATTTTCCATAATTTACTAGAGAGTAAAATTAAGGCCATGAAATATGATGTTCTGCGTTTGATACAACTGCGCTGCCGGGGTAAAAAAAACGCCCCTCCCTCCTAGGAAACAAAAAGATATATAAAAACATTTCAAAAGAGGAAAAATGAGAAAAAACTGTTATATCCTGGTAAAAACACATCTGGCAATACCCCCCCCCCCCCTTCTCGATTTGAGAAAATTCCCTGACAGCACTCATGATGGATGTTTATTTGATTAATCGACATTTCACACGGGACTCTTCAAATTTTCTGCTAAAACAAGACTTTTAGCTGAGGTATGTGTGCCCCTTTTTGGTATAATCATGACATTAAATTACATGATGTAGTCTTTGAGCTGTGGAAACCGAAACCTTAACGTGCCTCTGAAATGTGCCATATGCAGAAAGAAAGACACAATAGGACTATTGTGAGCGCAGTAAGTTATTTGAGGAAAACGAGTCAAATACAACATTTGCTTCTGATACGAGATTAAATAAAAAAGAAAACGTATTTTTTAACTGAAAGTAAGGAGCGACATTAAAACTTAAAACGAACAGAAATTATTCCGTATATAAAAAAGGGGCTGTCCCCTCCTCAACGCCTCGCTCTTTACGCTAAAGTTTTTTATTGTATAAAAAAAAATGTTGTGAGAAAGAGTCTAACTTTAGCGTAAAGAGCGAGGCGTTGAGGAGGGAACTGTCCCATTTATTTACGGAATAATTTCTGTTCGTTTTAAGTTTTAATGTCGCTCCTTACTTTCAGTTAAAAAACTTGTTTTTTATTTAGTTTTTGAACGTTTTTGAATTAATGCAGGTTTTGATTTTGGCTCACCGTACATGAATAATTAAAACAAAATTTGCATATTCATTTTACTTTTATTTGGTTAAATGGCTTTCTCAAAAGTTGTTGAATTATATTTACGAACGTTTTTATTAGTAATAAATATACGTAACTTACGAATTAACTTACGTAACGAACTTCTATATTCATATATTTTAATACGTATATTAGGGGGTTCGTCCCCTAGTCTATACCTCGCTCTTTACGCTGAAGTTTGAATTATGTACCAATTCTTTAAAAATGACCCCTTAATCACAAAGGCCGTTAATTATAATAAATAGCTCTTATGAAAGTGCTCTGATTGTTTTTTTTTAAATAAGGCTGGGAAACCCGGCACCCCCTTCATAGCAATGTCCCTTCCCCCATGAAAACTTCCTCCATGGAAAGATCCTCCCACATAAACCTTGACCCACCCCCACTACCAGAAAAAATCTTCCCTGAAAACGTCTGTATACTTCCCAATAACCAATACTATATGTAAACATTGGGTAAAGTTAATAACTTTCAGCCCTCCCCCCGGGGACTTAAGTCAACCTAAAAGACATAGTTATTATATTTTCGACCATGCTGAACAAAATGGCTTTCTCAAAATTTTGATCGGGTGACTTTGGAAAAAAATGAGCGTGGGAGAGGGCCTAGTTGCCCTTCATTTTTTTGGTCACTTAAAAAGGACACTAGAACTTTTAATTTCCGTTCGAATGAGCCCTTTCACGATATTCTAGGACCACTGGGTTGATACGATCACCCTTGGGAAAAAAAAAACAAACAAAAAACAAATAAACACGCATCCGCGACATTTTTCTAGATAGTAGCTTGAAACCTCTACAGTAGGGATCTCTGATACGCTTAATCTGATGGTGTGATTTTCATTAAGGTTCAATAAATTTTAGGGGGTGTTTCCCCCTTTTTTCGAAAATCAGGTAAATTTTCTCGGGCGCGTAACTTTTGATGGGTAGGACTAAACTTGCATTAAAATCTGATTCTTTTGATGTATCTATTGGTATCAAAATACCGTAGAGCTTCGGTTACTATTGAGCCGAGTCGCTCCTTACTTACAGTTCGTTACCAAGAACTGTTTGACTGCGATTGATTTCTAGTGCTTAAGTATCAATAAGTTTTGAAAACTTCTAAAAAAAAAGGGGGAAAACAAGCCGCTTAACAGCTTTTTCTACAAACGCTTTGTCCCAATATCATACTCCACGTTCAATAAGCTTCTTGCATTTGATTTTCGTAATTTTTGGCATTCAAATAGGCAATTACAATTATTGAATCGTGTTCAAAAGCGCTTATCTAAACCTACGTATGCTTATTGTCCTTCAGACTTCAATAAGCTGCAATGTATCCTTTTACAGATAGAAAATTCTTGGAGTATTTATCTATCAATACAAGGTAGCAATATTGTTGGTCAATTTCAGTGGTTCTATGGGGTTATAAGATTACTTTGATTTTTTTTTTTTTTTTTTTTTTTTTTTTTTTTTTTTTTTTTTTATATATATATAAGAAAACTGTTTTGATGCTCAAACCGTATTCGATAGAGCACAGTATTTTGATTAATTTTTGTAATATTTTTACAAAATGATTTTTGTGCAAGAGGTACAATTGATTTTTTACAATTTGTATAAGAGGCACAATTGATTTTTTGCAATTTGTGTAAGAGGCAAAATTGATTTTTTTTGCAATTTGTGTAAGACGCACAATTAATTTTTGCAATTTGTGTAAGAGGCACAATTTATTTTTATAATTTGTGTAAGAGGCACAATTGATTTTTACAATTTGTGCAAGAGGCACAATATATTTTTATCATCTTTTGCGTTCAATAGCGAATCGCAATTATTGGGTTGCGTTCAACCCTGCCTCTGAAAATGCACCAAATGAATAAAGACACACAAGAAGGCTCTTACAAGCTCACTAGCTTAATAATTGGAAAAGCGTTTGATACCACCTCTGCTTTTTAAGACGACGAAACCATAATAGACCTTTAGTGCTCATTCGTATTAAAATTATAACTAGCTAAAAACTTAATACCCTTGCCCCAAGGGTTGTGGGGGAGTGTCCTCCTCAAAAACATATTTTTTATCTGGAAATCAACTACGCTGAACAAAATGGCTATCTCAAAATTTTGATTGGATGTATTTGGGGGAATGATGGGCATGGGGTGGGGGGCTAGTTGCCCTCCAATCACTTTCGACTATTAAAAAGGGCACTAGTCACTCCAATTTCCAATCGAATGAGCCCTTTTCGAAGTTTCTACGACAACTTCTCGATACGAAGTGCCCGGGTATGGAAAAAAAAATTGTACCCACATCGTTCTTTACTTGGGCTCCGTTGAACGCAGGGTTAGTCTCCCTTGTCTTACCCTGCCTCTGAAAAGGCACCAAATGAATAAAGACACACAAGAAGGCTCTGACAAGCTCAGTAGCTTAATAATTGGAAAAGCGTTTGATATTACCTCTGCTTTTTAAGACGACGAAACCACGATAGACCTTTAGTGTTCATTATTGAAAATTTATTGAAAATTAAATTATTGAAAATTAAAAATATGAATTGTACTGGTTTTTATATGAAGGTTTTAGAGAGTGGCTCAGTTATGTATAGCCTCAATTACAAATTAGTTATATAGTACGCCTTCGTTGTATTTGGTAGCTTTTGGCTAAAAAAAAAACAATCTGTTTTAATCAAATCTTGGCAGTTTATCTTTTGGTAGAAGTTTTTCAAGGGCTTTTAAAAAAAATGTGTGAGACGAGATGTGGACAGCTTACGAATCACACACAACAAATTTGCGCAACGCTCATTAAGATGCATTGATTGCATATAATTATATATTGTCTTTAAGTGCTTTAAAATAGCATTACGCATTTATTTTGGAAGTTGGTAAAGACTTTTAATTACTAGCAAAGTTTTCACTAATTATTTTTAGAAAGACGAAGTGATACTGGACGCTTTTTAATCAAATCCAAAGTTTATTATTTAGATACAGAGTCAGGTGTGTTAAACAAGAAACAAACTGGTTATCTAATGTTTAAAATAATATACAAGTAGTTTTAATATCCCAATTCATTTTATTCTGAAATATAGGGATAATACGAAGTTCATTAAAATGATTCAGGGAAATAATGTAAATCTATTAGTAAACTTTCAAAGGCATAAAGCGACAATTTCCGTGGAAAATTTCAGAGGTTGCCTCGAGTAAACCACTCATTAACGTAAAATTCAATATATCTTAGACTTAAGTGATTAAAGTCGTTGAAGATCCGAAATTGCTCGTAAATCCGTTCAAAAGGATTAGAAACATAATTGGTGACCCTGAAAGGAACTGGAATTCCGGAGATTTGAATTTCACCTTTTAAAGCCTTGTTATTTCAGCCAAATCATAGTCAAAATGTTGATTTTCTTTTTCTTACTTAGAACCCCTCCCCATTCATGATTAAATTTTGTACTCTCCCTCCCAATAATACTCCTTGGAAATTTCAACCTTATCACTCAGTCTTTCTTGAAATATTTAAGAAACACGTCAAGCACTTTCCGCCACAAACGCATTGTTTTCCAAACTTTACTTTACATTCTGCTTTTCTTATGAGAATAATTCTTCTTTTAAAATGTTAGCTCAACCGGAACCAATAGTGGGTGTGTTGTGTGCTTATAGAATAAAGAATAATTCTTCTTTTAAAATGTTAGCTCAACCGGAACCAATAGTGGGTTTGTTGTGAAAAACAGAAAAAAACGGAATGAGGACACCTGCAAAAATCTTGGGGGGCCTGGACCCCTTCGGTCCTCTGGATTCGCCAGCGCCAGTCTTTCTTTCAGTTCACTTGCAGTCTAGTTACAAAATCAGTTCTAGGTAAACAGGTTCGTCCTAATGACACGTACACGGGTCTTAGACTACTCTTTTATGATACACATCCTAAGTGGTACTAAATAAAAAAAAAGTTTTTTTTAACTGAAAGTAAGGAACGAAATTAAAACTTAAAACGAGCAGAAATTATTCCGTATATGAAATGGGCTGTCCCCTCCTCAACGCCTCGCTCTTTGCGTTAAAGTTCTTTATTGTTTTAAAAATGAAGTTGTGAGACAGAGTCAAACTTTAGCGTAAAGAGCGAGGCGTTGAGGAGGGGACAGCCCCTTTCATATACGAAATAATTTCTGTTCGTTTTAAGTTTTAATGTCGCTCCTTACTTTCAGTTAAAAAAAAGTTTTTTGTTTTGATCTGAGCTTTGTTCTTGGATAGCCGTACATAATCAAAATGAAATTTGCATATTGATTTTACTTTTTTTTGGCTAAATGGCTTTCTCGAAACTTTGATTTGATGTAACTTACGAATTAACTTACGTAACGAACTTCTATATTCGTATATTTTTATTACTTGTATTAGGGGGTTCGTCCCCTAGTCAATACCTCGCTCTTTACGCTAAAGTGCAAATTTTGTTCCAATTCCTTAAGAATGACCGCTTAATCACAAAGGCCGTTAATTAGAATAAATAGCTCTGATGAAAGTACAAAAAAAACTTTACCGTAAAGAGCGAGTTAATGACTAAGGGGCAAACCCAATCACTTACGTAATTTCTGTCCGTTTTAAGTTTTGATGCTGCTCCTTACTTTCGGTTGAAAATTTTTATTATTTAATTTCTAATCGTTTTTTTTAAATAATGCTGGGAAATCCGCCACCCCCTTCATAGCGATGTCCTTTCCCCCATGAAAACTTCCTCCATGGAAAGATCCTCCCACGTAATCCCCGATACCCCCAACTACCAGAAAAAATCCCCGCTGTAAACTTCTGTATACTTCCCAAAAACCAATACTATATGTAAAAATCGGGCGAAGTTCATAACTTGCCGACCTTCCCCAGGGGACTGTGGGGGATTAAGTCACTCAAAGACATAGTTATTGTATTTTTCGACCACGCTGAACAAAATGTCTATCTCGAAATTTTGATCAGGTGACTTTGGGGAAAAAATTAGCGTGGGAGGGGGGCCTAGTTGCCCTCCATTTTTTGGTTACTTAAAAAGAGCACTAGAACTTTTAATTTCCGTTCGAATGAGCCCTTGCACGATATTCTAGGACCACTGGGTGGATACGATCCCCCCCTGGAAAAAAAAAAAAAATAATACGCATCCGAGATCTTTCTTCTGGAAAAAAAATGCAAAATTCCACATTTTTGCAGATAGGAGCTTGAAACTTTTATAGTCGGGTTCTCTGATACGCTGAATCTGATGGTGTGATTTTCATTAAAGTTCTATGACTTTTAAGGGGTGTTTCCCCTGTTTTTCGAAAATAAGGCAAATTTTCTCAGGTGCGTAACTTTTGATGGGTAAGACTAAACTTGATGAAACCTATATATTTGAAATCAGCATAAAAATCTGATTATTTTGATGTATCTCATCGTATCAAAATTCCGTTTTTTAAGAGTTTTGGTAACTATTGAGTCGGGTCGCTCCTTACTTACAGTTTGTTACCACGAACTGTTTGATACTGGGTTTAGCGCAGGGTAATTGATGTATTGATCCCCCCCCCTCTCCGCGAAAGATTGAAACATGCAGTGAGAAATTTACCTTTTTCGTGTTTACGACCTTCCGGAAAAATCCTGTGATCCCTCAAAGGTTTGGCATTTTTGCGTCCATGCTGAGTAGAATCAAACCACCTTATCCATAAAGAATAGTGTTAGAATCTAAAAAGGTGCTTAATTAGTGATTATTCATATTCTTTGCAGGCCGTTGGGATTTTTTTGGCGTGTTTTCTGGCGCGGGAAATTCGAAAAACCTACGAGACGGTTTGAAGTGACCAGGAAATTTGCAACATGGTGCCAATGGCTCAATATGAACTTTTCAAAGTGTGTTATTGTGGAAACTAATTTTCGTCTATTTTTCAATCAATCGCTCTTTAAAGATCAAGAAGTATTTTCTGCTTGGCGCAAATATGTTAACTTTTAAGTGATTTTCTTGTTTTGATTATGTAAGAGCTTATATAACCATTATTAATTAAAACATTTAATATTTGATCCAGTTAATCTTGCTCATAGCATAGGTTCCCAAACTTTTAAAACCATCAACCCTCTTTGAAATACATTTTTCTACGACCTGCTCGTGGGTTCAAACTTTTTAAAATCAGTTGTCTGATCACAATTAATGAATCCTTATTTAGAATTTGCCATTATCCCTCATAACCTTCCTAGTAGCATTTTCCTTTCTTCTTAGTATGTTTTGGGAACCTATGGCTTCTAGATGAACATATACTGTGCCCATTTTGACCAAGTCCAGCATACAGACGTAAAGACAGTTCAAACCCCTAGATTGTTTTGTTCTTACGTACCAATCATCTGTTGGTGATAATTGTCAGAATAACATTGTTCATACTTATGTGTTTGAGGAATAAGAGTATTTTCAATGGAGTTTAGAAGGACCATTAAAAACTGATTTAGCAACAACAACAAACCTTCTTTTTGTTGTTTAATCCTTCTGTAGGAAAGATCTATATTTCTCAAAAAGACTAGGAAGCTCTATTTTTTATTTCTTGCATATTCGTTCTGTGAACTTGATTATTGAGGCGTGTCTTAGGTTCAGTTTAGAAAGAACTTACTTAAACTGACTTATAAATAAAATTATTTGGTGTTTAAAGTTCGGAAAAACAGCGAATGCCTTTTTTGTAGCAAACATTATTCTTGGAAATATCATTGTGGTTTTCTACAATTAAGATTCAAGTAAATGCTGTGAGGCTAACAGCAAAACAATTTTAAACATAGGCGTCGGCTTCTAAGAGGCTCTTATATTGCATTGCACAATATGCGCATTTCTATGTAGAATGTCCTGGTTATTTGAATTATCTCCACGGAAGAGAATATGTAGATTTAATATTTAATCCAACATAACCTAACTTAAGGGTTGAATTGCATGGATATTCAGTTAAATGGGGTCGTGTTAAATGAAGGATGAATTACACGGGACTTGACTTTAACGGGATTGAGTTGCACGGGGGCTGACCTAAACGGGCGTTGAGCTGCACGGGGGCTGACCTAAACGGGCGTTGAGCTGCACAAGGATTCGGCAGTTAAATGGATGAAGTTGCAAGGGGTTCAGTTAAGCGAGGTTTCAGGTGCACGAGAACCAGCAGAAATAAACCAAAAGAAAAGCACAATCTATATTTCATGATTGAATTGGTTATTCAACTTATGTCTATGTTAACAAAGGGATGAATATGAAATTGTTATTTTTTCAAGTGTTTCTATTAGTAGACTCTTTGGATTTTGTAAATTCAGTGAAACATCGCGTGTTGGCCTATTCTTTTACTTGTATAAGGAGGGTGGACTTAATATGGGCGTTGACATGTTCTATCCTGGCGCTTAACAAATACCTTCAATATTGATTTATTGAAGGTATAAGCCAATATATAATTGACTATAAGCCAATATATATTGGCTTATAAAATCCAGCGTATATCTGATTTGCTTTATTGTTTTTAATTTATTTCCAATTATTTTTTTTATTTCCCGTATTTTATCACACAACTAAAAATATTTATGTTTTATTTGGCGTATTACGTCATTCTTTACAAAATCTGAGTGGTTGCCAAATATGAAGTCTATAAAACGAATAATAGAGTGTGAGTATGGAGAATGTGTTTAGTACCTTTACGGATGTAGCCAGTCACATCGGATTCTATAAAACGCATTTATCATTCAATGGCCCAAATGTTGTCTTACCAGTCGTATATTTATTCTTATCTTTAGGAGAAATCTTATTTTTATGAGCTTGTGTGGTCGTATGCAGATCGATTTAGGTTCTGAACGGTTCGTTTGTTCTCGCAGTAGATAAATGCTAACTCTCTTGTGCGAGTTCCATAATTACTCAAATTTTTGCATAATAATTCCCTTTTTTAGTATAAAATAATTAATAAATAAGGTAATCGGGTCATAAATTATAGATAATACAATGAACAATAAGGCAAATAAACAAAGTTTATTTCGATCCTTAAAAAGAGATTTTGGCAAATCTAGGCTCTGCTAAAAATTTCATCTAAAGTGAGTTAAGTCTGTTTTTTACCCTTTTCTTTACCGACGCCCCAGCATAGCTCAAGCCAAATTTTTCAATGCGTTGACGAACTAAATTCTGAATTGTGCATCAGCCAAAATGTATCTTAAGCGATCTAAAAATATCCAACTTTCTTTGAACGGACCAGGGATCCAGCCCTTTCCCGTCTATTTATACTTTTGAACTTTTACCGACAACTTCAGATACGCTATTAAAAAGGTCTTCCAACCTGTAGAAATGACTTTTTGGTCTGGAAAGACGTTGCTGCTTATCCCTTTTTCAAACAGAAAAAGTATAGATAGCTTTCAAGCTATCTTCAAGCCTTATTTTGTAGCTTTTAAGACCCACAACCCTTTCTTTGGGGGTGGAGCCAGAGTACACTATTTTGTGAAGTTTTCATTTATATTTATACAAATTTCTCAGGTGCAAAATTTCCAATAATAACAGTAACGCATTTTCAAGGAGCTAATTTGTAAATACTGGGATGTATTGTCAAAAATAAAGTTTAGAATAAGGAAAAACTTAACTTTCCTCATTCTTTAGCAGCCCAAAAATATCTGTTTGGCGCGGGGGCAGGGGAGCGGTTACGCTCCCTATCTTCCACTCTCCACGGTATGTACTGTCATGTCCGAAATGTAAAGTTGTATCTTATACTAGTTTCGAAAACGTGTTAAAATTTGGGGCCCAACGTAAAAAAAGTGACTTCTGAAATTTTTGTCCTGGACCCGACCATTTCAGCTTTTAGACCCTTTTCCCCTGGAATTAAAATAATGGATCTTGGCGGTGTAGGTCCGAAGATTCCCCTCCATGACCTTGAACATGATAATATAGCTTAACAGCAATTTTGTTAAATATAAAAATAGTACTTTTTTTGTGTAATTTCTCCTAATTCCAAGAGCTAGTTGCATTTTTCCGTCACTAGTCGTTTTGTCACGATGACATTTTCCGGTTTTGGGGGAGGATTTTTGCTGTTTTTGGCGAAAAAAAACTAGAAAATAATCATATAAAACCTATGAGCATTAGAATAAACATCATTTTTTGAATTTGAAATAAAAACTTACATTGCAGAACATAGTCGCATATTAAATAATTCAGCTTTTTTTAAAGTTAAAAACACATTTTGCTTGTAAAACCAATAATAATAAAAAACAAACAGAAAATACAACTATGTAATAAAAAATACAACATAGGTAATAAAAATTATCTAACAGATATGAAGTCACCACGGCAAATCCGATAAGAAATACCAATTCATTATTATCTAATAGCAAAATTTTGTTGTACAATAAAGGAACAGCCAAAGTTGGCCATCATTTTATTGAAAGATAATCTTCAATAACTTCTTTAAAACACCTTCATTTCGTCATTTATTGTCTCTTAAGAGTTCTCTAGTCTAGTACATAGAAAAATACATTGAAAAAATTTCTAGGGACATAGCTTACCTCTCAGTTTACCATGCTTCTATCCCCCTCACCCCTACCAGCGTTGCAATGGTAAAATTCTGATTTGTACCAAACAAAGGTATGAAAGAAAAGTTTTAGCGCGTGTCGCGCGAATCTACTTTCGAGCGATACTTTCTACAAAATGTACAATCTCCTTCTTTCCTCTTTCCTATATTTTTCTTGCTTAAGCAGGCCTACATTAATGGACCGCAGTTTTAAAATTTTTAATTTGGCGCGGACTTCCTGAAACGTTGTTAAACGATATGGTTGAAAAGGTATGTCTGAGCAAAGCCAGCAGTCACTTGAAAGTCGCAAAAAGAAGAGAGGCAAACGTCGCGAGACATCAGCATTTATGCAACAATGAATGGTGAAGGTCCGAATCCCGACTATCGAAAAAAATCGCTAAATATTAAAGCAAGTGTTATTAATTTGCAACGGCAAAATTCAAAAATGAATTTGTCGGCAAAATTGTACTGAATTTCCGATTTAAAGAAAAAGCTACACACATTCCGTATCCAGTAGCCTGTTTCTATATACCTATGCCTACACATCCAGAGCACTTCATGTTCCTTCCTAATTGCTATACCTAGAGCAAAAACTGGCATATCTTTAAAAAGCCACGCTTTCATTGTATCTAAAAAGGGAATCCCGTTAAAAAATATTAAGAGCTGGATAAGAAAAGTAAGTACCCCACGTACAGGTCCAAGGAAAATGTGCTGTAACTGTTACAATTGTACAGCCCTTTGCATTACTGCCCCCCGACCTGGAGACTACCAGCCATAATTTCATTATACAAGTTCCTAAGCTTTTTTTAAAATCCCATTCACCTGCAAGTTGTAATTTTTGCAGTTTTTTTCGTATTCAAATTTTTAGGTTAAGTTTTCCTGCAAATACCGTTGAAAACTTTTGGTCTTCTGTAGGATTATACAACGAGATATGCATGTTGGCTTAGGACATGTAGATACTAACATTTATTTAACTCCAAGGGAAAAGATATAGAGGGATGGAGATCTACCCTAGATATAGTGAGTTTCACCATCGAAATTTTTACCCTGACTATAAGTAAGAATAACAAATATAAAAAGGGTAGAAAATAAATTTATCGAAAACTTATAATTGACAGTATCAAAGACATGTAAGAAATTCAAGGCTACGTTCCGTAAAGAAACGGTGTCGTTTTTTCGGTGCTCCATTTGAAGTTACTGGCGCTGGTCTTTTGAGGAAAAAATTCTTCACAGAAGGCGTTGACTCTACAGTTTCTTCTTCTTTCTCCCTGAAGATAAAGAATAAGGAAAATACAGAAAATCTTGGAATTGTTGTGCGACGTGAATGAAACTTTCGAGAATGGGCCAACCACCCAAATTAGAGACTACAACTGTGTTTAGAGCTCATATCTCACTTATTTCCGCTTTAGAACACTGACCTCTAACAGACGAGGAAAATCTTTCCACTAGATGAATGAAACTTTCAGGAACAGACTCTGGCTTATGTCTCCCGTCTTTTGCAACCTATAAGCCTTAAAAGATCCTATGAGGTCCATACATAAAAAAATTATAATAATTTGGCTTAAATCTGAGACATTTGTTTTGCAGAGTTAAGACAGGTACAGAACTGTCTTCAGACAATCTTTCAAGACTTAAAACTAGAGAAGAAGTGGAGGATGGAATTTGACAACACTTCCTGTGTCCTAGCTTGGCTTGTGAATCCATTCCTGGAGGTTTTTTTCGTCATAGCACGATAATTTTTCCAGTCAGCGAAAATGTCATGACATTCGGTCATCCCGAATTATCCAAATATTATGTAACAGCACACTTTCTTCAACATACAGAATATATTCGATGTACTCTATATAATTATAATTAATACATGAAATATTCTTATTAAATATTTTCTTTAACAAAAATACAAAGTTTTCTAATTGAGTTCTAATACTCTGCAAGTTGAGTAGTTATGAATTATTTGATGCTTTGGGCCTAATTTTACACAGATTCTGCAACGTAAAACTTCGCGTAAAATTTAGTAAGAATTTTGACTTTTTAAACTTTCAATTTATACAAGGAGATCGATAAACTTTTATCATGTTTAATATTCACATTAAAAAATGTGTTAATATAGTAAAATTGGCATTTATTGATAAATTTTGTCAAATCAAGAAATTAATTCTTTCATTTTTGATAGAATTTGGCCAACTATTAAAGCACCGGTCATAAAAAAATAAAAACTATTTTTCTCTCTTTGCTCACAAAAAAATTTGTTTCCAGAAATTTAGCTTCCAATTCTTGTTAGGTGATAACAGCCCTTTATTGATTTTTTTCATACGCCTCGAGTTTAGTCTTTATTGAAAATAAGATATGTCTTCTTTCATTTCTTCATTTTATAAGATATAAGATATCTTCTTTTCATTTTATAAGCCTAACGTCAAATTTGGCAAAATTTGTGTGATAAGGGAAACTTGAGTGTCATTGGTAAAATTGTTCATTATATCTTTCTACAAGACAAAATCACACATCGACGACGAAAACTGAAAGAATTCAACAGAAGGCTCCGAACAGAAGGCGACGAACAACTGAAGGCTCGTCTGTCTAAAGTAAAAACCTATTTTTTCAGATTTTATAATGCTCAAAGTGGAATACTTGACAGTACAAGTGTGAAAATCGTCATGTTTTCCGACAAATACGCTAACACCATCTATCTTTGGTTCTTCACTTCCCTAAAGAGGCCAACACAGCTACGCACGCTCCTCCTTAATCCTAATCTATTCAAACCCTCCCTTTTTAAACCATTCTAGGAAGTTCCATTACCCTTAAATTTTTCTTTACGACATCCTCTCACCCCAACCGCGGACGACCTGCTTTCCTTTCAGCCCTAGCCCTAGAGTGGGCCGATAAGGACAATCCTAGGGCTAGGGCTTTCTCTCATTATAGCCCTATCAAGCGGGATTGAACTAGACTTTTCGTACAACCTACTGTTTAAAACACGGTCAGTCAGCCGTATATCCAAAACGATCCGTAAGCAATTTCTCTGGAAAACAACTAGCAAATCTTCCTCCGTTTTTCGGAGCACCCATTCTTCATATCCATATTTGACCACTGTCATCACTATAGCTTCCAATATTCTAATCTTAGTTCGAAGACTTATCTTCCTATTCTTCCAAACTTTTCAATTAAGAAAAACACTCTGAGTCTTGGCTATTCTACTTTTAACGTCTTCACTGCTCCCACCGTCTTTACTAATAATACTACCAAGGTAAGTGAAGCTGTCCGCTTGATCAATTTTTTCGTTACCTCTCGTCACCTTTTCGTCTTCACTTACTCCTAGCCTTAGCGACTAAGTCTTCTTAACGTCAATTTTCAAACCTATTCTAGCACCCTGAACTTGCAAAACCTAAAAAGTTCATTCATTTTGCTTACACTTTCATCTAGGATGCTTAAATCTTGAGCATAATTGAAGTCCAGGAAAGTTTTTCTTCCCCATTTGATTCCGTATTCTCCCATTACCTTTCCTGTGCTCTTTAAGACAAAGTCCATCAAAACGATTCATATAAGTGAGGATAGAACACAACCCTGCTTAACTCCTGATTTAATATGAAACCAGCAACTAACCTCATTTCCTACCTTAACTACAGCAATGTTATTCTCGTACATAGCACTAATCCCTTTAATGTATTTGTCTGATATACCATACAAGAATAAAACCTTCGCTAAAGCTCTTCTGTCAGCTTAATCGAACTCTTGCTCATATTGAAGCATTCTCCTCATTCACACCAGGATTTTTTGGTATTCACATGTTTGATGTTTTCACTAAACTTTTCTTTCACTGGAACAGGGCAGAATTATTGCCATAGACCTTACACCATACAATCTATTAGGCATAAGGCTTCTTGTGAAACAAAACTTGGAAAGTGGTTCTTCTGACACTGGCTAGGGTTTATTTTTGACATTTCTAGATTGAGAAAATAGAACATCTTTTGGTACATTAATGTTTGTGTACCACTAGAAGTGTAAAAAAAGTATTTGAGTTAGCAAAAAGAATTTCTAAGCTTTGTTTAAAGATAATTCTAGTTTGAAAATTTTTTTTGTCCCCCCCAAAGACTTTTTATTTCAAAAGGGCTTTACCAAGAGAGAGGGATATTATCCCTAGCAAATTATCCCAAATTTTGGCGATTTTTATTTCCCCAGATCATTTGTTCCTGTAGTTATTTCTACTGATTTTTGTCGACAGATTTTGTTTGCTGCCTCATTGGACTTTCCCTGAAATTTCTGGCCCCTATAAGCAGTTTAGATCCGGAAGTAAAGGGTAGAGTACTTGATTTTAGACGATCTATCTTTCGATTTAGTTCTAGGGCTAGTGGCAATGCCGCCCACAGCTCCTAAGTTTTGAAAGAATATTTTACGTCACTGTCTCATACCTAATTACATTGTGATCACTGAAGAAACTATATGAGTGATGATAGAGTTTATAAAATATTATTATAACTACAACTATCCATGATCATAGATTTTCAGGTAGGTAGCTATCAGAGATTTTGATTCCATCAGAGCGTGTTAAATCTCAAAAGTTTCTTTACTTTCCGATTGCTGACTCTGAATTTCCAATCTTCTGGGATCTTACCTGTACCTGAGAAACTCTTAATTATGAGCTCCAAATTTAAATCCTCTGTAATCTTGTCAATGACTATGAAAGTGTTTATTGCTGGCTCCAATCGCTCTTTCTGCAACAAAGCCAAATAGTCCGTGGTTAAGTGCTACATTAGATCTTCTACAGGCGAATATTTGTTACGTTAAAAGCTCCTTAACTCAAAATCAAATTTTGAATAAATTCTTGGTTTTGGCAAAGGACAGTTATGATCTACACCCCTCCCCCTTTTGGATGAAAGATTACTCATATTTTTAATGAGATAAATCTCAGAAGCAAGATCCTTTTATAGGATTACGCAGCTTTTTTGACTTAGGTTATGCTGTAACTTTTGACAAGTTCCGCAGTTCCGCTGGCATCATCAGGCTTCAACCAGTAGAAAGGTTGTCAAGTAGTCTTACCATGATATAAGGTATTTTTGCACCATGGATGCTGAAAAGCATTAACTTTACAGATGGTTGGAAAGACTCAAAAATGGCTCTCGATTTGCTTGGCTGCTAATAATTACCAGTTTCACGAAAGGAACGGCGTTCGGGTTTTTCGATGTTATGATTGGTGTATTTGGTGTATGCTTACTTTTTTATAAGTACTTTTTTTTCCTCACTTGATTCAAATTCCAAATTTGTAATACATTCTATTAAGTCAGTATAAATCATTTACTTTAATGAAAGATGTAATCTGTTTTAGTAGTTTTAACTTAAGGCTATCAAATCGAAACAGTTTAACAAGTTACAATGATTAGGAAGAAACCACAAGTAAAAGTTTAAAAGCTCTATTTTAAATTTATTTCAGAAAACGAGTAAAGAAGACATGAGGCATTTCAGAGAATGTAGATAGATATACAGGTTTAATGTATTCAAAATTAACCCAAGAGTAAATTTAAATTATGGAATGCAAATAAATACTTCTATTTCAAACGCAGAGCTATAAGGTTAGGAGTACAACGCACAAAACAGTGTGCTAAGTGTTTTCTTGAAAAGAAAGGAAAAAAAAACTTCAAAAAAGAAAATAGCTAACACCCACCTACCCTTGATTACCTACCAAAAACCAAGTCAAAGCGCAGTCTCATGCGCAATAAACATAACCAACATACATTTCCAACTTGTCCCTGAGACTTACACATCATGAAAAACTACAAAATTAACTAATCAACTAATTAAAAAATCTTATCCAGGATTAATATTTTTAGTTTTCCTGAAGGTACCGTTTAGCTGACTCGGGCAGAGTATTCGATGAGCAGAGGCATCAGGAGAGGCAGTCAGGGGATCAAAAACTGATTGATGTAGTGATTAGAACACCACGTGTAACATGTTTTGGGAGAATGTCCGGCTCACTTCATGATACCTACAATGATATCTTTCGCTAAAGAAAATGAAGACTCGAAAGACTTACCATTGAATAGCAACACATTTGTCTTTAATGATGGTCTGGGCAGTCTGCCAACTGAACCTAACTATTTGAGGAAAGCCAAAGACAGGATCCAAAACATCAATTAAAAACTTTTTTGTGACAGGATCTGCAATTAATAAATTATTTTTCTCAAAAGGGGCCTAAAAATCAATAAGACACGATCCCTGTTCAACATTTTGAAGCCACGTTTGATTGTGGTCAAAAACTCGTTGAAGAAATCTAAAATGGACAATTAAAAAGACAAAATATATTTTACTTGATTTACCTATTGCACTCTTCAGCGTTCTTTGGACGAATTCCACGGTAGGAAAATAAGAAAGCAGTTCCATACAGGATAAACGCCTTCTTTGTAGGTAACGCTTAGTAGAGACTATAAAAACTAAATAAATAAGAACAATAAACCTTTATAGGAACTAATTGCTGCAAATACGGGATGTTGAGTAGAACTGAACTTCATGGAGGAACCTAATCTATCCCCCACCCAGAATGATCAAAGGTGCATCTTAATTAAGTTCTATACATTACCCCTCTCGCAGAATTTGAAGAAATAGGGTTTGATCATCAATATATTATCCCCCCCCCCCCGCACACCAAAAAAATTGCAAGCCCCTATATTACTTTACGATTACTATTAGTTGAGATGATAATATATATCATTTCAACGAGGTTTACCTATTGCACTATTACCTATTGCATTTTTTTTGCACTATTACCTGTTACCTATTACACATAACTATATAAACAAAAAGTTAATATAGATTTAAAAGGGCAAAATTTAAACAGGCTCAAACATAAGCTCTGCTAGGAAATTTCCCTGGGAGGACTAATTGCTACCAGGTGCTTTCTCATTATTATAACTTTGCTTAGAAATATTTATCATTTCCTTATTTATAGATTTTTTAAGTATTCGTGTTTCCCAGACAACCATCCCAAATAGTTGAATTTCCATGCAACTTCCCATGATTTATAAAAAAAAAATTTGGGAGGAGCTAGTGCTTGGACAATTTTCCTAATTCAGCCAGCCATCATAGATACAAATACAAGACTGCAAGTCTGCGTTAGTAAATGTCAGATGGTACCTCAGTGTACTTTTTGCTTCCATTTTACACTATGGATCGCAAAAAAAGTTACGGAGACACCAAAATCTTACAGGTCACGTTTGAAATGCAACTGATTCAAAAATGATAACACAAATAGTTATTTATCATAAAAAAATAAAAATGCTCAAAACCTTAGTTAAGGCCATTTACACAGGATTATAAATTACACAAAACTAATCTATAAATGAATGCCTCAAATAGTATATATATATATATATATATATATATATATATATATATATATATATATATATATATATATATATATATATATTATATATATATATATATATATATATATATATATATATATATATATATATATATATATATATATATATATATATATATATATATATATATATATATATATATATGTATATATAAATATATATATATATATATATGTATATATATATATATATATATATATATATATATATACATATATATATATATATATATATATATATATATATATATATATATATATATATACATATATATATATATATATATATATATATATATATATATATATATATATATATATATATATGTATATATATATATATATATATATATATATATATATATATATATATATATATATATATATATATATATATATATATATATATATTTATATATATATATATATATATATATTCCTAAAACGTATTTTGCGTATATAATTGTGTTAATTATTCATAGCCACAAGAGATAAAACTTAGCTCTTAGGTCATTTTTTAGACAGAAGCTGTGACAAATTACGAGTACTGCAGTACGAAGCCTCCTGAGGCCAAAATAGGTGCACGAACTCCAAATATTCAAAATTTGAATAAAAATTAATTTAAGCTTGCTCTGAAATTTTCCAGTTCTGTTGGGTAGCAAACTGCACTGTCGGGGGTGGCAGGAATTTTCTGTTCCTATGAAAGCCATTTCAAATGCATTAGTCCCTTCTATTCAGTCTTCTAGTCAATCTGGACTTGTCCCAGTTAAAGATAGGAACGGAGCAACAATTAGTGACAAGAAAAGAGTTAAAGAGAGATGGGCAGAACATTTTGAGAATATGTTGAACCATGACAGAGTTACAGGATAAGATATAGAAAATAATAAAAAGTATGTGATGCTTTGGACGCGAAGGAAGATTTATTTTGAAGGAAGAAGGATGATTATCTCAGAGTTAATAGAAAACCTCAAAGATTTCTCTTTTTTATTCATTTAATGGATATAAAAGATGTTTTTCATAATTGATCTGTTGAACAAACCTGCAGGATATCCAGATCCCCACTGAATGCCGTCTTCAATATGAGATTCCTTGAATATCCATTGTTTTAAAACACCGTCTCTAGCAACTTTAGCACAAATTGAGGCAGCACTAACAACAGGAAATAGGGCGTCAGCTTTCTTCGACACATTAATTTTGATATCAGGAAAAATCGCCATAAGTTTTGCCTAATAAAGGAAATTCTTTAATAAAGATGGGCATTACACTCCAAGTTTAAAAAGATCAACAGAAATCAGGACCGATATGAATTTTATTGGTCACTTAAGATGCAATATAAGAAAAAGTAATAAATGCTGCAAAACAAACCATGCAAGACACTTCTTCTGTTTATTTGTTTTAGGGTTTATGTTTCCTGTGAAAGACGCGATTTCTTGACAAGCCCATAGCTTCAATTTTAACAGAAACGACAGGAAACTTTGGATTTATTAGTTTCTGATAATTATTATTTTAGTTTCTAAACACTAATAAATATATTTAGTTTTCAAATGCTAATAAATACAATTTATTTCTAATAAATATTAGTTTCTATAAATGGATTTATTAGCTTCAGATCCGTTTCTTCATCGAGCTCCCCTCAAAATGTTTTGAGTTTACTCGTCTACTATGAACTTTAGATCATCTTTCGTTTGTTTCTGTCCTCTTCAGTACAATATAATAAATTTTAATTAAAATGAGTGTCGACTAGCCCTGATATTCCTCCAATACCATTTTTACAAATTTTTTCTTCTTTTGGCTAAACAAATATATGTAAAATCTTCAGGAAACTTCTAAGGTCAATAGCATTCAACCCACCGGCCAATAGTATAGTTAAAATCGACTGACGGGCTAAGATGCACTCTATTTCAACAACTTTTATTATATTACTCCTAAGCAAGAGGATTCAATCGTGAAGCAATGAGAGGCAGTAGTCACTATAGCGTAGAGAATGAGGTGTTGGGAAGCATCAACTCCCATATTATATAGATTAATCACTGACTATTTAAGTTCTAATGCTGTTCTCTACTTTTACACATTTTTTTCCCATTCATTTTCATTATCATATTCATTTTGATCCAACCTTAGCTTTTACGGCAAAGTTTAACTTTTGCATTCATAATGCTTCGAAACTGAAAAAAAAAAAAAATCCTCTGAAAAAAAATACCCTCTTAATAGTTTTTAAAATATTAAAACTCAACATCATCATTTTCGTCCTATTCTGCATCCTCACTGTCCTGATATCATCTGATCAAGCAGCCTCCTTTTCTTTTATGTATGATCACGAATCGTGAGGAAATTTAGAGTTGCTGCTCTTTTGAGAATACCCAAAAGCCACATTCACACAACTGATTGAGGCAGCTGATCAACTAGCAGTACCTGAGATTTCAGCCTTCTCTTCAGCCACAGGTTGATACGCTTATATTTTTTGAAGAGGATTCACTGGAAAATATCATTCCTGACGAATGTCATACAGTGCCGGAACCCACTGGGCTAGGAAAAAAAGCAGTAACTAAATAGGATCTTGTCAAAATAAACTGATTTACATTGAAACAGCCTAATAATATAACGTAAATATAATCTTTTACTTCACTATAAAAGTACTTCACGATAATTGGGGAGTAAGGTTCCATTTTACAGCCTAATCACATGCATAGTCAAAATATACTGCTTCAGCTGAAGAGATACGAGAAGTTAAATCCTCTCTCCGCACTGACAGGAAGAACCATTCACGGGACTTCGCCCTAAAGACTACACCTTTGAGACTTTCCAAAACCCATTCCCCAAAGAAAGGAGATCTACTGACTTTCAAAACTTTCCCAATACTTGAGTGCAATAATGCAATAGGGGATAACCGTCCCTGCATTTTGTGTGGACTGTGTAATTTAATGTTTAGAGACAAGTGTGGCACCATTTGGCAATGTGACCTCTAAAACTAGGACGATATTCGTATAGCTTTTCAGAAGCCCCAAGCCCATTAGTTATCTCCTAGTTTTCTGCCAAAGTCAGGTTAAAATTGATATTTATCTAAATTATATTTGGAATGACCGTAACTAGCAGATTCTTTTGATATTATTATTGTCATGGGAACCCGCAGAGGGGGGGGGGAGTAGGGAGGGAGCAAGCCCCCCTGGAAACCGGGGACTATGAGGAAAACAAAGGAAACAGAACAGAGTAGGGACAATGCATGGAAAAAATGTGTCTTGGCCCATTGCTGGCTACATGCCAATAGATTTTAACCCTTGATGGGGACAATAATAAATTAATTTGTGATTGAATGGCCCCTTTTCAGTTTTACACAAACTTTTTCCTAAATGACATGGTTGGAGCAAAAAAAAAAAAAAAAAAAAAAAAAAAAAAAAAAAAAAAAAAAAAAAAAAAAAAAAAAAAAAAAAAAAAAAAAAAAAAAAAAAAAAAAAAAAAAAAAATTATAATAATGAATGGTAAGTAAATAGCGATCCTTATCAATAAAAAAAGCAAAAGAACCTAAATATTGATAACATTAAATCAAGAAATCAGCTTTTATGGTTATTCCAAATATGTATTTGCTTCGAATTTGAAGTTAAACATCCAAGTTATTAGTACATAAGTTCGCATAATTATAGAAAAAGAATAAAAACAACCATAAAAAGGGGTAATCCTGATAAAAAAAAAAAAAAAAAAAAAATATGCCGTTAAATTTAGCCTCAATGAGTACCCATGAGTCGAACTATGAAACCACATTAATGAGATATGTTTAATTTTATGTTTTCCCCAAGAACAGATAAGTTTTTTTTTTCTTATTATTATTAAAAGAATTTTTAACAGATGTAATATCTAGATAATAGATCTAGTTGCTCACTTTAAAAAAAGCTTGAATTGTTTATATATTATGAAGTGTAAAGCCGCCAAATATATCGGTTTTTAGTATTCAAAATTAAATTAAAATATCAATATTGCTGTAACATTCAACACTTACAGCCTTTTCAATCACACCCAGCACTAGAAATTCTTTTTTGATTTTCTGAATCTTAGTTTCAATGCTTTACTTTGAACAAACTACTTTGAAAATGCTTTACTTTTTATAATTACAGAGTCTGAAGACGTTAAATATATCGATAGACAAACAAATTCAAAATGTCGATATTGCTCAATAGAGTCCGTTCAAGACCCCGGATGCTAGGAGTTCCTATCTTTGTTTTTCATAAATAGGCCATTGTTTTGTGCATTTTTTTGTAATTATTTTACTTTTTTCGTTTTTATGTACTTTTACTTTACTTGACATACTTTTTTCATTCAGTTTCAAAAAATATTTGTCTCTAAGCTTTGCTAACAACCAAAAACCCAAACAGCAAGAGTGGAAATATTGACCGTTTTTCTGCGTTAGCTAAAGTATCGTGCTCATAAAATATACCGTTTCATGAAATGTAATTAAAGAAAAAAAAAATTCAACAGTAAGGAGCAACTTTAAAACTTAAAACAAACTGGAATTACGCTGCATACAAGGCGGACCCCTCCTCAACTCACGCACGTTAAGCTAAAGCTCTTTATGGTTTTGAAAAACCTTCTTTTTCCAATTCAATGGCCCCTGTGTTTCGGTAAATATTCTTAAAGAATATGGACGAAAACCCAAACTTTAGAGTAAAGAGCAAGGAATTAAGGAGGAGACAGCCCCTCTCAAATAAAGAATATTTTCCGTTTAAACAGGTTTTAAAGCTGCTCCTTCCTTTCGATTAAAAATACTAGTTTTTTAAATTCAATTTCTGATCGTTTTCCAAATTATGCCTAGGCCTAACCAAAATATAATATCGGGTATTGTCCCCTAGTTTATTGCTGTTAAAATGCATATATCAATAACTGTAAGTTGATTAGTACCGCCCTACTTTTCAGTTTTTCTACTTAAGAACTAAAATGTTGGATTGGAATTTAAATTTTGGACAAAATTTGAATATACTTTAAAAATTTGCGATGATTAGTGTTTTTGTTCAATAAGTTCCTATTAATATCTTTACGGCAGAATTCCAGGTGGACGAAGAGGGGTATTATTGTACATATGCAAGGAAATAATGGGAAGGCGTGAAGACATTGACAAGTCAGGACCACTACCGTCAGGACAACGACAAAATCCGTCATAACATCGACAAAAATCCGTCAGAACCACTAACCGTCAGGGCATCGACAGTCATAACATCGACAGTCACAATCGCTATCCGTCAGAATGTCGACAGTCATAACATCGACGAAATCCGTCATAACATCTAAAATTTTAAAACTTTAGTTTTTTGGGATTTAGGGGGGGGGGGAGGTACCTAGGTTAGGTTACGTATTTAATATATGCTGTGCTTTACCCCCACCCCCCTGATGTGCTAATATATAGCCGAAATTTGTTTCTAAACTATTATATACTTATTACTGTTATACAAACTTATAAATTTTTTTGTCGAGGTTCTGACGTGTCGATGTTATGACTGTCGACGTTCTGACGAGTAGCGATTGTGACTGCCGATGTCCTGACGTGTCGATGTGGCTGTCGACATTCTGACGGTTTGTGGTTCTGACAGATTTTCCTTGTCGACGAAATGACGTTTAGTGCTTGTGACGGTTAGATGAAATGGTAGCACCCCGGAATAGGATTCTATGATCAAAAATACATTATATACGCTACATATGTTTAAATACATTCAAATATTTCATATACATAGAAATATTACCATTTAAAATTGCTGAGAACAAAGTTACTAGTAGCATTTGTCGTCCCTCAAAGAAGTTTCCTGGCGGAGTTCATGATGGCCCACCTCTGTGTTGCTAGGCATGATAATGTATTATTTTATGGTACTAAGAGATATATTACAACTAATTCCTGCTCCCCCTACCTTTTCGGCTCATGAAGAGTTAGCATTTTGAGCATTAATATATGCTTTTTTAGGTATCTGTTCCAATGCCCCTCCCCCCCCCCCCACAAGATGACTCACTCCCTCCTTCAAGATAGCTGATAGGCAATTACGCATCACCAGCAAGTAATTTCATAAAAAATAAAGTGAATCAACTTGGCTGATTCACTTCCCCTGCAACTGGGAAGCATAACATATAGTTTTTTGATACTTCTAAACCCATTAGCTTCTCAGAATTTTACGTTTATTAAAAACTGGTCCTCTTAGGGGCAAAGTGGTAGTTTGTCGCCATGAATGGCAGAAAACAACTCTTTACCGATGCACAATCTTTATGGTCACATAAAAAGGAAATTTGATTTTACGCTCGAATGAACTCTTTCTCAGTTTTCTAGGACCTTCAGTTTGATACGCTCGCCCCTGGAAAAAATCAATAGCAAATAAACATGCATCCACGATCTTTTTTTCTGAAAAAAAAAAATATGCAGAATTCTAGAATTTGTATATTAGAGCTTGAAACCTCTACGGTAGGGTTCTCTGATATGATGAATCTAATAAGCAATTTTCACTAAGATCGCTTGCTTTTTTGATGGTATTTGCCCCTTTTTTCAAAAATCAAGCAAATTTTCTCAGATTCGTAGCTTCAGGCGGGTAACAACAAACTGAATGAATTTTATATATTCAAAATCAGCATAAAAATTCAATTGTGTTGATGTGTCAATTGTCATTAAAATTCCGTTTTTAGTTATGGTGATTATTGGCCCCAGTCGCTCCTTACTTACAGTTCTTTATCAGGAACTATTTGATTCGCTAGCGATAAACAATTTTATTTTAACGTGTTCATTTTATTCAGTTGAATTTGAATATTGGAAGAGAATATTTCAGTTGATTTGAATTTGAATATTGAGCTGGATTGCAATTTTAAATTTAGTTTTGCTTTGGCTACTTCGTACTTTTTTTTTACATTTCTGAAGATACAAGGAATACAGTTCGAGGGGGAGAATTGTCTTGTTATAAAAGAGGTATATTTTACTTGGCCATTAAAACTCCAATTTAGGGTCTTTTAGATCTTTTTAAATCTTTTGATCTAGGCCAGAAAAATTAAGTTTCTAGGAATAAAATCAGAGCCTAAAATGTCCCCTTGGAAGCTATTTTTACGTTCCTATCTCTACTCCTTCTGTAGCATATTCTAAGGCTTAGGAAATTGCAATAAGACAAGTCTACACCTGTTAAAATCTTAGGAAGCTATAAATTTTTCTACAATTTCGGTATGAGTCTTAGTTTCTGTGACTCTACGGTGCCCCCTGGAAAATTTTCTGCGGGCGCTCTTGATTATTGTCGTCACAATTTAATTATTTTGAGTTTCAATTAGTATTGGAGCAAGTCATGAGTATGTAGTTTTCTCTTTGTTGGCAGAATTTCTATACATTGAATGTTTTAAACTTATTTAAATTTGTGAAGAAAAACATCTGTTTTGAGAGAGGGAATTTATACCCACAGAAGTCATGCTTAAAAAACAGTTACCTTACTTACCCTCTGGTCACTTCAACCCTGTCTTAGTGCTTATCATTTTTGTTATTGTCGGAGCGGTAATGGCAATGAAAACATATGGGTGGTATTACAATTACAGCGTTCCAATATCAAATAAGAGTAGCTCTTAACAGTTTCAGAAGATTACAGCTTATTCTGCTATTTGTAAAAGAAATTTGAAAAATGAAAGTTAGTTTTTTTCTTAAACAACTCATAGTTAGGCCTGCTATTTGTATGCTGGAGAAACTTTTCAACAATTTTTAACAACATACACCCTTTCGAAAATCTTGACACAAACAGTGGTGTTTAATTTAGTTTTATACCTACTCTAGTTGACCTGAAAAATAAACTTAACACCATTTCAAAAAAATTCTATCTATGCTCTTTGACAGCCTGGATATACCTACACTCTTTTGATTTCGTTAAATTTTATGAGTAGAAGCAGCAATATTTGTAGCCCCGAAAGTTTAAACTTAATACCCTCAGTCGTTCTCGAGATATTGCTGAGATGTCTTATTGGTAACCAGCATACATACAGTGCGTTTTGATTTAATTTTAAAGCAACATTTAGTTTTTAAGCATAATGGGCAAATTACATAACTTCGGGGGGGGGGACCTACCCAATAACCCTAGAGATAGTTACTAGACCGTTCAACTATGCTGAAAAAAAAAATCACAGTTTTAAAATTTTTATCGGAAGTATTAAGAAAATTATGAGCAGTAGTAGTCTTAGCTTTAGTAGCAGTAGTAGTAGTTGTAGGAGTAGAAGCAGTAGTATTATGATACAAATATTGTCTTTTGGTTAGTTCAACATCACCCACAAAAAGCCTTGTAAGTATCAATTTCACATACAAAAACTGTTCCTAAGATATTACTTATCTATATACCCTTTTGACAACCTGTATACGGATGGCGTGTTGTGATTCAGTTTACCTTACCCCCTAAAAATTCTCTGAAAATTTCACCTTCAAACCCTTAGGTATAGTTGTAATAGTAGTCACAGCAGTAGTATTAGTACTCAACTTAATACAATTAGCCATTTCTGTGACATTGTCGATATTTCCTTTTGATAACCTGTATATTCACATACTTCTTGAAATTTTCATCTTAATGCTCTTAGCCTTACAAGTAGTTGCAACAGAAGTAGTAGTTTGAGCAACACCAATAGTAGTAATAGAACTAGAAAATGTAGCAGTGGTAGTAGATATTCCCCTTTAAGCATTCTCTGAGAGTTCCAACTCAATACGTAAATCAGTTCTTAGGATAAGCTATCTTGACAATCTAAATGCACATAGTATCTTTAATTAGTTAGAATTTGCCATTAATATTCTCTCAAACTTTACCTTCATAGACTTAGCCTTAATAGTACTAGCATCACAGTAGTTGCGGTGATAGTAGAAGCAGTTGCAGTGTTAGTGTTGTATTAGTAGTAGTAGTAACAGTAGTAGCAGCAGTACTAATAGCGCTAGTAGCATGCAATTCTTGCCTTTTGGTCAGTTGAACATCCCTTTCATGATGCCCCCGAAGTTTTAAAATATTGCTGGTGTACGCTTTTGACACCCTTTTGACGCCCTTTTCACCTTAATACTCTAAGCTTTACAAGTTGTTGCAATTGAAGTAGTAATTGGAGTAGTTTAATAGCAGTAGTAGCATCAGTAAAAGTAGTATTTATAGTACTGATATGCATATATTACCTTTTTGGCAATTGATCTTCCCTTTTGACAATCTGCATGCACATAGTGTGTTTTGATTTAGTTCAAATCCTCCCTCAATATTCTGTCAAATTTCCACCTTCAAACGCGTAGCCTTAATTGTACTAGTATCATAGCAGTAGTGGTATTAGTAGGAACAGTAGTAGCAGTAACAGTGTATTATTATTAGTAGACATCCCCAAACGCATAATTACTGAACTTTTCAACAATGCTGAAGAAAATATATGTCTCAAAGCTTTCTTTGAATGTTTGTTTTGGGAAACGAAGAGTTTGTTTTGGGATCGAAGGGAGGGGTCTGCAGGGAAATGTAAAATAGATATAGGGTAGTCAAAAAAGTGAAATGTAGGTTGGAAGACAAGGAAATTCAGACATGAAATAAGATATACACATCAGATTCCCTTGAGGTTTCTTGCACCAGATATAGTGCAAATAAATTCATTTCAATTTAAGTTTTAAGAGTTTACATTAAATTCTAAAATTTAAATACTCTGTTTTGTCGGATTAATTCAATTTTCCGGCAGTTTAAGGTCTCAGTGTCAATCATTTGGATTAAAAGAATGTTTGGGAGATGTTAAGATTGATATCTCGTTCTTATTTTGTCCTAGGTTCGATCATGGTAATGAAGGTGAAAAGGAATTGTGGATCCCAAGAATTCTTGCATAGAAGGAATTGCGAAAAGAACTGATTTACCAATTTAATTTTCGAAACTTTTAAAAACAAGCAAAAAAGATTCTATAAATAGAACAAACACCGATCAATTGACGGCGCGCCGCCACTCAGTTTTCAGAGGTGCGCCAACGCCGAGCATAATTGCGTCCGCCACCGCCAAATTCTATTTGGCGGAGCTCTGGGGACTCATTTGGTGTATTTAATTGCTGTCGCCAACAATGTTTAAACTAAAAAACAAACAAAAAATTCTTTTAAAGTGATTTATGTGGGATGTACCTATTGTTAGTGTATCATAAATATATTAGTTAAAAATGATTCATTTGAACCGTATGATTCAATAAACATTTTTCCATAAATATGAGCCTTATAACTACAGAAAATTTTACAGGAAGAAAAACATCACCAACACAACGTTAAAAAAATCAGCGCAATCTCGTATTTTCGTGTAAGAAACAAGAGCAAGTATACACTCAAAGTACAGAGAAAAAATATTCAAAAATATGGAGTACATACCATCTAAACAGAATAGATAAAACTTCGGCAAAAATTAGTACTACTTTGGCTCTTTGCAGACAATCAAGAAAAATTCATGTTTGACTGAGCAAACTAGGCGATAATCAGGGGCGAATCTCCAGCATTTTTTATTCGGGGGGGGGGGGGGGGGGCAAGAGGGGTCCATATCTGGATAGTCGAAGGGCATGGGATGTATAAATTTTTTTCTCCACATTATTGGGGGGGAGCAGCCCCCCCCCTTGCCACCCTCAAACGACGCCCCTGGCGATAATCATAGAGTAGCTATTTATGAAAAAATTACAGCAGCAAGACCCCTTGATACATTCCTTAAATTTTTGTTTGAGCAAAAGCGTTACTAAGTAAATTCTTACTACAATTAACTCCTGCATGGCAAATTAACTGTTATACTAATACTCTATGTTTACATCTGAATGTTTGAGTTTCATGAGACATGTCTTTTATAATTCATACAATTTCCCAGTTCTGCACCTGGATGTCATTAACTAGTAATATATTTTGTCTCCAAAATAATCTGTTTTGCCAAAATCTTGAATATATTCGATTTTGTAATTTTTCTCCTTCTGCTGCCCAATTTTTGTCTGTATTCTTAAGGTGTTATGGCTTGATTTTGGGACAATGATTTACACTTATTAATGCTCATTTTGCTCTATTTTGGACTTGATTTTCGGATTATTGGGCTGGTTGTACCGTTTTGTCCTAGGTGATTGGATGGATGAGGAAGGTCTAGACCTTGTTCAAGCACTCGTTTATCTCAGGTACTAAATTAGGAAGTAGTCAGTGATCCGAGGCTCGCTATCGTTCAAAAAAAGGGAAGGGGTGGCTCACATCAGCTGTAGTTGGTTTGAGGGTGGATTCTAGGGTAATCAGGGGCGCTTACAACGAATATTAGAGTGCACAAGTTCGCACGCGTGTAGAACATGGTCATTTTAGCCTATAAAGTCAAATTTGGCCTATAACGACGTCATACCGCTCTTGATTTTTTTTACATGGTAAAATAAACTGAAAACTGTATAAACTTGACATATTCTGAATCTTAAGAAAAATTACTTTCACCTGGTATTTTTAGTTTTTCCCCACAGCTTTTATTTCTCTAGTTAACCCCTATTTAATTTTGAGAAAAAGGGTTTTTTAATATACTTTTTCTTAGTTTTTTCGGTTTTTCTGAAATTTTTGCCTACATAAGTATATTTTTTTATGCTTTATTTGAATTCTGCTAGTCATTACGAGTCAAACTTTGTGCTTTTTTTTCCAAAAAATATTAATTCTTGAACAACTATTTATTTTTTCTAAATAGCGTCATGGCTTTCAGAAATTAGCCTACAATGACCAATTTTTTTTTATTTTTTTTTAGCTGTTAAAAAAAAATGAAAACGAATCAAACTGCACATCATTCGAACCGTCCGAATTTCCTTTACATGTTGTTAATAAAAACAAAGTCGAGACTTGAATCTGCAAGAATATATAAGCAGTTGAACAAGAAAATTCCTCCCCCCCCCAAAAAAAAAGAAGAAAATTTTCTGAATAGTGGTGTTTTACTCTAAATATTTTCAACACAACCTATAATTTTTATTTCACCAAACGATAGATCGCTCTTTTTTGAATCGAATAATTTATTTATATTCTATACAACTAATATTTTTAACCAAAAAAAAAAAAAAAAAACAACAGATGCCTCGTTCTGCGATCGCATGCGCGAATTTGGTTTCCACAGCAATAAAAAAAAAGCCGAGCATCTTACATGTCGGGTTTTAGTTGCATAAAGTACTTAGCCATAAAAGGCTAATTTCTCCTTTATAGGCTAAAATCGTCAAGTTCTACATTAGTGCGAGCATGTGCTCCCCGATATTCGTTTTAAGCACCTTAGATTACCCCGGCATCCATACTCAAACCAACTGCGGCTGATGTGAGCCACCCCCACTCTTTTTTTGAACGATAGCGAGCCTTGGATCACAGACTATTGCATAAAGTACTGAAAATTACGACATAAAAGGAAAGGATTTGGGATATTTATCTGATCTAGCTAAAGGTAAGGATTCCGGCAACAACGGTTTTAGGGGGTGTCAGTTGTCTTGCGTGAGGCACACCATAATGGTACAACTAGTTCTGAAGCATGTGAACAGATAGGAGATGCGTTGGACAGCATTGCTCCGATTTTCTCGAAGCACAACGAGTTCAGATCTATTATAAGGAATCATAGCCTCTGGATCAACTATTTAGATCTTATCCGTACCAGAAACGACTATCTTTATGCTGAAAGAGCTGCGGACTAGGAATCACACTTAAACGCCACAAAATAGATGATTCCGATTCTCTTCGCACCCGGAAACCATAAATACGCTGCAGTTCCGCTTAACTACCTAGAAGAAATGCTACGCCAGCCTGCAAAAGCGCCAGAAGTTCACAGAGAGTTTGTAAGTGGCAATTTTGTTGTTAGGAAAACGATCATGCCGTTTAGCAGCATTGCATGCGATCTGGTTTTAGAGTCGACCGTGAATCTGGACATCAAAGGTCATCAAAGAGTTCCTGGTATCTTTGGTGCGACAACGAATGAAAATGCCAGGGATCGATATCTAGCTTCTCTCCCCTTTGTCACAGCAGCCACCAGAACGCTAAAAGCCATCCTGAATATGGATGACGAGGCAATGAAGCATCATGAAGATACGACTGCCTTTACGAATCTGACAATAAAAGGTAAAAATCGGGTTATGGACTTGGTGGAGTTGCTCGGAAACCCATTCAAGACGACGAGAACAGAGGTGTACAACTTTATGACAGGGAATAGAGCTCCAGAAGCCGTAGCAAATAGTCTGCTGAACTTCCGAGACATTGGCTTCGAAGCCATGAGCTCATATGTCGACGGGACATCCATGAAAGTAAAAGTTGGCATAGTTAAAACTTTCGCCTCTGTTGAAAAAAGGAAAAAAGAAAGAGTCACAAACAAAATATTTTGGGGAAACTGAGCTGCATAAACGAGCTCTACGTCTTGCAGATTCACCACAAACTTCGTCCCTCTGTGAGCTGCTGAAGTACGAGCTACTGCCATATCCGGCCTGGCTTGCAGAATTATTATCAAGTCGTAGGGAGCCTCAGCTACGTACTGGTACAAAGTCAACAGCCTTGAACTACATTCTGCAACAGTCTGGCTTGCAGTCATGGCCAAAAATTATTCCACGTACGTTTCTTGAAGACTCTCCTCGATCTGACTATATAGTTGATGTCATGAGTGTCATAAGGTGTTATCGACCAGAACAAAAAGAGACGCTAGCAGATTTTGGAATAAGAGTTTACGATGGGATTCTTAGGAACATACCCGAAGCTTGTCAGTCTATCCATTTGGTTGGTGACAGTTATGACGGTCTTAGTGACGATAGAACCCATGATGACTACTCGTTCAACCTCAAAGAAGCATCTGGCCGTCAAGAAAGAAGAGGAGATCCTAATGGAAATATTTCCAGCCCGTTCACTTCCTCCAGCAAAGTTGCAACACTCTGGGACGGTATTCTCAGTAGTCGCTCAGCCAAAGATCGACTCTTGAAAGTTCTTTTCGAGGTCTTGGAGTACAATTTTTCGACCCGTCTGATGGTTCATCTCTCTGGAGGTTTCTAGAGTCGACACAGAGCTGTTACCATTACACCTCATGGAAGCTCTGTTGATGACAACATCTCGTCTTGCCATGAGGAGGCAGACACTCGGGTATTATACCACACAGCAGTTGCTGCAAGACGAAAGAGCACACTTGTGATAATACAAGCCAACGATACTGATATCGTATTACTAGCTGCATACTACTTCCAGTATCTTGCTAGTCTCGGTCTCAAGCAGCTCTGGGTTAAGTTTCCGTGCTACTGCATACCTATGCATACAGCAGCACAAAAATTAGGAGTAACATTTTGCAACGCCTTGCTGCTTGTCCACAGCTTGAGTGGATTTGACACCACAGGCTTTCTGTATGGAATTGGAAAGGTCCGCTTTTTTCGAGCTGCGAAGTCTTCGGAACTTTGTTGGGGTCTTTGGGGGATGAAGTTCGAGCCCTTGCAGAGAAGCCATCATCTGCGCAAAGTGATGGTTTAGTCAACGTCTGTAAGCAGCTTGTGGTTACAGTGTATGGCAGAAGTGCGACTAACTTCAATAGTCTGAATGACCTTCGACCACTTTTGTACTCAAGATTGGAGGATTTGCGGCGTTTACCACCAACTGATATCTCGTTTCTGCTTCATTTGAAAAGGGGCATTTTCCAGTCACTGATTTGGATCCAAAGCCGCAAGCCCTGTATTGATTTACCTCAGGGTACCGATATGGGCTGGAGAATTGAAGATCATGAACTGAAGCCAGATCTAGTTTCTGCGATGCTGCATGGGCTAGCATCGCTTTCTTTTTGCAACTGCGACAAGACGAAGTGCGGCTCGCACTGCAAATGCTCCAAAATAGGTTTCTGTGACAGCGGATACAAGTGTGGAGTTGACCCCCAAAAATGCCTACTTTCCGATGTGAATCAGAACAGGTCCTAAGACGAAGATGAAGAAGAAAAAGAGATTTGAGCCACCGTTTCAAGTACCGTTTCATGTTCAGATCATGACATTTACCGTCTACTACATCAGTGGCCGTTGACCCAATCTAACCGATTGGATCATTGGCCCCTGCTATGCTGGGAATTAAAGAAAATAGTATTTTAAATCAGTCTTAGTCACCTCTGCACCACATGTTCACACGGCTTCGCCACCTTGAGGCTCGTATATGAGCCTACATAAGCCCGATTGTATCTACTACTACAGAAAAAATAAATAGTTGCTCAAGAATTAAGATTTTTTGGAAAAGAGGCACATGGTTTGACTCGTAATGACGAGTAAAATTCAAACAAAGCATAAAAATATACCAAATTCGCGCATGCGATCGCAGAACTAGGCATCTGTTTTTTTTCCCTGGTTAAAAATATTAGTTCTATAAAACGTAAATACATGATTTGATTCAAAAAAGAGCGATCTATCGTTTTTTGAGATAAAAATTATGAGTTGTTTTGAAAATATTTCGAGTAAAACGCCACTATTCAGAAAATTTTCTTTTTTTGGGTGGGGGGGGGGTATTCTCTTGTTCAAACGCTTGTATATTCTTGCAGATTCAAGTCTCGACTTTGTTTTTATTAACAACGTGTAAAGAACATTCTGATGGTTCGAATGATGTGCAGTTTGATTCGTTTTCATTTTTTTAACAGCTAAAAAAAATTAAAAAAAACTTCGTCATTGTAGGCTAATTTCTGAAAACTACGACATTATAGAGAAAAAAATAAATAGTTACTCAAGGATTAAGATTTTTTAAAGAAGAGGTACAAGGTTTGACTCGTAATACCGAGCAGAATTCAAATAAAGCATAAAAAAACATACTTATGTAAGCAAAAATTTCAGAAACATCGAAAAAACTAAGAAAAAGTATATTTAAAAACCTTGTTTTCAAAATTAAATAAGGGTTAACAAAAAAAAAATAAAGGTTGTGGGGAAAAACTAAAAATACCAGGTGAAAGTACTTGTTCTTAAAATTCAGAATATGTCAAGTTTATAAATTTTTCAGTTTATTTTACCGTGTAAATAAAATCAAGAGCGATATGACGTCGTTACTGGGCAAATTTGACTTTATAGGCTAAAATAACCATGTTCTATACGCGTGCGAACTTGTGCACCCCGATATTCGTTATCAGCGTCCCCGATTACCCTAGAATCCACCCTCAAATCAACTGCAGCGAATGTGAGCCAACCGTTGAAAGATAACGGTCCCTGGATCACTGACTAGACAGTTTATTTTCAGATATTTTGCAACATCTTTTTTTGCAACATCAACTTTTTAGCTTTGAGTGGCGATTGCTCTGTCTCCACATCCTACTTGCTAGGCCTATTAGACATTTTCTTGTGGTCAAATAAAGATCTGAATTTTATTTTAAAATGCAGAATTTTGCATTTCATAGAAATTTTAAGAAAAGATTTTCGAATCTTACAATAAAAAGATTTAACATTTCTTTCTCTTTTCTACGTCAATCCATCCGTGTACGTAGGAATTTATTTTGGCTCCAAAAAAAGTAAAAAATAAGCGAATTAAATGGAGCATATGACTTTTTTTTTATAGAGAACCACAATGTCTTGATACAGGAGAAGGGGAGATAATGGAAGAAGTATTCACCGTAACCCCTATCCTATATACGTGACTGTATTAATCTATCTTTTTCGCCAAATACAACATTTTATCTTGCAATACAGAATTTTTTCGGATATTTTGTTTCAAAGCCATTAACTAAGGCTTAGGCTAAGATTTAAAAGACTATATTCAGAATAGGTATCACCATTGTTTTGTTCCAACATTTTCCTGTTAAAATAACAAGAACAAATTGTAGAAAAAAAAGGATCCAAAAATGATCCCGGTCCCTAACCTGACAGTTTCTCTATTTTTTTCTATTTCCATTCTGCATTGTTTCCCAACTGGTGTCTGGTTTTTTTTTTTTTTTTTTTTTTTTTTTTTTTTTTTTTTTTTTTTTTTTTTTTTTTTTTTAAATTGCTTATTAAATTAATTAATTATTATTGAATCAATAATAGTGATCATTAAATAATAACCTGATATTTCTCAGGAGGTCCAACGGTATCAACATAGACTTCTTTGATATTTGCCCCATTGCTTATGCACTCAGATATCAAGTTTATAGCTGCATCATGAGATATCTCGTTCAATGATATTTTGGACCTAGAAACAAATAAATATATTCCATGTTTTCACCTTCGTCTTCTTTTTCATTTTAACTGTAGAAAACGAAAGGGCGTATCTCACGTTTTTTTTTCCTAAAATGTGTAATTGTGCACCAGACCGGCCCTAACTGGGACAAACAGTGTTACAATGCCTCAAGCACAAAGACTGCCCATTACAACTTTACGCACCATACACCACAATAAAGTCACAAGATTCATATAAATGCTAAATTTTGTAGATTCTTATTTGATTATTCATCAAATTATTTGAATAGTTACCATTTTTGTAAATTATTATTTATTTAATCCTTCAAAAATAAAAACTTATCTCAATCTAACCTTAAATAAGGCATTTTTAGTTTAGCTTCACCTTTTCCTAGAACATGTAAAGCTTCGATATTTACAAAGGCATTTTCAAAGGCTTACTTACTTCATGGGAGCAAATTGCTAAAAGGGTAGTCTTGCTCAAAGAATCACTTAATTTAGAATATGTGAAATAAATCTGAACCAAACTTTTCCTTAACATTTATTTAGAGAGGTCAAGTTTGACAAATTAGAACAAGAAATGGAATACAAAGATTTAAACAGAGATACACCAAGGCAAATCTCCCAAAGTGAAAAAATATGATATGGCAATTGGCTGGGAAGGGAAGAAAAATGGAGAATTGGCTCACTGCTCAACAATTAATTCGATTGCTCCAGGTTGATAAGTAGCTATTTTGAATGTACTAACACACAATCTACTTATTAAGGCATCTCTAAGCCATTAGCAAGTTATTGGTCGTCCATTAGTGGCCAAAGCCATTGGCCATCTAGAAAAATAGTCTATGTAAGTCATCTTTATGCGAAACCTTTTTTGTTCATTTTTTAATACATCCTCTATTTTAGATCGGCCAGAATGATGAATATGACAGTATGTTTCAGAAGGTCTTACGTAATTTTTGTCTGGGGTTAAACAGGATGGTTCTGCTGAGCCGGAGCCTACAGTCCAAGAAGTATAGGGGGGGGGGTTTATAGTCTATGTTCAAGAGTGCTATCTGAAATTCCAACTTAATTGAATAATCATAGCTGAAGAAATTACGAGATCCAAAGCAGGAACATTTTCTTACGAGTCTCATAGGGCTGCCGTCTGCTTATACTAGTCCGCCAAATCTTTTCTTTTTGTCCGGCCTCATAGCTTTTTGTTCCGCAAACTCTGTTCTGACTACACAGAATCGGTAGATGAATGATAGATGGATGTATGGGTAGATGACATGTTTTACTAGGCCGTCGTGATAATTGAAAGTCATCAATCCTATTTGTTATATTGCACCAAAATTATTCTAAGTTTGATGTTTGACATTCTTCTCTCGTTCCAAAAACAATTCTACTATCTATTGACTAGGGTAATTCATAATTCAAACCTCAGCGTGTGCTTTTTGACTCAAATGTTACTGATAGCCTAACTGTTATTTCAAGCATAATCAAGGGCACTCGATTAATTTTTTTTTACAGATTGAGAGGGGGAAGGGAGGGGAGTGGGCAGCAATTTTTCCAGAGAACGTGACTGAGGCTGAAAAGAAGCTTTTTCGCTAGAAAAGCGTCACGTTTTCTTTTAGAACTATCCATCATTTTATGTTTTTCGCGAATGGTGGATTTATAGGGAGGGCGGGGAGGAAGGGGACATAGACTAAAACCAACTTTCAACCCAGGAAAGTTTTCATATGGCGAAATTACTAATTGGCCTATCGGGAGTTTAAGGAAAATGAGGAAGGTGAGAAGGCTAGAGAAACTAAAAATAGACGTTTCGTTTTTTTTTTGTTCTCATTTTCTTACATAAACGGCTATCTGTGCGCCAATTATAGTTGCATAAAAACAAACAGACTGCACAAATTTATTGCTTACCAAAATAATTTAACATATAAATGCTATAGGTACTTATATGTCCTAACCACCTTCTCATGACTGATACAGACAATTTCAAAATTAGCGAATTCAAACGAACTGGGCCATAACCAATGATACATTGAAAAGACCTAAATTTTAGGTCTAATAGTAAAAACAAACTTAGCATCATCTATAAAAATTAAATTCTGTAGCTGTTGGGTTTTTTAACTTTGTTCTGTACCACCAGAGTCTAATGCTTATGGCGCTAGTGTTATGGGTGTTTCTAGTTTGGCCGGGTTAATTTAATATTCTACATGCAGAGATGGCAGTTTCTAATTCCAAATAAATAAATTAACATTCTAAACCGAAGGTGAATCTTCAGAAAAACTTAAAGGTGTCTTTAATATCCTTACCTTTTAAACATTTGATTTGAGATAAACGTAGGTGTCAGTATGTGAACAGCCCAGCCAACAGATTCATCTTCGTCCAGTTTTTCAAATAAACCATCTCGCTTTTCTTCATTTAATGTTTTGGAATCAGCACATCCTATCTTCTTCAATTCAGCTGAGTGATTCAAAGGACAGAATGATGCAGCATAGACCATCGGACCTAAAATTATGATTTTACACAATATTAGTTTGAGAATATCTGGGAAATATCATTGAGGACACCGGCTCGATAATGAAAGAAATACTCACCAGAATAGGACAGGCAAATGGCGCTTTCAACAAACTACGTCAAGTATGGAGATCTCAGAGATTTTCTCTGCACCTACAGCTACGCCTTTTCAACAGCAATGTTATGCCAATGCTACCCTGCGCAGCAGCAACATGGCACCTGAATCAAGAACAAGAGAGAAGAGCCCTGGCTTTTGAAAACCCATGTCTTCGTATAATTTTGAACATCCATTGGTCACAGAAGGTGACAAACCAGTCCATCCGTGAAATGACGCAGCAACCTCTAATAATCGACATCATCAGAGTCAGAAAGATGAGATATTTGGGCCTCGTCCTACGTATGGATGACCATAGACTGCCAAAAGCCGCTTTACACTGGCAACCACCAGGAACTCGCAGCAGGGGAAGACCCAGAAACACACTGCGCCGGACCTACCGAAGAGATCTACGAAACCTGCACACCTCCGTTCTACCACAATGGGAGGACATCACGGGAGCAGCAAACATGAGAGAAGATTGGCGGAACCTCCTTGATGCCCTGGGTGCCTCAGGAGGCACAGGCAGATCTAAGATCTAAGGTAATGTAGTTTGAGAATGAGGAATGTCTTTGAGAAAGGAGGGAGCTTCTTAAAAAAATAAGAAAAACGTAAAAAAAATCAAATGAAACAAAACTGCGCACAAATGGCCTTTCATAGATCAATAAATACATAATTATGACACACATACCCCGCCCCCCTAGCCACCTAGAATTTAATAAGAAATACTTTCCCACTATACTCTTATGGACATACAGCCCCTAAGGCAAAGTGAGATTTTCCATTGACAAAATAAGTTGCCTTTTTTACTTTTTAAAGTTAATATTAAACCATGTAAGGAATTTACTTGCTTCGCGCATATGCTGGCACAAGGGCAAGGTGGGGAAATTGTGAAATAAAAATAATGGTTGTATACCATAGAAAAATCTAATGATATCAATGCTCTAAAATGCAATTTTCTGAGTTTTGCCCCCCCCCCCTCTACAGGAAAAACCCTTGTTCACCCACAACCAGTCATAAGGGTCGATCCTTATAAAAAATTTACAAGCGCAAGAAAAGGAACTTTGGAACCCCTTAAACCCAATTTTTAAGAACTGGAATCTAAAATATGAAATCTTTTGGATAAGCAAAAACAATCTCCTCGCATATTAGTAAACTACAATTTACAAAAAATCTAAAATTTAGGTGCATTTTTTACTTCATGTCTTAACATTACTGTTTTCATTTTTCTCTTTTCATGTTTTCATTTGTTGATGTTCCAGCAATTCCTAAAGACCCAGGTACAATAGAAGCGTCGTATCTTAATGAATGCGTCCGAATATTGAACTTTTTTGTAGAAAAACAAGAAGCTTCTAGTAGTACCACGAGTGTCAGTTGTCTGTCCTTCAATACTCCTACTGTTCCAATAGTGCTAACGAACTTTCCTGATAGTATGAGCATGCAAAACTCAATTATCTGCGAGAATTCGTCAGTCAATTGGGTGGCGCAGATATAGTTAAGCACATTGTGGCTCGTAAGGACAAGCTCAAGTTCATATGGTAGATGATGAGTCTACCAGAATGGTGACTGCTGGTTTACCCAGAATGCTAAATATCCGTGCAAAAGTCGCAAAATCCGAGCTTGTTAGAATTATTAAACTAGATACCCAATATGACGTTTCGAAGAATCCTGTCCTTATTGAAAATGTGATCAGTACAATCCAGTTCGGTAATTCTAGAGTTGTCCAAGTTCAGACCAACGACGGTTCAAATCAGGCTATGAAGTTCGGTGTTAAAATACAATACAATTTATTCTGTGTTACCATGCCTATTGACAAACCAAAACAGTGTCATAATTGTCAGGGATTCGGACATTTTGATCACGACTGTGCTTTCCCAGCTAAGTATCAGAAGTGTGCTGGTAATCACATTCACCTTGAGAAGACTTGTTCGCTAGAGACTGGTAAGCGTGTCAACTGTGAGGGTAGTCATCGCAGCAGCAGCCTGCTGTGTACCGAACTTAGAAAACATCTACCTGTTAATGGTTCTGCGGGAAGGAATTTTCGAACATCACGTTGACATAATTTTTCAGCGTTAGAGCGTCCTTATTTAAACAGAACATGAAAAATTAGGTGCTCTTGAGCACTTGCTCGGTGCCTACGATATCCTTTGTATTACTGAACACTTCTTAGTGTGGATAATGTGTCAATGCTATAATCACCATTAGATCACACGTTTTTCGTCAAACCTGTTAAAATTAGGTTAGGTCATTTCTCAGGATGCCTATTAAATGGTAAAAGTATGATTGCAGTGAGATTGAGTCCGGTGATTTTTGTATTTCTGTTGATTTGAGTTGTGTTGCTCTAGTTTCTGTGTACAGAGAGGGAGATTTATTTTAAACAAACAAACAATTTAACATCAGCTTAGCGGCCATATATGCCAACGAATTACCGAATGAGGCTTGTAAGAGAAAAGGTCCGCAGCACGGGCATCCCTATCTAAAATACTGCATAAAATTAGGGTAAAAAATAAATCATTGCTGGTTTGTAGGGATTTTAAGACTGATCTTAGAGAGCATATAGCCCCTTTTTACAAATTTTAAAACTATCCCACCCTAATGGTGTTTTCATGCTGCTAAAGTCTAAATCATTGGCACATATTCATAGTTTAGGTCCTACTTCCGGCCTAGACTAAGTACTCACTGACATACCCGAATTACAAAATATGTTGTTCTTATTTCCATAGCAGAAGAAGCAATGAATCGTGCTATGTTAAGGGTAACAGCGTGAAAAGTCATATCTTTGGGGGGAGAAAAATAGCTTTTGCAGTCTGTAATGGTCTCGTGTGAGGGTCAAAGGCCGAGAGAGATGAAGGAGACAAAAAAAAATCTGAATTTTAAACACTAAAACACATAACAATTCAAAAATTGCATTGGATAAACATCAACTTAACACAAAAAAACCTTTCATAGTCCTTTCCTGACATTGTTGGTCCCAAACATGGCACTAGCCTCAAGGCTAGTGGGTTACTAGCCTTTTGGGGGGCATTATAGGCAAATGTATCAACTGTATTACTAGAATAAGGTATAATTATTATTAGAAAATAGAGACGAAACAAAAATATAAAACAATAAGTGTTTTTGAGAGAAGGGGGTTCTCCATAAGCGCACCAGGCTTCTTAGTAGGATAAATTAAATAAAAATCATCTCAAAAGAAAAACAACGAAAATGAAAAATTCGCACTACATGAGAAAAATGGGACGAGGGGATTTTTCGGGCAAGGGATATATTTTAAAATTCCAAGAAAAATTTAAAACTAAAATCAAAATCAGGAGTGAAATTTGAAAATAAAATAGAGTTAAAAATGAGAATAGAAAGACAAATAAAGGGAGGCGTTTTACCCAATATTGGGGATGAAGCAAGGTATCATTAACTTGAGCGAAAAACATTCCTCTTTTTGAGAGGAGGAGGGGTCAATCATAAAAAATCTAAAATGGTCAAAATTTCGTAATTTCTGGGGTAGGCAACAAGTCCAGAAGAGTTTTCAAACTGAAGGTTATTTTGTAGCACCCGATAATTTTTCTGATTGCGCAAACATAAGCTGGTAATATGCCCCTCCTACTCGCACAATTAAATGAAGATACAAGAAAAATAACGATTTCAAATTACAAGATAACAAGGGGAGAGGAATTTTTTTAGAAAGGAAATACAATTATAGATGAAAAAATTAATTAAAATAAAATTATGGGCACAGGATTGCACAAAGCCTCCATTCATACTGGAGGTCCCAGGGATTTCAAGGGACTTTGCTGTCCGGTTCTAAGCCAGCTTAAGCGCTTCGGTGTAGACTCGAGAAGATGCTTGACTGACGACGAATTGACTGACGAATTCAGAGGACTTGAACTGTACTTATTAGGAGTTTCAGAAACTCATATCCCAAGGGCATACAGCATGAAATTAGGTGATATAGATAAGTCTTGTTTAAATACATTCTAAGAGCCCCACTGGCTATACATGCTGGAGAACATTATAGTTCTCCAGCTACAGGCGTAGGAAAGTTCTTAGCAACCATTTTTAAGCCTCTCTTAAGCACACAGAAATCTTATATAAAAAAATTCGATAGATCTTGTTGAGAATTTAAAAAATCAAAGTATAACAGAAAAAACTATCTTATCTAGTTTTGATGCAGTGTCTATGTACACTTCATGCGATGTCCATAAATGTGAGCAAGCCTTACAAAGAAAATTAGAGGAAAATTCTACTTGGTCAGATTTCAAAACTTTGGAAATTGACACAATAATGACACTTGTTCGGCCTTGCAACAAGATCTCGTCGTATTTCAAGTTCCGAGAAAACTTTTTCCTTCAAATCATGGGCCTGTCCATGGGCACTGTTTCGTCTCCTTATTTGGCAAAACTTTACATGGATTTCATAGAACAATCTGGTTTGAACAGTTTCCACTTAAAACACTCTATTTGGTTTCGTTTCGTTGATGATATCCTTTCTGTTGGGGAACATGGACAGGACTCTCTAAGAGATTTTCTGGCACATTTGAATTCTTTTGATTCGAATCTCCAGTTCACAATGGAACTGGAAGATTCAGGAAAGCTGCCTTTCTTAGATGTTTGGATTATAAAAAATACTCCTAGTCTTGAATTTTCTATATACAGAAAGCCGACCCATAATGATCGGTATCTACATTTCTCTTCAAATCACCCCCCCCCCCCTTCAGTGAAAAGAGGGGTAATAATCTCTTTAGTTGACAGTTTTAAAAATCTGTTCACGTAATCATGTAAATTCTAAACTAAACTATATTAAAGATATTCTATTCTGCAATGGTTACCCAATAAACCTTATTGAAAACATCATATATAGACAATTCAAAAAGATAAAACAAGAAAACAGATCCCGTCCCCTTGATTTAGTTATTCCGGCAATTGAGAAAAAAACTTTCACCACTTTACCATGCATCTCAAAACTTAGCGATAAACTTGGAAATTTTTTTAAATAAACATAATCTCTCTGTTTCTTTCAAAACTGAACAAAAAGTTGAACATTTTTTCAACTCAGGAAAGATAAAACTGACCCTGCACTAGGTAGTGGCGTCTACAGAATCCCATGTTCATGTGGGAAATTTTACATAGGTAGGACCCATCAACAAGTTGGTGAACGTTTGCATGAACACAAAATTTCAATAGATAAGTCCCTGAGATTGGAAAATAAAAATGACAACTTTGATTCGGCCTTGGCCCTGCATATATTTGAAAATCCTACACATCTGGTTCTTTTTGAGGAGGCAACTTTAATATCTACTGTAAATGGCCTACCGCAATCTTTTAAAGAGGTAATTGAGATAAAAAAAATTTACATAAACAGAAATTTGGCTATAAATAGAGACACTTGAGTCATTTACAATTTAATTTTAAAAGATTCAATCAATATTTTCACCCAATCTAACTTAAGAAAACCTATTTGCATATTTAATGAAAACCGAAACTGTAGACCAGCTAAGGCTATTGCAAGACAAAGGATTTTTGCTCAATCATCTTGGTAAATTCTTTTTCATTGATTCCTACCTGGTTTTTATTTAGTGTCTGTTCTGTCGTTGTGGGGTAAACTTCGAAAGGTTAGATTTTCGTTTGTTTGTTTTTTCTTTTTGGTTTAGAACTGAGGACGACATGGCGGAGGTCCTTATCGAAATATTTGCTTGTTCTTCGTCTTCAAGCTTTGCCACTGTCTGACAACATTCTCGTTTTCTCACCTTTTTTTATTTTATTTTTCATTTATTATTTTCTTTCCTCTCTTAGTTTCATAAGTCTTGTTTAGGTTGAGAAGGTATTAATAATAGAAGACTTATCACTCATTTTATGACGAAAAAGTTCAGGGTATCAGTTATAGTAGTATATGCCGCTGTAGAACCGACTGACAGAGATACTAGTGACTCACATGAATTTTACTTACTGCTAAAGGAGCAAATAGACAAGAGTCCCAGGTAGAAATATGACGTTTTTATTAGGAGATTTAAACGCCCAGGTCAGTAGAAATAGGGACAGATGGTATCCTAGCCTTGGTAAATTTGATGTAGGAAAAGAAAACAATAATGGCTATAGACTGCTGCAATTTTGTAGGTAAAACAATCTAGTTATAACCAACACGGTGTTTAGTCAAAAAATGGCCCATAAGTTAACGTGGTATTCACGTGATGGTAAGACAGCAAACCTTATTGATTATGTTATTGTAAAACAAAGACTGGGAGGTTCAATACAAGATACTGGGGTACATAGGAGTGCTGTTATTGATGTTAAAAGTAAAGATCACCATCTAGTAGTGTCTAGGGTTAATTTAAAGCTGAAATTTTGAAAGTTGAACTACCTGCCAGGAAGTTATGATGTTGTTAGACTCCAGGATGAGAATTTGAGAGAAACTTTCCAGGAACAGTTGAATACTAAACTGAAGAGTTTAAAATTTGACAATGTAGAAGATGGATGGAATAATTTTAGGAAAAGAATTTGTGAAGTTGCTGATGGTGTCTTAGGGAAGAAAGTTAGGAACACAGCTAGGAATATTATTGAAAAAGCTTTATGTTTAGTAGAGAGGAGACGGGGGCTGTAGAAGAATTATCTGAGTGATAAATCATATGAGAACAGAAGGAATGTAAAGAAAGTGGAGAAAGCATTGAAATATGAACTAAGGAGGTGAAAAGTAGAGGCCATGGATAAAATTGCTGAGGATCTGGAAGGTACAGCTAGACGGCATAATAGTAAAATATTGTACTGGCATGTTAACAAATTGAGAGGGAGTAGTCAATCCGTACTTGTCCCCGTTAAAGATAGGAACGGAGCCACAATTAGTGATAAGGAAAGAGTTAAGAGAGATGGGCAGAATATTTTGAGAATGTGCTAAACCAAGATAGAGTTGCCGGAAAAGATATAGAGGAAAATGAAAAACTTTGTGATACCTTGGATGTGAAGGACGATTGGTTTTTGAAGAAGAATTAGTGACAGTACTAAAAGGATTAAAAACAATAAGGCTCCAGGTGCTGATAGTATGGTAAATGAGTTTCTTAAATATGGTGACTCTGAGGTTAGAAATAAGTTACTGAAGATTATGAGTATGATTATTGAAAAAGGGGAAGTACCTAGCGATTTTAGAAAAACCCTAATTAAACCAATGTATAAAAAAGGTGATAAGAGTGAGTATGGTAATTATCGAGAGATTAGCCTGGTCTCTGTAGCTAATAGATTAATTAGTAATATGATACTTTTTAGACTGAGAGATGCCGTAGAAAAAGTTATAAAAGAAGAAAAGTGCAGCTTTAGAAAGGGTAGAGGATATGTCCACTAAATTTTCACTCTTAGGCTAATAATTAAGAAGCGCCTGAGGTATCAAACACCTTTGGTCCTAAGTTTTATAGATTATGAGCAAGCGTTCGATTCTGTTGACAGAAGAGCTTTAGCGAAGGTCTTATTCTTGTATGGGATACCAGACAAGTAGATTAGTGATTAGTGCTATGTACGAGAATAACACTGCTGCAGTTAAGGTAGGAAATGAGGTTAGCAGCTGGTTTCGTATTAAATCAGGAGTTAAGCAGGGTTGTGTTCTATCCCCCTTTATATGGATTATTTTGATGGACTTTGTCTTAAGAAGCACAGGAAAGATAATGGGAGAACATGGAATCAAATGGGGAAGAAAACTCTCCTTAACTTAGACTATGCTGATGATTTAAGCATCCTAGATAAAAGTGTGAGCAAAATGAATGAGCTTTTAGAAGTTTTCCGAGTTCAGGGGTGCAAGAATAGGCTTGAAAATTAATGTTGAGAAGACTAAGTCGATAAGGCTAGGAATAGACAAGGCTTGAGGTGTTTTTTCACAGTTAAAAAAATCGTGGAAGAATAGGAAGATAAGTCTGCAAATCAAGATTAGAGTATTGGAAGCTACAGTGATGACAGTGGTCAAATATGGCTCTGAAGCATGGGTGCTCCAAAAAGCAGATGAAGATTTGCTAGATGCCTTCAGATTATTCTGGGTACCCAGCTGACTAATCGTATTTCAAACAGTAGGCTTTACAAAAAGTGGGCTTCAATGCCACTTTCTAGAGCAGTAATGAGAGAAAGGTTGAGATGGCTAGGGCTAAAAGAAATTTTTAAGGGAAATGGGAACTTCCTCCAAGGGTGTAAAGAGGGAGGCTTTGAATGGATTGGGACGGAGGAGGAGCATGCACAGCTGTATTGGCCTCAGGCGGTTTGGTGCCGTGGTGAGTTGTTAGTAGTAGTAGTAGTAGTATTTTTGCCGAAAAAAGATCAATTCTAAGCCTTTGGGGGTAATTATTCAATAGAGTTATAAGAAACATTTAAATTGTTAGAAGTGAAAGATAAAATTGGGGTAGAAAGAAAACAAAATAAGAGGTGAATAAATTCTAGGAGGGGTCTACTCTGCTCTTTCATGCATATTGCTAGCATTCATAAGAATTTAAATAAAATTAGAGTTAAAAAAAAGGACAATATATCAGTTGAATGAAAAAAAAAGATGTTGATGATAGGGAAGGGAGCGGGGAGGAGGCGATATGGAAGGGGAGATCTTTATACTAATGAAGCATAAAATATGAGCTTTTTCATGATCGGGGCGTCACTGTATGTGGTCTTTGTACTAGCTTGTTATACAGTAAAAAAAAAAAAAAAAAAAAAAAAAAAAAAAAATCTGAGCAAGATAAAAGAAAAAAATCTTATGTGCATTTATCACAGGTGCTACGGTTAAGGGAAAATCTAACATCATAACAAAAATAGAACTTCAAACAAATTTTTCTCTCTTGCAATATTATCACCTTGACAAAAAGAGTTTAGCTTATGAATAAAAATAATGTAGGTATAAGAAAAAAAAGGTCTGCTCGATGTACCTAACATAGAGATTATTTTAAACTACGAATTTACAACGCTTTCGACACAAATTCCATCAAAAAAATAATACAAGCTAATTTCAATCAATAGGTTCCTGGACCTTACTTTGCGGAAAAGAAAATTACAGTAATCATAGGCAGCGCAATCGCGCAGCCTAAGTAAAGAACGATGTCGGCACAATTTATTTTTTTTTTCATACCAGGGCACTTTGTATCGAAGGAGTTGTCGTAGAAACTTGGAAAAGGGTTTATTCGATCTGAAATTGGAGTGGCTAGTGCCCTTTTTAATAGTCAAAAGTGATTGGAGGGCAACTAGCCCCCCCCCCACGCCCATCATTCCCCCAAACACATCCAATCAAAATTTTGAGATACCCATTTTGTTCCACGCAGTTTAAAGCTCAGGAAAGTATACCTTTGAGCAGGACACTCCCCCACAGTCTTCAAGGCAAGGAATATAAGTTATGCCCTGGGGGCATATAAGGTTTGTATTGAAATCTTTGTCGTAGAAACTTCAAAAAGGGCTAATTCGATTGGAAATTCAAAGGTCTAGTGCCCTTTTTAATACTCGAAAGTGATTTGAGGGCAACTAACCCCCTCTCACGCCCACCATTTTCCCAAACACATCCAATCAAAATTTTTAGATAGCCATTTTGTTCAGCGCAGTTGATTTCCAGATAGAAATTATGTTTTTGAGGAGGACACTCCCCCACAGCCCTCAGGGCAAGGGTTGTAAGTTATGCCCTGGGGGCATATAAGGTTTTTATAGAAAGCGTTGTCGTAGAAACTTCAAAAAGGGCTCATTCGATTGGAAATTGAAATGGCTAGTGCCCTTTTTAACAGTCGAAAATGATTGGAGGGCAACTAACACCCATTCCACGCCCATTATTTCCCCAAACACATCCAATTAAAATTTTGAGATAGCCATTTTGTTCCATGCAGTTTAAAGTTCAGGAAATTATACCTTTGAGCAGGAAACTCCCACCACAGTCTTCAGAGCAAGGGTTATAAGTTATGCCCTGGGGGCGTATAAGGTTTTTATTGAAATCTTTGTTGTAGAAACTTGAAAAAGGGCTCATTCGATTGGAAATTCAAAGGGCTAGTGCCCTTTTTAATAGTCGACAGTGATTTGAGGGCAACTAACCCCCCTCTCACGCCAACCTTTTCCCCAAACACATCAAATCAAAATTTTGAGATAACCATTTTGTTTCACGCAGTTTAAAGTTCAGGAAATCATACCTTGAGCAGGACACTCCCCCCACAGTCTTCACGGAAAGGGTTATAAGTTATGCCCTGGGGACATATATCATAGGCAGCGCAATCGCGCTGCCTAAGTAAAGAACGATGTTGGCACAATGTATTATTTATTTTTTGGTTTTTCCATACCAGGGCACTTCGTAGTGAAGGAGTTGCCTTAGGAACTTCGAAAAGGGCTCATTCGATTAGAAATTGGAGTGGCTAGTGTCCTTTTTAATAGTCAAAAGTGATTGGAGGGCAACTAGCCCCTCCCCACGCCCATCATTCCCCCAAACACATCCATTCACATGCCGATCCAAACACATCCATCCATTTGTTTCACGCAGTTTAAAGTTCAGGAAATTATACCTTTGAGCAGGACACTCCCACCACAGCATGGGTGCCCCTAAGCTGAATTCCAAGGGGGGCAAACATGGTCTAATTGGCACTTTTAATGCTATATAATAGAAATCTCGGATCAAAAATATAAAACTAAGGCAGCATCATTCAGTCAGGGGGGGGGGTGCCCTCTGCCCTCCCTTATGGGCACCCATGCACCACAGTCTACAGGGCAAGGGTTATAAGTGATGCCCTTGGGGCATATAGGTTTTATTAAAACTTTTGTCGTAGAAACTTGAAAAGAGCTCTTTCGATTGGAAATTCAAAGGGCTAGTGCCCTTTTTAATAGTCGAAAGTGATTTGAGGGCAAGTAACCCCCCTCTCACGCCCACCTTTTCCCCAAACACATCCAATCAAAATTTTTAGATAGCCATTTTATTCAACGTAGTTGAAAGTTTTGTAAATTAGGTCTTTAAGGATGACAACCCCTCTCCCCCACAACCCTCAGGGCAAGGATTGTAAGTTTTACCCTGAGGGCATGTAAGTTTTTTATAGAAAGCAATGTTTTTAAATCAAAAAGGGCTCATTCAATTGGAAATTGAAAGAGCTAGTGCCCTTTTAATAGTAGAAAGTGATTGAAGGGCAACTAACCCCCCTTTCAAACCCACTATTTCCCCAAACCCATCCAATCAAAATTTTGAGATATCCATTTTGTTCAATGTAGTCGAAAGTTCTGGAAATTAGGTCTTTTAGTATGATAACCCCCTCAGAGCCCTCAGTGTAAGGGTTGAAAGTTATGTCCTGGGGGCATATAAGATTTATATAGAAAGTTATTGTGGAAATTTCAAAAAGCGTTCATTTGTTTGGAAATTGAAATTGCCCTCTTTAATAGTTGAAAGTGAGTGGTGAGTAATTGGCCCCCATCTCACGCCCACCATTTCCCCAAACACATCCAATCAAAATTTTGAGATATCCATTTTGTTCAACGTAGTTGAAAGTTCTGGAAATTATGTATTTAAGGATTACAAACCCCCCAGAGCCCCTAGGGCAAAGGTTGTAAGGCATACCCTGGGCGCATATACGGTTTTTATAGATAGAGTTGTTGTGAAAACTTCAAAAGGGGCTCATTCAATTGGAAATTGAGAGGGCTAGTGCCCTTTTTAATAGTCGAAAGTGATTGGAGGGTAACTAACCACCCTCTCACGCACACCATTCTCCCAAACACATTCAATCAAAATTTTTAGCTAGCCATTTTCTTCAACGTAGTATAAAGTTCTGCAAATTAGGTCTTTGAGGATGACAACCCCAGCCCTCAGGGCAAGGGTTGTAAGTTATGCCCTGGGGGCATATAAGGTTTTAATTGAAAGCCTTGTCGTAGAAGCTTCAAAAGGGCTCATTTGATTGGAAATCGAAAGAGCTAGTGCCTTTTTTAATGGTTAAAAGTGATGGGAGAGCGACAAACGCCCCTCTCAAGCCCACCATTTTCCCAAAATATCCAATCAAAATTTTGAGATCGCCATTTCGTTTAACGTAGTTTAAAGTTCTGGAAATTATGTCTTAGAGGATGACAACCACCCTCACAGCCCTTAGGCTAAGGGTTGTAATTTATGCCAGGGGGCATATAAGGTGTTTACAGAAAGTGTTGTAATAGAAACTCAAAAAGGGCTCATTCGATTAGAAATCGAAAGGCCTAATGCCCTTTTTAATAGTCGAATGTGATTGGAAGGCTTGAAATTTTTATAGTAAAGATTGATGTTGGTATAATGTATGTTTTTGTTGTTACTGTTTAGACCAGGGCACTTTGTAACAAAGAAGTTGTCATGGGAATTTCGAAAAGGGCTCATTTGATTGAAAATAGAAAGGGCTGATGCCCTTTTTAATGGTCGAAAGTGATTGGAGGGCAACTAATCCCCCTCCCACGCCCACCTTTCTATTTTCCTTAATGTTTAAAAACCAAATTTTGCCTTAAGATTAAATCAAAATGCATTGTGTTAATGCTAATTCCCAATAAGGCATCTCAGCAGTATCCCAAGAACGACTGAGGGTATTATATTCAAACTTTCGGGGCTACTTCTGCAAAATAGCGTAAGTGTATCCAAGCTATTAAAGAAAGTAAACAGATTTTTTTTGCAAATGGTATCAAAGTTTTCCATTTCAGGTCAACTAGAGGAGGTATGAAACGAAATTAAACACTACTATTTGTGTCCAGATTTTTAAAAGGGTGTATGTTGTTAAAAATTGCTTAAAATGTTTCTCCAGCATACAAATAGCAGGACAAACTATAAAGTCTTAAAAAAACGAAAAGATTTAAAGAGTTATTATCTTTTTCCCTGAAAAGACTATGTCAATCCAAAACAAACAGAAATTAATTAAAAAAAATTTTTCCACAAAATAAGTTTTTCAAAGAAAAGTAAAGAACTCCATTAAACAAAAAATGAGCAAAAATAAAATCAAATAATCTACCAAGCCTGAAACTACTGCAAATCAGCATCAATAAATAGATGAAACCCAAAACAAACAGAAATTACAATAAATAACCAATTCAAACTCAAAACAAGCAGAAATTAACATGAGTTGGGCTCAAAACCCCTATGCCTTCCCAAGGCCAGAACATAATTTGCACTTTACTCAATGATCTGGCCTTGAGAAGGCATAGGGGTTTTGAGCCCAACTTATGTTATTTTCTACTCGTTTTGAGTTTGACTCGGTTATTAATTGTAATTTTTGTTCGTTTTGGGTTTCATTTATTTATCGATACTGATTTGTGGTAGTTCCACGCTTGGTAGATTATCTGATTTTTTTTTCACTTATTTTATGTTTAATGGAGTTCTTTACTTTTCTTTGAAAAACTTATTTTGTGGAAAATTTTTTTTTAATTAATAAAGGTAAAAGAGTCTGAGCATCAAATAATGCTCAAAATGAAAATTGAAAGATATCTTGCCTAGTACAGGTCCTCTTCCAGCTTCATCAATACCAAGTGCACATGGAGATGTTTTGCAACACTCAGGAACATTGGAATATGCCTTGCAATTTTCTGTGTTACACTTTTGCAAGTCATCAAAAAGTTGCTGAAAACCCTTCATCTCTTTGATTCTCCAAAGAAGTCCAAACCTAAGAAGTGTTGGACAATAAAGAAATACTTTATATCTAGTAGTAGTATTGTTAAAGACCTGTCAAAAATACTTAAAGTTCACATATGTAAAAAATAAATTTTAACATAAATTCACACTTCTATCTTTGAACCAATTTCAAACAACTAACATCTCACAATTCTACTATGAAGACTACTGCAACCCTGCTACAGCATAAAGCTACAAGAGGATAGCCAGGTGAAAAATACTCCTCCTTTATTCCTTACTATTACAACCAATAACTTACTGCAGCACCAAGCTGCCCGAGGGCAACGAAACTGCACACACTTCTCTTCCACCCTAATCTATTCACAGCTTCATTCTTTACTCTTTCTCAGGTTCTGCCAATTTCCTTTAAATCCTTTTTATGACCTGTTCCCACCCCGTTTTGGGATGAGCTGTTTTTGTTTGGCCCTAGATGGATTGCTGAAAGCACAATCTTTGACAATCTGTCATTCTTCATCCAAAAAAAATGGTCTAGCTGCCTTAACCTTTCTTTCATTATAGCCCTAAACAGTTGGGTCAAACAACAATTTCTATACAGCTTACTGTTTAATATACTGTCAGTTAAATAAGTACTTAAAATTCCTTGGTAGCTGAAAGAGATTTGGGAATGGTTGTCAATGAAGAATTAAAATTCAACAAACACACACAAACAGCAGTTGCCAAAGCATCTCAGACCCTCGGAATAATTAAGCGTACAGTACGTAGCAGATCATCTAAAGTCATGACGAAGCTGTACAAGGGTCTCATGCGACCATTGCTGGAGTTTGGGATGTGTGTTGCCACGCCTCTGAATAAGAGTGACCAACAGAAAATAGTGTCTGTTCAAAGGCGCGCAACCAAAGCTGTTGATGGATGCAAGAACCTTGACTATCCATCTTGCCTGAACAAACTACAGCTCCCAACATTCGTCTACAGATGGCGGAGGGGCGATGTCATTATGGCTTACAAGTTACTGCATGCTGATTCCTCTTCTCAGAGTCCTTTACAACTTGACGAATCATCCAGGACAAGAGGGCATAGTAAGACGCTGCTCAGGAAGAGAGCTCACAGCAGACTCTGCAACCACTACTTCTCCAATAGAGTGGTGGGCCCCTGGAACAGTCTTCCCAATGCAGCTGTCACCGCTCCCTCTGTCAATGCATTCAAGATCGCCATTGATAAGAATTGGTCCACCAAACCATGGAAAACAGAGTGGGACGCCGCCGAACCAGTGACTCCCCATCATCACTGACCAGCAACTCTATAGGATCTTTCCTTATTTTGCTGGACAATGCGATTTAAGGTAAATAATTCTTTTGGAAAATGTTTAACCAATCTTTCTCAGATATTTGAAGTACCAACACTTCAGAGCCATACTTGACTACTGTCATGGCATTGAGTTCCAATGTTTTAATCTTAGTTTGCAGATTCATCTTTCTATTCTTTCAATTTTTTTTAACTATGGAAAAAAAAAAAACACTATACACCTTGGCTGTTTTACTTATACATCTTCTCTGGATCCACCATCTTTAGTTACCCAGGCAACCTCTTGGTCAACTTTCTTGTTACCTAACATCCCTTCTTCACCCTCATTTATCCCTAGTCTAAGCAACTTAGTCTTCTGGACATTAATTTGCAAACCTATCCTTGAACCCTGAACTCACAAGACCTCCAAAAATTTATTCATTCTGCTAATAGTTTTATCTAGGACAGTCAAATCATCTGGATAATTAGTCTAAGAGAGTTTTACCTTACTGTTTGATACCATCTTCCCCTACAGTCCTTGCTTTGTTCCTTAGGACACAAATGCCATTATGTCACCATTTATGTCAAAGAAATCAGTTGAGACCAACCTTATTGATGCATATAAATATGTCACAAAGCTTATACAAGGAATTCCTAGTTGACATGATTTTACTGGACTTTGCAAAATCATTTGATAAGGTATGTCACAGGAGACTGCATATTAATTTAGAAGCTATTGGTATTAATACAGAAACTATTGACTTGGTGATGCTTTTCCTTAGTAATAGAAAACAAGCAGTTAATGTGTTTAGGGAATATGGACAACATTTCTCTCTAATGTTATGGAAGTGAGAAATGGAGTGCCTCAATGTACAGTCCTGGACCCTTTTTTCATTAATGATTCACCTTCTAACATCAAAAGTAAAATAAGCCTTAGTGCAGGTGATTCAAATGTAATTGGTTCAGTTGAAAGTTCAGAAAAAAAAGAAACCATTTGAGCAGACTTGGACTTATTTACTTGCTGGGCAGGGACTTGGAAGCTGAAGTTCAATGTCCACAAATGTGAGATTAACCTTTTTTGTAATAAAACTCACAACACCAGTACTCGATTAAGTCAATGGACAAAACAAGGCAACCTATTGTCAGTAGTTGTGCTGAACATGATCTGGATCTATTAGTTGATGAATACCTAAAGTTTATTTTGCATTCCCAGACTGTAGCAGCAAAGGCTAGTCAGACTCTTGGTAAATTTAAGAAAATTTTCAGTAGTCATTCACCCTCAGTTGTTTCAAAGCTTTATAAAGGTTTAATTTTGACCTAAGCTCAAGTTTGGTATTTGCATTGCCAACCAAATTAATGAATCTGACCAATAAACTCTAGAATCACCTCAGAGGCATCAACTAAATGTGCCCAAGATTTCTATGACATTCCCTACCCCTCCTGGCTTGAAAAGTTGAATTTATCTTCACTGACTTATTGCCAAAAGAGAGGGGTTATGATTATGGCATTAAAGCTTCTCAACCATAAAAAACTTATCCCAAATATTTTTCAACCAGAAGTCTCTTCAGGAACAAGAGGACATGATCAAAAACTTTTCAAGAATATTGCCAACTCAAGGTTATTACCTTAAACTACCTTAAATTGCATCTTCTAGTGACTAAGGTTGAATAACCTGTAGATATCAGCAGGTAATGTTGACTCAATAATCTTGATGTCACAGTTTGTGAGTGGATTATCACTATTTACATATATACAGGACAGTTAACACAATTCATAACAGCAGTTAACACAATTTCATAACATAGTTCATAAGTGGATCATCACTATTTTCATATATACAGGACAATTTGGTGTCTTTGTTGGGTGTCACTAGATGTATTGGTGGCTGGGTATATTTGTGGGCTAAAAGAGGGCAGGTGGCACCTAATAGTCCCTGCTTGGTCATGCTGGTTTATCCCACTGCACCTTAAATGACTTGTTGCTCCAATCACAGTCAACACCAACCTTGAAGCTATCAACTGATCTGGCCAACACAGTAGCTTTGCTGGGTGAATTTCACAGTGGAACAATGCAATCGGTGAAGAAGTTGAACTTCTCATGCTTTCTGCTAAATTTTAAATGCAGTTTATGGGATTTTCTTGTGTTCTGGTGCATTCACTGTGATTGAAAATGGGCTTGATGTTGGCATTGGTCATCATCTTAAAACCAAGGATGACATCTCCTCTCTTTCTATGGTACATTAGGGTAGGCAGGTCAAGCTTTTCTAGTTGTTGCATGTAGGAGATTTGTTTTTGGCGAAAGGGAGCTTGGTTCTCTGTGCTGGACCTTCTCAAGTATCTCCATGTCACACTTAAAGTGTGAGTTGGCAACCAACATGCCAAACTCAAGATGAGGACAAACAAGAGCTGTGTAAAGCTTCTTGATAACTCTTGGTTGGAAACTTGTTACTGAGCACTTGATCCAACCAAGGACTTTGTTTGCCTTAGCTGTTTGATTCCAACAGTGACTATGAAACTTGAGCTTATTATCAATTAATACCCCAAGATCATGCTCTTCCTTGGCACTCTAAATGGGCATATGGCAGGGATTGTTTGGACTGAGATGAAGGACTTTGCATTTGTGTGGGTTGAACTCAAGCATCCAGATTGTTGCCCACATACAGAGGTTGTTAAGATCTTCTTGCAGAGAAGATCAATTTTCTATAGCTGCTGGACCAAAGAGTTTGGAATTGTCTGCATACAGTTCCAAGCCATTCTTGACCACCTCAGGAGCATTGGTTACATAGAGGTTAAACAGTGTTGGGCCTAGTTTGGTCCCTTGGGGGACACAGCTCCTAACATGAACTGGTGTGGAGCAGATGAGGTCACCTCTTTCATCATATACAGCAACAATCTGGGTTCTGTTGGACAAGAAGCTGTGAAGCAACTGGGCAACATCATTGTCTATCTAATATGCTGACAGCTTGATCATCAGGTAGCAGTGAGACATTTTATCATAGGCCTTAGCTTGATCCAGTAGGAGCACATTGCCTGGGAAACCCTGTTTCAGCTGATCAGTTACAGATTCATAAGCTAATATAAGATTTGTTTTGATAGACATGCCTTACCTGAAGCCAAGCTGACCACCAAAAAGAAGGCCATTCTTGCTCATATGTGCAATGATTGCATCATTGGCTATCCCTTTAAAAAGTTTGGCCACAACCAAGGTCAGCATAATAGGTCAATAATTCTCAGGCTGGGTTCTAGATCCTTTCTTGAATATCAAAGTAATTATGGCTGTCTGCCAATCAGCAGGTAGGCTACTAGTCTGAAGAGACAGCTGGAATAGCAAACAAAGCAGCTGAGCAATTACATCTACAAGTTTTTTTTAAGGAGCCTGATTTGTATACCATCTGGGCCTTCAGCTTTGTTGGGGTCTAGTTTACACAGCCTTTTCTTAATCTCATCCATTGTGACACAAATTTTTGGCATAGGGTGCTCAACCATCCTGGGAGCAAGCCATGGTGGCTTGCCAGTGGGGTCCACTGAGAAATTGGAGGTGAAAGTGTTGTTCAGCAAATTTACAGAGTCCTCTAAATCTTCCAGCTTTTTTCCTTCAGGGTTGAGCAGGAATGGCATAGTTTGTCTACTCTTATCTTTATCAGATACATATCTCCAGAATCTCCTTGGGTTGTCTTTGATGTTTATTGCCTAGTTATCTTCATAGTCAGCTATGAAGTGTCTAGTAAGTTGCCTCAGTTTATTCCTTGCTCTTGCAAAATGATCCCAGTGGTTTGTGCGTTTGCATTCCTTATATTTTGAAAAAAGCCTTCTTCTTACAGTACACAGCCATTTTAATAGGCTGGTTCAGGTGTGGCAGTGTTTTTGATGCTTTCACAAATGAACATGAAGTACATGTCCTCTCAGCTTGGAGCAGAGTAATCTTAAAATTTTGCCAGGCAAGTTCAATGTCTCCCTTGAAAATCACTTGGTCCCATTCTACTGCCTGTATTATCTCCCTGATTTTGCTGTAGTCAGTGTAAGTTTATCCAGTGCAATTGTTTTTCTGTTGACTAAGCAGGAAGTCATGGCAGATGCAGATGTGGTCACTGGCACCAATAGGGAGAGGTACTCAGTGCTAACTAGCAATCCTGGGTTGTTAGTGATTGTCAAATCTAGTGGGGATGGCAGTTGGTTATTTTTATACCAGCAAATTCTTTTCTAATTGGCAAGTTCCTTTCTAATTGGGTGATGAGTCTATGGAACTTCTTAGAACTCATTCAAACTATCAGCTGACATGGAATGGTGCAACAAGCCATGGCAATTAGTTTGGAACTCACCTTATGAGACAGCATTTGGTAATTTTTTTGCAAATCATATTATTGACTTAAAATAAATTGAATATACCACTCAATGCCTTTTTTATGCTCTTTACAAATATGATAATCACTTCTATCAGAAATTCAAATTTAAGCCATTTTTGAGCTCTTGAAAATGACAAAAACATAAAAATCTAACCTAACCAATCTGATAATTTCAATTCAATTTAAATTTAAAATTGAATTTTGGTAATGCACTTTGTGGGATATTTTACTACACTTTCTTTCACCAGATTTATTATTTTTGAAGTTTTGTCATATTCTTGAACATTTGGCAGTACATATATACCAAATCATATTATTGAGTTAGGAATAAAGTGAATACACTATTTGATGCCTTTTTTTATGCTGATTACAAATGTAATAATCATTTCTATTGGAAATGAATTTTAGCCCCCTCCCCTATATATGCCAATTCAGGGTATATATTTCTACATTAGGGGAGGTGGGGGTAAAGTTTAAACTTACCTCCCATTTACATCAGAAACAAAATTTGCCCCCACCCCCCCTCCCTAATGTAGAAATATATACCCTGAATTGGCATATATAGGGGGGGGGGGCTGGAATTCATTTCTGATAGAAATGATTATTATATTTGTAATCAGCATAAAAAAGGCATCAAATGGTGTATTCACTTTATTCCTAACTCAATAATATGATTTGGTAGGCTATATATTTACTCATTTGGCATTAAGGAAGAAGAAAATGGCATAATATTGCAAAATTTAGTGTTACAATTTTCATTTATCCAGCTTAATCATGGAATGTCAGTGCTTGTGGATTAAAAAAAAGGATTTATGAAACAGTAAGTTTAAAACAGATGTTTTAAGCCTTTTTAAACCCTATATATTTTTAAAGGCCTATTTTTGTCATTTTCAAGAGCTCAAAAAGGGCTTAAATTTGAATTTCCAATAGAAGTGATTATTATGTTTGTAAAGAGCATTGAAAAAGGCATCAAGTGATATATTCACTTTATTTGTAAGTCAATAATATGATTTGCGAAAAATTTACCCACTTTTTTCACTGACTGGTAACTATAGGATCATTCTGTTGCTAGCAAATGCAATTTAAGGTAAGAATTTGGTTAATAGCCTAGACGGGCAAAAGGTAGGGACCTGAATAAGTCAGCCTGGATTGCAGCTTAAACTGGGCTGACGTCCACTTTTGAAAGTTTGGTTCATTTTGTGGCTCAAAAGTCTTCCAAGTTAACAAAAAGATACAAAACAAGAGATTTTTACCATGCAAATAGAACACTGAAGAAAGCACGCGCCCAAATTTTGAATTAAATTTTACATGTGTGGTGTTATCAGACAGAAGACAGCGACCCGGATGTAAATGCATGGTTGCAAGCCTTTCATCAAGTATTATCTTTGTTGTATTTACTAGGTTTAGTGCCTTTTAGATATATTGCTTTTTTGTGACTGATGTCCAAACAAGATCCACCTGACCCCTCTATGGAAGGGAACCAGGCTATTCCCTGGAGTGATGCAGCTATTTCTCCTCCCCATACTCCGGACACTACAAACGTTGAGAATCGAAAAATTGTAGCAGCCACCTCTAGACTGCCATCAAGTACATCTACTTCTAGTCATGGTACAATGATCTCTGTAGGATCACCCCAGCAGAGTGACCCAAATTGCCAACTACCAGATAGTGTAAACCATCTGGCATGGGATGATTTCCAAGTTGTCCAAAAACATAAGAAAAAAGAATACCAAAAAACGTAAGGTTGACGGCCTTAACTACCGCAACTTCAGATGATTCAACAGCCCCAACCCCTGGTAATGAAATATCCATCTCAATGTTTGCTGTAGTAATTTCACCAGCTAAGACAAACGCAAATACCCCACTCCCAAAATTTGAACCCAAAAAACCCATTGATTTTCTTAGAATGAGTATTTTTAAGAAATTGAGAAAGGAATTTGACCTATTCATTAATAGAAATGGAGAAGCTGAGGTATTTGCAAATGATGCAGCTTGTCTGACCCCTTTGCTGGATCTGAAACTGATTGGTAACATGGCAGTAACCTGCAAACCAAAAGAACAAATTCTTCAAAAAGAAACTAGGCTAGTCATTTATAATGTATCAAATCTATATGGAGATACTGATATCCAAGAAGGCCTTACTGATGCCCTTTCGAGCTACCAATTAAAGTCAACAACAAGACTTAAGAAAAGAAATAATAAAAATGAACTAGTATCTAGCAACTCAGTTCTGTGTGTATTTGAAGGAGAATGTTCACCAGAAAAGTTATTCTTATTTGGGGGAAGAGTTGCCTTTAGACACTATGATGAAAAACCGATCCAATGTAAGCATTGCTTAAAACTAGGGCACACACAAAAATTTTGCCCATTTGCCACAACTGGTGTTTGTAAAAATTGCACTTTGAGGGGTCACTTGGAAACCAATTGCCAAAACCCTACAAAATGCACAAACTGTGGTGGTTCACACTTTTCTGAAAACAGAAATCTATTTGCCAAATACAAACAAAGAAGTCAGATTATAAAAATAGCTCAGGAGAAAAATATACCAGTACCTATAATTGCAAATGCTATTAGAAAAGAGACTAGACAACCTCAGCTAAACTTTTCCAACACACCCTCCAGAACAACAACTCCTGCCCAAAATCAGAGAAGACATCCACAGCAAGTATGGAAAAAAATACATTCTACTAGCTTTAATGAGACTTACTCCCTGTCAACTACTGAATTTCGCATAAGTTTGACTAGCCCTTCTTTCCCCAGACTTGACCAAAAAGTAGGAAGACTTTCAACAGGTCCATCCTCTATGCAACCAATAAGACCGACCTCCTTATCTATTAGAGGCACTGAACCTCCCAGAAGAAATATAAAACCCCCAACACCCACAATTTTAGTTGGTAACCAACTTAGAAATTTGTCAAAATTCATGATTACCCAGGAACTTATTCAAACATCAAATTATGACTTACAAATGAAAGGCTTATTAAGTGAGAAAGCACTAGAGAAGCACTTTCCAGAGTCCTGCTGAAAGAAGTGACACATGAATTTATGGAGCTAGTTGCTATAGTTTGCACCCAAAATATTCAAATCCCCCAATGATTAAAAAAATGCCCACCCAACTGACTAACAAGATTAATATCAAAGATAAACTGATTGTACTGCAGTGGAACACATTCTCACTGAATAAAATGAAAATAATGGAACTCTGCTCATATTTAAATAAAGAGAAAGTGGATATAATTTGCCTCCAAGAAACAAATTTGAATAATCTTAAAAGAGTGGCCTTACCAGGATATAAATTCTACCACAAAGATAGATATTCTGGCAGAAAAGAAGGGGGGGGGTGATTATTTTTATAGATGAGTGTTTAGTTCATTCACCATTACCATTAATGAAACATGATCACAAAGTTGATGTGGTGGGAGTCTCAATTACTTTAAAATCATGTGATACACTAAGAATTAAATCAATGTATAACCCAAAGGGTGACGTAGATGTGTTTAATATTTTATCAACTGAAGCAGAAGGGCAAAACCTCTTTATTTTTGGTGACCTAAATGCCCACAGCCCACACTGGGAAGATGTTGAACAGTCAAATCGAGCTGGGAAAAATGTGGAAAGACTGTTATTGGAAAATAATCACATAGTAGTTCTAACACCATATAATTTACCAACATATTACAATTCCAAAAATAACAAACTTTCAACCATAGACATCAAACTAGGTCCTGCTTCTGCTATTGATCAGGGGTCAATTAGTAGAGTAACAGATCTACACAGTGATCACGGTGCTGTAAAGACAATTATCTCACACATGTCTTGTGAAACAAAACCTTGTAAAAGGAAATTTATTAACAAGAAAGGTAAATGGCCAGGGTTCAAGCAAATGCTGCAAGAAGCTGATTATACTCTGCTGGAAGACTCTTTCCTAATTGATGATAAAGTGAAAATCCTTACAAAAATTATCATGGATGCCGCCCAAAAAACAATCCCTAAGACAAACAATAATGATTGGACCTCCCCTGGCAATAAAAGAACTAAAGACTGGTGGAATGATTTATGCACTGCTGCAGTGGAAGCTAAACACATAGCAAGAAAGGCATTCCAAAGACACCCATCAATGATCACAGCAATTGAATATAAACGCAGCTCTGCAATAGTGAAAAAAAACATGTCTACAGGCTAAAAAGGAGGCATGGGATAAATTTATGACTAGAGTAGATCATCGCACTGCAGTATCTAAGATTTACCAATATGTAAGCAAGATGAATGGCAAGAAAATGACACTTGATGATCGCAAATATGAAATAAAACACCAGGGTCAGCTAATAACATCTGACAATTTAAAAGCTGAGATATTTGCAAAAACATACGTGAAGAATGATGTAGAAGCTTTTTTGCCAAACCCACCTGTATGTGTCCTCTCTTCAGTAGCACAACATAAAAAGTCTTTAATTTTACCCTTTGCATTATCTGAGTTAGACACAGCCATTGAAGAATGTAATCAAAACTCAGCACCAGGGTATGATAAGGTACACATCAAATGGCTTATTGAATCACCCCATACCTTTCGAAAAAAACTTCTTAAAATATGTAATATGGCATGGAGAGAAGGGAATTTCCCTAATTCCTGGAAAATTGCCCTTATTCACCCAATCCTCAAACCTGGGAAATCACCCGATAACCCAATGTCTTAAAGACCAATATCAGTCCTTCCCACCATGGGCAAGATATTTGAACGTATGATTTTAAAGAGATTAGAATGGTTTGCAGAGGTCAATCAAATTATACCCTAATCCCAAACAGGTTTCAGAAAGGGTCACATTGCAATGGATAACATAACCAGAATTGAAGTAGACATAGCAGAGGCTCTGCAAAATGGTGAATTTGGAATTGCTGTGATGTTTGATTGGAGAGATGCTTATGGAAACGTCAAACACAAAAAGTTACTAGAAGTTCTGAATAATAAAAATTTTCCATCAATTTTTATTATTCATAACTTCTAGTAACTTTTTGTGTTTGACGTTTCCATAAGCATCTCTCCAATCAAACATCACAGCAATTCCAAATTCACCATTTTGCAGAGCCTCTGCTATGTCTGCTTCAATTCTGGTTATGGTGTCCATTGCACTGTGACCCTTTCTGAAACCTGTTTGGGATTGGGGTATCATTTGATTGACCTCTTAAAACCATTCTAATCTCTTTAAAATCATGCGTTCAAATATCTTGCCCTTGGTGGGGAGGACTGATATTGGTCTGTAAGATATTGGGTTATCGGGTGATTTCCCAGGTTTGAGGATTGGGTGAATAAGGGCAATTTTCCAGGAATTAGGAAAATTCCCTTCTCTCCATGCCATATTACATATTTTAAGAAGTTTTTTTCGAAAGGTATGGGGTGATTCAATAAGCCATTTGATGTGTACCTCATCATACCCTGGTGCTGAGTTTTGATTACATTCTTCAATGGCTGTGTCTAACTCAGATAATGCAAAGGGTAAAATTAAAGACTTTTTATGTTGTGCTACTGAAGAGAGGACACATACAGGTGGGTTTGGCAAAATAGCTTCTACATCATTCTTCATATATGTTTTTGCAAATATCTCAGCTTTTAAGTTGTCAGGTGTTATTAGCTGACCCTGGTGTTTTATTTCATATTTGCGATCATCAAGTGTCATTTTCTTGCCATTCATCTTGCTTACATATTGGTGAATCTTAGTCTGTATATTAGTTCGAGACTGATTAAGAATGAGTTTCTTCTGATTATAAAAATAGATAGAAGTTTCAATTCATCGAAGGTTCCATTGATGCAGGTACTGTGAAAGGTCATTAGTTGTGCAGCTTTGTTTTTCTTCCAAAGACGAGTTGGAAGCAGAACTTAAGTTTGGGATTGAATTGAATATTGCCTTTTTCGATTCTAAGCCCATAGATATAGATTGACCAAACTAATGTTTTAAGTTCCAGGATTTTGACCAATTAGCTCGTAACTGAAATAATCAATTGAAGTAGTAAATGCAACAGTAAACACAGTAGGAGCCACGATAATCCTTCCCCTGAGCTGAGTACTGTAAGGTTGCCCTACTATCAGGTCTAAAATTTAGTAGCGTGTTATAACTGAGGCGATTCTTACTCAATAAGAATCGGTACTCAGAATTCAGTGACAACTGATATTTATTATAAAAGAAATAAAATGAAATTATTCTAACTCTAATTATAATATTTCTCTACCTCTTCTAGGTCTGTTGTCTAATATTCTATGGGTCTGCTTGTTCAATCCACCAATGTATATCGAAAAAAAGGGTTTAGTTAATTCTAGGGTATCTAATGTTTCTAATTGAAATAACTACACTTGGACGATCAGACTGACTTGGGCGCTGGTGTAATTAAAGGTCTTTGCGTCAAATTATTGTTCCTAGGAAGAACCTTTTTATCAAATCTCAATGGTTGTATAAGTTAAACCAAGTTTCAGGTTTATATCCTTAAAGGAAAGTTAGTGTTCTTTGGAACTCTGATAAACTACAACTTTCTAGAGAAAATTGGATCTTTGGACAAAAGAGATTTGAAATCTTAATGTAGCAATTTAATTCCTCCTTTATTCCCTAACCATTCTGTATAAACATCAGGGCCGCCTCTATAAAATATTAGCGCGGGTTGAAATGGAAAAGTGGCTTAAAGAGGAAACTGAGTCCCTTTTTCGTATAACGTCAGAGAATTTGCTAGGGGGGAATATTGTATGGTCCTATCACTCCAATCTTCTTATATATAAGATTTTAATAAACGCTAGGTAAATTCCAAAGGTCACTAAGCTGGAAGAAAGAGGCAAAAAGGGCTCTTTAATTTATTCCTTAAGGTCAAGGAGTTTATATTATCCTTAAACCTTAGGTTATTCCTACGTTCAAGTTTCTAAGACGAACTAATTTTATTTCTATTCCAATCCTTATAAATTGCTGTATTTCACCTAGGGCCCCCAAGTCTTTCTAACCTAATATCCCAAACCACTAAATTATAATCAAATGTCGTGCTTTGATTTCAGCACTAGTTTTTATTCTTGTCTCCTATATACGTATTAAATTTATATCCAGGTGACAGAAATCTTTTAGAGGTTTGCTTCTTATCTTAATTTTATCTTCAAAGGGAAATTCAGACAGACAGTGGTAGCCTATCTTAATTATAAAGAAAACACTTACTCGTTGTTAGTTCCAAAAAAGACTACCCTCTTTCCGTCCCCGAACCCTTATTTTAAGCTTTGTCATATTTTGTCATACTTGTCTCCCATTGGCGAGAGACCAGTTTTGATGCAATTCCTCTTTTTTGTAATAATTCTTTGTTCAAAATGTTGGTTTCCACTTTCCCTATTCAAAAACCCTGTTTTTGTTCTATATCTTGTCATGTGATTATTGTCGCGTAATATTCTAGCCGTTGACCTCTCGATTTTGAAGCGGTCCGGTTTATTTGCATTTTATGGACTTTGTTGAATCAAGGGTATTCTTATTCAAATCTGATTTCACAATGTTAGGTTTGTTTTCCTTACACAAAGAAAATTGATGCTTCGTTACTTTTACCATTACTCAAAAGTCATAGTAAAGCTTTGCTGTTTTTACACTTTAGTAAGGTTATGATAGCTGTCTCACAGTACCTAGTTTTCAAACTTCAGTGGTATCTGTATAAGCTCCAGCTTACAGTTCAAATTGCTGAAAAAATATCATTGGGGGGGGGGGGAAGGGGTTTGTGGTAAAAAAGGTCTCGTCAATACAGACCAGACGCTTATAACTGAAGTATCTATGTATGGGCTAACGTTTGTTCGCGTTAGTGGTAATAGAGCAAGAGAAAAATCTAATATCCCAAAATTAGTTTTTAGCATATCTGGTAGGGAGGCCGGGGCATTGTTGACACTTTTTTCACAGGATTGCAAATAATTTTTAGTTAGGCTCATTTTTTCTCATCCGATTCCCATGGGAAGTGATCAAACGAAAATCAGCAAAAGTGTCCATGTACCTGACTTACTGGGGTATAATGGATACTGGGTATGGTTAATTTGGACACTGATATCCATTAACTCTGGTTTGCTAAAGTCAGAAGGAGACGAGTAGAAATCAGATTGAAAAAAGAGGGTAAAAGAGCAAGAGTAGAAATTCAGAAAGAGATGAGTTTGTTGTTTATTAAAAATGTTTAAAACATATGTAACAACTAGGTATGCAGTAACAACTTAGGCAATATTCAGCTGTAGATCTGGCATGACGCTTTAAGCAATCACAACCACTTGATGCCACCAGCCACTTGGTGCCACCAGGTATAGTGCCGCCCTATGTTCATTTTGATTCTTACTCTGTCGAATGTAAAAATCTGATCTGTGCTCGTAAACTTCAGAAGTCTTTCCAAATAGAGTATCTCATAAAGTCTTTCTCCTGTGAAATGATCTTTCCAATTGAGTAGGTTTGGATTTTCCCTATTTTTCGCTGTAACACAGGTATATAGTCACCAGCTTTTACATCTTCATAGTCAATATTTCCCATAATATATGCATGCATGCTTTAATCATCTGAGTCTTCCATTTCACCCTGGCTAATCTCTACGGTATCAAAACTCAGGTCTTTCATCTCCTTTTTCCTGCTAATTTTTACCTTGTTACTGCTCACCTTTTTCTATCTCTTAGATTTTGCTGTTCGTTCAGATAAGTCCTTCATCAATAGACTTTTAACATGTGCCTGAGTTGCTATAATACTCTTGATACTTTTGTGATTGGTAATATTTTTCTTGGCACTGGCCTTAGGGCATGGACGTGGGGAGGGGGGGGGCAGGGGGGCAGATGCCCCCCCCCCTAGACCTTCAAATTTATATTAGATATGGGTAAAAAAGCAGATGGTTTGGAAAAAGTAGTTGATAAAACTCCATCACACTATCGACTGCCCCCCCTAGACAATATGCTGCCTAATGCCGCCTACGCCCATGCCTTAGGGTGAGGGAAACTAGGGCAGATGTTGGGGTAAGCGGAGTAAGTGTTGGCTTAGGGTGCCAAATGACAGAGGGTACCTTGAGCAAAGGTAGCAAAGGGCGCATCTTTAACTTTAATGCTATTTAATACTTATCAACTTAACAGTTAAATAACAGTTAACAATTTAACGATTTAACAGTTAAATATCCCTTATACCTTTGTAAGGTTGCCCCTACTATCAGGGCTAATAAATTTGGTAGTGTGTTACAAACTGAGGCTTGGGTAAGAAATCGGTACTCAGAATTCAGTGACAACTGATTTTTTATTACAAAAGAAGATATAAAGAAAAATATTCTAATTCTGATTACGTTGAATATTTCTAAACCTCTTTTAGGTCTAATGTCTAATGGTCTACTTGTTCAATCCACCAATGTTTACCGAAAAGAAAAAGATTAAGTTAATTCTAGGCTATCGAATGTTTCTACTTAAAGGAGTTACACTTGAATAGCTAGTCAAGGCTTGAGTTCTGGGTTATTAAAATCCTTTAGTTCAAACTATTGCTGAGCTAAGCTAAGAATAACCGTACTTGATTTTATTTCAATTTACATTAACCCAAACCAAGAGATCCTCTTATTATCTCTTGAAAAGGGCTGTGTATTCGTTGGACCTTTAGTAAGCTTTAACTTTAGCAGGGAAAACTCTTAATTGAAAATATCTGGACATAAAGGTTTGGAAATTCTTAAATCGACAATATTGTTCCCTTTTTCCCTAACCTACCTGTATAAACATTAAGGCCACCTTTGTATAAACATGCAGTAAATGCTTAACGAAATGAAAGAATGATTAAAAAGGGAACGGTGTTCCTCTCCGTATAAACGTCTGAAGATTGCACAAAGGGGGGGGACAAATAATGTTGTTGTCCGATAATTCCAATTTTCGGATATAAGGTCTTTATAAATTCAAGCTAAGTCCCAAGGAACTCTAGGCTGAAAAGGGGAGCACAAAGGGCTCGTCTAACGTTGACTTCTTGGTTAAGGTTCCTTTCCTCTTTAAACCTTCAGTTATTCAAAGCTTAAATTTCTGGGAAGAAATTTAATTTAGCTTATTCTAACCTTAAAATGCTATTTTGTCCAAATGGCTCAAGCCTTGTCTAAGTGGAAATACTACCGAACTATAAACCCAAAATCACCAACTTATAGTAAAATGTTAGATTTCAGCACTAGTTGTTATTATTTTCTCCTATATACGTATTAAAGTTATCTCCAAGTGACAGAAATCTTTAGAGGTTTTCTTCTTATTTTAATTTTGTCTTCAAACTTTTATCTCCAAGAGGAATTCAGACAAACAGTGGTAGTGCACCTTAATTACAAAGTAAAACACTTACTCCTTGTTTGATTCAAAAAGACTACCTTGTTTCCGAGGCAAAACTACCCCGATTTGTCTCTCATCCGTAAGTTATATTCTTTTTGCTACTTGATCCGTTTAGCGACCTTCCCTCCCTCCTAGCCAATCAACCACTTTTTGTTAAAAGTAGTTTCTTTTCCAGTCTTTCAAGGCCTTGCATACCTTTTTGTTTTGTAACCAAACTGGTCTAAATTAGGTCTTAAAATATTTATCACGGGTTCAAAGATCGTTTGATTCTTGGACAAAGAAGTGTCACTACAAGATTTATGACTAGTTACGCAAAGTAAAGCTATTTCAAATTCAAGGTAATTTGAAATTTTCACTTTTATTTCTGATCTATTGAAGCGAAAGGGAATTCCAAGCTTTACTAAATTGAGTTACCAAATTACACAAATTTAAGGCCTCCTTACAATCTCCCCCACTTAAAATCTTAGTATAATTTTTGTTTTAAAAGGAATAAACAAAAGGAAACACAAATTTACTAAGATCTGGTGTAACTCAATTTCTCCTTATACTACTTCTCAATTGAGCCCCTGAGACTTTTGGTCTCTATAACCTGTATATAAATTTCTTAATTTTCTGAATATCAGTCCTAGTGAAAGAAATCCTATTATATATATAAAGAGTGTAAAAATTCTATACGTCGATGTCCAATATGTTGTTACATCTTTCTCTTTTTCTTCTTGCAAGGAAACTCGTATTTGTCTCACTTCATCCAGGCCAGGGGTTGAACTAAACCTATTCTAAAAGTAAATAAAAGTTAAATATTCAATTTCGTCTTCCTATTGTAGTAGAACTTATGCAAAGTTCTCAGTCAGAATCCTTATGAGTTCACACAGATATTTCTAATCTACGGGTTTTTTTGTCGTTTCGCGGCGTCCGAAATCAAACCCCTGCTCTTGTGTTGCTTAGCACAGATAAATCGACTCTTTGATTATTTTAAGTTTAAAATTGAGCACAGCTTTAATAAAAAGAAGATATATTAATTGACCTCTACGAACAGCTGAGTTTTATATTCTTATTTGGGCCCTTTCAAACTTTATTCACAATTTTTTTCAAATTATAATTGAATACTCGAAAGAGTATTTAAAGGTGCTAAAAGGACTAGTAACAATGGAAAGCTTGAAAAATCAAAGGCAAATACATTCTACAATGAAAGGAAAAAAAAAATCTGTACCCGTTATCTATTTTTAAAAAAATTACGAGCTCTGAAAATTTCGAACCTTTCGAATTTTCTGAACTCATCTCCTTTGTTGAAGACAGAAAAATCACAAATTATTACTAGTTTAGTTTAGTGTGTGGCTGAATTATAAGGAGTCTCTTAAATAATTCCTATTATTCTTATCCTTTATTTGACAGATATTTTAAACCCTATCGGCAGTGCCTTTTATATTCAACAATTTCTGAATCGTATGGGCAATGCGATTTAGTTTTATCATTGTTCCTTAGATGGTGCTACTACTATATTTTTACCAATGTGCATTGGTCACCAGTCGTGCTAAGTCATAATTTTCCTGTGGTATCACTTGACCGAATGTGAAAGAGGTCATAAGGGAAAATATCCCTAAGAGTGGGGTAACTAACGCTAACTTTAACTCTTCTCAAACAGAGTTCATAATTCTTTACTGCCTCTTCAACCTGGCAGTACATATATACAAAGACACCATACTGTCTTAATTTATTGAAGGTTTTGACAGCTCCCATCTGGGCCCCCTAAAAAAGGACTTGAATGCAGGAAACGGATGACTCCATTAACTAGTTTTTTTATATAAAATGATCTTAAATTGACGTCGTTTTTTCTCTTCAAAATCATCCAGTGTATACAATAAGCCATTCACGGGAACCAAAAGGAGATTTCCTAACCTTTTCCTAAAAAATGGGATTTCCTTTCTTTCCTAAATTCGAAACTTTTGGTTCTGAGCTCTACCCAAATTGTCAAATCTTAGAAATATTTCGGTATCCTGTTTACTTTAGAAGCCATTTCAGCACTGTGCTAGCTTTCTTTGTCTCAATTTTTAGCCTGGGAAACTCCAATCCAGGTTCATGATCATGAATACTCTGTGAGTATATGCATATGTAGCCTTGCTGCGTTCGGATACAACCCTTTTTTGTATCCCTATGGATGCAAACCTTTTTTGCTTCCTTAAGAGGTAGACGCAACCCTTTCTTGCATCCTTAAGAGGTGGAAGCAACCCATTTTTGTATCCTTGAGAGGTGTCCTCTCAACCTCCCTCTGAAGTACATGACTCCCTGTCATGACATGTCCGTGACTTCTAGTCACTCTAGGTCTACTCCTAACGGTTAACCTATATCTACAAAACCACGGAATCTATGCCTTTGCCTTCCGGTGGTTCCCTAACCATCGCTTGGAGGCCGCAATGTTTTCGGAGAAAATTGCCCTAAAAGTTTTCTTGGGGTTGGTTTATAGGTGCTGGGGCTAAACAATATCTTGCTTTGTGTCCTGTTTCACCACAGCGGATACAGGTTGGAGGTTTTTCACATTCCAAATGTCTATGTGGACCCCCGCAGGTCCAGCATTTTATGCGAGCATTTTTTCTTTTACTAAATTTATACCTGGAATAATTATCCCTATTTGGTCCTGACATATCTTTCTTTCCACAGTTCAAACATTTCTTTGGGTTATTTTTATAATTTCCTATGTTTTGAAATTCTACTCTAGAGTTATCTCTTTGTTCTCCAGGGGGGGTCTTGTCTCCTGAGTCAACCACTGTTGCTCCCAAAGACATGTCTGAGGAGTCCCTATACATCAAATCACTCGATTCAAATCTCTTTGCCAGCGCTAATAATTCATCTTTGTCGTCTGTTGTTTTAGTTTGTTCATGAACTTTCCTTCCAATTGAAGGGAGCATACCACTTTTAAAAATACTAATAGTTGTGTCATCTGCCCTTATACCAGGAGCAGTTTTTGCATACTCTAGAGCCTTTCTACTAATTTGGGAGTAAAATTGATGTACCAACTCAGATGGTCTTTGTTTCTCGGAAAGCAGTTCTTGTAGTTTTTGTGCGGCTGGTTTTTCATGTAAAAAGGCTTCTTTTAAAAGTTTTTCTAAATGGTCTAAATCTTTTATTTTAGGAATATCTAAGCTCGTTGCGAATCTTTGTATTTCTCCTCGAGTATAACAAAGAGCTTGATTTATCATAGCAATATCATCTTTCCCTAAACTCCTTTGGATTTGTTTAAGGGTGGAAATCCGTGAATGGATTTCATTTGGGTATGTCAGTAACGAGATGGGAGGCACTTGATCCACAAGTAGGCTTTGAACCCTACTTGTGACTGTGGCATCTCTGTATTGTGCTTCTAGAGCATTTATTCTAGACTGCGCTTGTTGTAGTGCAATTTCTAACTCTTTGATTTTGTTTTCATTTGAACTCATGATTGTTCTATCCTTATAAACTCTTAATGTGGGAAACGTTTTGAACCTTTAAATTGTTTCAAACTACTAAAATGAGTTAGTTTATAAATTGCATAAGAATTAGCTCAATATCTCGATTTAAATTAACCTTCAAGGCTAATAGTATGCTTACTCTTTTGAAGATGATTTAACTATGACACTAGTGTTAAAAAAGATTTAAGCAAGCTACAGATGATACGGAAACTAGAACTTGTAGCAAAGAGAAAGAAAAGGAGAAGAAAGAAAGAATCTTAGGAATATAAAAGGCTGTCTGAACTTCCCTTTAAGGTTAAAAATTTCTTTAATGAACACTTTTTCAAACTTTTCTGTCTCTGATAGGTTTAGAAAACTGAACACAAACTTTCTTGTGAGGAACAGAGGACAAAATTTTACCAAATTTTATAAATTTAATTAATCCTCCCCCACTTAAACGAAAGTTGCACCGAACTTGAGTACCGCTACGACCAGTTGTACCGAACCTGAGTACCGCTGCGACCAGTTGTACCGAACTTGAGTACCGCTGCGACCAGTTGTACCGAACCTGAGTACCGCTGCGACCAGTTGTAAGGTTCCTTTCCTCTTTAAACCTTCGGTTATCCGAAGCTTAAAATTCTGGGAAGAAATTTAATTTAGCTTATTCTAACCTTAAAATGCTATTTTGTCCAAATGGTTCAAGCCTTGTCTAAGTGGAAATACTAACGAACTATAAACCCAAAATCACCAACTTAAAGTAAAATGTTAGATTTCAGCACTAGTTGTTATTATTTTCTCCTATATACGTATTTAAGTTATCTCCAAGTGACAGAAATCTTTAGAGGTTTTCTTCTTATTTTAATTTTATCTTTAAAATTTTATCTCCAAGGGGAATTCAGTCAGACAGTGGTAGTCTACCTTAATTACAAAGTAAAACACTTACTCCTTGTTTGATCCAAAAAAGACTTCCTTGTTTCCAAGGCAAAACTACCCCGATTTGTCTCTCATCCGTAATTTATATTCTTTTTGCTACTTGATCCGTTTAGCGACCTTCCCTCCCTCCTATCCAATCAACCACTTTTTGTTAAAAGTAGTTTCTTTTCCAGTCTTTCAAGGCCTTGCATACCTTTTTGTTTTGTAACCAAACTGGTCTAAATTTGGTCTTAACATATTTATCACGGGTTCAAAGATCGTTTGATTCTTGGACAAAGAAGTGTCACTACAAGATTTATGACTAGTTACGCAAAGTAAAGCTATTTCAAGTTTAAGCTAATTTGAAATTTTCGCTTTTATTTCTGATCTATTGAAGCGAAAGGGAATTCCAAGCTTTACTAAATTGAGTTACCAAATTACACAAATTTAAGGCCTCCTTACACCTTTATGTACGCGTTTAGACATCGATACATACGCACATTGTGTAGATTATTTCCTTTCTGAACGAAATGTACACAGTTTATAATGTATAAAAAATATGCCGATGTAAAAAATAATGAGTTTAGAAGCAATTTAAGCAGGTTTTGTGTTTGAAAAGAAGCATTTTAGGGAATGTGATGGAGTGCGTAAGGTAAATAGAGGGCAAGTGCATTTTCATCTATATATGGTGATATTTCCCAGTGTCTATAGTTTTTTGAATAGTGCAAATGTTCTATCATTCTTATTGTTGCAAAATGACCACATTTTGGCGAATTTTAAATTCAAATCGCTATATGTTTACAATTCAAATAATCAAAGCATATTAACTTACTCATTTCTGTCGACTGGAAATACATTGCTATGCACTGTGTCGTCCACATGACAACACAGGATCCTCAATCGGAGTTGGATCTCCGATTCACAATGCATGGGTTACATTGACTTGAGTGACCAACGTGAACTGTGTTATTGCATAGTGATTTGTCAGTTTTAGGCTCTATTATAAACCAGTTATACATTATGTCAAGTAGTAAAAAGCCTTCGGGAGCATATAACCGGACACTCCAAAGAATTTGGCTAATGTATTCACCATTAAAAATGCAGTATTTTGTTTTGCCTACGAACTGTTCGGCAGTGCATACTCCTCTCTTGACGATGACCAAGGTTATTCTGATTGACAAAACTTGGCCAAGATTTTGAACAAGCACGAGAGGTCCCTGGCCCATACAAGAAATTGTCAGTTTTGGCGAGAATTGTCCCTATGCTGTGTTTGAAAAAAAACTATTGATGAAGAGAATGAAAGAATTATTCAAGCTGAAACCGAACGTAGGAACCACGTTATAAGAGGTTTATTATGTATAATACAGCTTTTAGGAGTTCAAGGGCTTGCGTTTCGAGGAAAAAATGATACTCTTTTCCAGCGTAATAATGGGAATTTTTAAAGCTCGTAGAACAAGTTCCAAAGTTTGATGGTTTTATGGCCGAACATGTCAGAAGGATTACTTCAAAAGAAACAAGTATTCACTACTTGAAAACAATTTACATAATGAATTTGTTTATTTCCTTTCAAAAAATATCCAAGACCGAATTTTGGAGCAGCTACGGCATGCAAAACATTATTCTATAGTATCAGACTGCCCTTCCGATGTCAGCCACACAGAGCAAATGACATTGGTGGTAAGATTCGTTAAAATTGCAGCAGATGACGATGTGCTCATTAGGGAACATTTTCTAGGTTTTGTTCCTATTGCCTATTCTTCTGGTGTAGGCCTCACAGAAGTATTACTAAAAGAGATGCAAACACGAGGCATTCCTTTAAATAATATAAGAGGCCAGGGATATGATGATGGTTCTGCAATGAAAGGAAAGTATGTTGGAGCTCAGAAGAGGATCTGTGATTTAAATCCTCATGCTTTTTACGTGCCATGTGGAAACCACTCACTGAACCTTGTAATGGACAACGCTGATCTCTCCTTGCAATACTATAGTAGACTGTTTCAGCACAATTCAAGAAATCTTCCATTATTTTTTCAAGTTCTACACACAGATGAAGCATTTTGCTTAATAACGTTTCAAATCTTACAGTAAAACCACTTTGGGACACACTGTTGGTGAGCAGAATTGAGGCCGAATGAGCAGAATTACTTTTGAAATGACTTTTGAATTACATTTGAAATATTTTTGAATGACCTCCTTCTCTCACCGTAAAAGTCTAAAACCTACCGCGTCATTGGCGCTTTACTGAAAACTATATGCGTCTTGAACAGTATTGGGAAGTATAAACAACATCAAATTGAATATTTGATGAATAATGATATTAATTGTTGAAAGATCCATCAGTTTAAAGAATTTATTTCACTGTAATTGTCCTTTTATTTTCAATACTGTAAGAACTGGAAAAGAAATTATTTGTAATATAATCCGTTTTCAGCTAAGTGCCAATGACGCAGTAGGCTTTTGGTTTTTATTGACAGTTAGGACAGGAAGCAGTATCCAAACACTTGTCTGTAGGGAAACTATATTCGTCTTTAACAACTTTAAAAAGAGCTAATAAATTCAACTGAATATTTTATGTGTAATGATATTAATTGCTGAAAGCTCATCAGTTCAAAATTTTACTATAATTTTAATGTTCATTTTCAATATTAAGTACAAAAGAAAATATTTGTCATAAAATTGGTTTTCAATAAAGTGCCAATGACGCAGTAGGTTTTAGACTTTTACAGTGAGAGAAGGAGGTCATACCCAAACTCTTGTTTGTTGTGATTTTTAATCGTTTCAAGCTTGATTTGCATATTCAATTTAAGTTTCACTCGTTTTAAGATTTATTTATTAATTTACATTAATATCTATTGTATGTTTGTTTGCATTGATTGTTTATTTAACTTCTAATCGTTTTAAGTTTCATTTATACTTCAATAGGATTTTTTTTTTCATTTTAAGCTTTACATTCATATTCAATCTAAGCATTACTCGCTTTGAGATCTATTTATTCATTTATATTATTGCTTGTTGTATGTTTTTGCTATGATTGCTTATTTAATTTCTGTCTGTTTTGGGTTTCATTTATTCTTTAATAGTAATTTCTGGTCGTTTTGAGTTTGAATTTTAAAAGGTATTTGTGTCTGCTTAGCTTAAGTTTAAAATGGCCTTTACTTTTCTTTGAAAAACTTAGAGTTAAACTAGCCCCCCCCCCACGCTCCTGTGTCAACACCCCCCCCCCCCCCGCCGCAGGGCCAGGGAAGGCGTTGTAAGTATTGCTCTTGGGGCATATATGGTTCTTATGGAATGTATGCTCGTATAAACCTCAGAGAGGGTTCATTTGAATGGAAATTAAAAGTTATAGTTCATTTTCTCAGAGTGAAAAACATCAGAGGGCAACTAGCCCCTCCCGTCCTCAACGCCTTTGGGCGTATCGGATGGATAAACCCATCCCATAAAAATTTCAGGTGACCATTTTGTTAAAAATAGTTCAACCATCAGATATTAAAACTCCAGGGTCGACACAACCCCCCAGGGCCCAGGGATAAGCGTTGTAAGTTATACTCTGAGGATATATATGGTTCTTATATAAGGGATACTCGTATAAACTTCAGAGAGGGCTCATTTGATTGAAAATAGAAAGTTCTAGTTTACTTTTTAAGAGTCAAAAGAGACCGAAGCTTAATCTAGTCCCCCACGCCCTCTTTCCCCAAACCCATCCGATAGAAATTTTGAGATAGCAATTTTGTTAAAAACAACTGTTGTTTTATTGAATACTGTTTCCCAAACAATGATTGTCGCCTGAGGAGAACGGATAGACACACTTGGGTTTCTTTTCAGGAAGGAAGAAAACCAATCTGCAACGGCAATTTTATTATTTCCCAGCTGTCTGGAATCTTTTTCTTGTTCGTTTTTGAAAACTGATGGGCCAGAATACGACATTGTTTTGGGCTGAGTCCGAAGTGCAACTTATTAGCTTTTGTGAGATAATTAGTTAGATTGTTTTCTTCATTAGCACTTGATATTTTTGTTTAAAACCTTTATCAGCTTTAAATGCTTCTGGTTCCTTAACGTCATGTTCATTTAAGGGCACTTCTTTCCACAGTTCTACCCATCTTATCGGGCTTGATCAAGGAATGTTGAGTTGCTTTGATGTTTTCCTCGAAACACCATTTCCAATCATTATCAAAGATTCTTTAATTTTCTGCCTGTCTGTTAAGCCCCTTGATGACTTTCTTAGATAATTTTTTGCCATCTGAAACAGAATTAGCTATTATTGTCTAGATGTGGAGCATATTTTACCGCAAATTGAGCATCATGGACACACCTGTCCATATTACCAAGGTCATTGGTGTCCATATTGCCCCTTAATCAGTTAAAATAAAAAATTAAAGCATGTCCTCTCCATGAAGTGCCACTTCAAATTGTAAGTATTCAATTCTTAGCCTAAGTAGTACTCTCTTGAACTATGTTTAAAAACAATGTGTAACTAAACACTACTTGTTGACAATTTTAATTCAGTGAAAACAAAGAAATTTACTTTACCTTTGACAGTCCCAAATATCTCCTCTCAGATATGTGTAATCCAAGCGACAGAAGACACTTACCACATGTCTCTACCAGTAACGCCACCTGTTTTCGCCATAATGAACTTTAATCCAGATTCACCAGGAATCCATATTACCCAAGTGTCCATATTGCCCGGTCTTCTTATAGTGTGTATTACTTTTCAGCCAACCTTCTGGGGTCAAACGAAAAGCAGCTTGTCCCGAATTCAGGTGGGAGGATGTCACAAGGAAAGGTTTAAGGGAAATGGAAACTTTTTGGAATACAAAGAAGCGTTGAATATATTGGGATAGAGAAAGACTGTAAATATCTGTGTTGGGCTCAAGTGGCTTAGTGCTGCAGTGAGTTTTTATAAGCAACAGTAGTAGTTGCTGTATTAATGAGCATCTTCTAAATTCTGATAACTTGAGAAGGTTTGAGCTTTCGACCGATTACAAATTTTTAATTCGCCTGGCTAGATTTACCCTGGGTTGGTTCTCTGGTGGAATTTGGTAGCAGTTCATATTCTTATGCAAGCTTCTTGACCTTAAGAATTTTTTTGTTGCAGTTTATGTTAGTAATATGGTGCTTATAGTTTATCTTAGTAATTATATACTTGTATATATATATATATATATATATATATATATATATATATATATATATATATATATATATATATATATATATATATATATATATATATATATATATATATATATATATATATATATATATATATAGACATATATATATATATATATATATATATATATATATATATATATATATATATATATATATATATATAATATATATATATATATATATATATATATATATATATATATATATATATATATATATATATATATATATATATATATATATAACTATGGATTACCTTGATGAGAATTTGTCTCGGGAAAACCGTAGGAAATTCGTAAATTCATAGTTATATATACACATCTAAGTAGCATGTTACTAAGATAAACTACAACAAAAAATTTCTGAGATCAAGAAGCTTGCATCGATATTTCTTATGAACTGCCACCAAAACTCCACCCAAGGGCAAACCTAGGGTAGATCTGGCCTGGCAAGTAAAACATTTTTGATCGGTCGAAAGCTCTCACCTTTTTAAGTGATCAAAATTTAGAAGATGTTCATTAATAAAACAACTACTACTATTAATCCTTACTACAACTCACTGCAGTGGCAAGTCAACTGACACCAAAACGGCTATGCAAGGCCTCTATTCCTCTATTCCTCCTCTATTCCATCTGTTCAACGCCTTCCTCTTTATACCCTCCCAGGAAGGTCCCATTTCCCTGGAATCTTTCCTTATGACATCTTCCCACCTAAATCAAGACCAACTGGTTATCGTTTGGCCCTAAATGGTTGGCTGAAAAGTAATAAAAACTATTCCAAGTATGCCGAAAACTAATTGTAGAATACATAACTTTTGTCTTCCTCCATTAACATTAATGTAAAAAACGTTAGCTCATACTTAGAAACTTCAGTTATTAGCGTCTCTCCTGCATTAGCGAATCACTAGAACTTCCCAATGCTCGTTTTTCAGCAATTTTGCCCTGAAAGCAGGAGCTTACAGGCCTATGGCTACCACCACAGTTTGCACATTTAATACATAGCTCAGGGTAAGGATTCATCAAATCAAAATCTCCTTTATTTGAACACACTTACAAGGTCGATTCTAATGGGTTCTAGTGGCTAATACTCTGTTCATCCTTGCATTTATTAATCCAACTGATTAGTGTAGTTACGAGCTATTTGGTCAAAATCTTGGCACCTAAAGCCTTATTTTGGTCTTTTTAAGGGCCTAGAAAACAAAAAAAGCAATATTCAGTCAATAACAAACTTAAATTCTGCTTCCAACTCGTCTTGGGGAAAAAGACAAAGCCCCACAACCGATGACTTTTCAAAGTGCCTGCATCAATAGCACCATCGATGCACTAAAATCTCTATATATGTTTACAATCGGAAGAAACCGTTTCTTAACTATTCTCGAACAAATATACAGATCCTCAGGAATTGCAACCGTGATCCTGGAATCTGAATTGTCATCCCTAGTGTGTATGACCAACCGATTTCTGCCACGTTAAGTGTACAGCACCTTGGCGATTTTGCCTAGCCTTTCATGAAACTCACTCAGCTTTCAGGGATCGCTAAACTGTAGGCTGGCCGGTATTTTACGTAGTACAAATGGGTAGCTTGTTAGTTTTCACAAACGTTGCTTGCAAAACTGACCTATAATGCGTTTAAAACAATCAGACATGCCTGAGAAGACTTTTGAAATAACTAAAGTGAACCGCTATAGAGAAAAAAAAGGAGCAACGGTCAAGAAAGAGCCAATCAGATCTTTGGACCGGAATGAGATGTTAATGAATATCTCTGCCCAGTGCCTTCTTCTTCACCAGCAGTCAATAAGGCTGAGCTTCTCAGAAGGTTAAAAACAGGAATAGCAAAGCTTGGTCAGTCTTTAGCCAACTGTTCAAACCACTATGGACTAGAAGGTACATTAACTTCATGACAAAACACAGGATCTAGTCAGCATACTTGCGTTCAATTTTTTTTAAATGGTTGTAAGACCTGCCCTGTGGAGAAAGCTTCAATGTGGAGAAAGCGCATAGGTTTCCACCTTGGTCAAAAGTTCTTACGGGCCATTAAAAACATAAGGATGTTGCAAAGAATCAGCAACCAGCGACTGATGCAAATATGCGTGAAAAAGCTTGACATTTACAATTGAACCAAGAAAAGATGCATCAAGTGATATGTTATGTAATCAGGTGCTGTTCATCTCTCAAGACCGCAACGTGCCAGGTACTACTAGCAACCTCCGTTCTTCACAAATGAAAAAAAAAAAAAACAGATGATTTGTGGCATAACTTTGTCGAAGACGTTGCTGAGCCGAGTGGGAAACTTGATCATAAATGGGGCAAGGCGTGACTGGAGTTTATTCCACAACACCAAGAAGATATAGGCTAGTAAAAGAATTTGGTCCTGTAGCTTCTTGATGCCCAGTTAGGCGGAGTAGCCTTTATCTCGTCATAAGTAAGCAGCCACGTTTGACTAAAGGAAGTCAATTATCTAGACCTAGTTATTGAAGTTTTATTGGTTGGAATTGTCCCATTTTAGTAGATATTAAAAATACTTAAGACGACATGTTAGTCTTTTAACGGTGTATTGGGCTAAACATGCCTTTTATTTCATTTAGCTACCCCAAACTTGTTTTTGGCTTGCTAACCTTGGCTTATCTGGGAATATCGTTTTGTTATTCTGCGGCTTAAGTCTTATTTTTCCGTCTACTTGCACAATATATTTCGTAAATATTTTTCATAACATACTTCTCAAACCAATGACAAGTCAATGGGATTTCTTGTACTTGTTTTATTTGGTAGGAAACAGTCTTGCAACAGTTTTTTGGTGTTCATGATCAAAATACAGAAAACTACTGTAATATATGGGCTTTCAATGAATTTTTAGATAGAACCTAGTGATACAATTTTAAGTAGGTCAGAACATCCGTCTCAGAATGAACCAGTTAGTCTACAAAGAAAATAACACCTTAAATCCAAAGCAGCAAGCCCAAATATATCAACAAGTTATGAAAGTCTGTTCAAAACAGAACATCATAATGTAAAGGATTCAAGCTGTAAAAGTAGCAAATGCCGAGACAAAACAAATAATAATAACATTGAAACTGTAAACGGTGATGGATTTACCAGCCTTGAAAGAAGGTATAAAATATTAAGTCACAACGATGAAGAGGGTAGTTCGAGAAGGAAAACTTTGGAATTCTAGACCTTTCGGTAAGTTCTTTTATGCATTTATTTTAGGACCAGCTTCATTTCTGTACAGTTTTTCCTATTAAGACATATATCTTGATAGCGTACTTTCGGTTAATTCTTGATAACAAAATTTGAGTTATAAGTAAGTTTAATAAAGAAATAAATCTCTTTGTTTAGCCTTTAACATTGATGGAAAGGGTGGAAAGTTAGTTGCAAGGTGTTTGACTTTCATCAAGGGACTACTCCTTTATTCTTGGAATCTATTTCTTTACTCTACTGAAAGTAGAACTCGGGCCAAATGAAATTGAAACAAACTTCAACTAGTATCTTGATCCTATTACCCCCTTTAATATTCTTTTTGTTTCCCAGAGTACCGGACTGGCGAACTTAAAGCAATTTTGGATTGTCTCAAATTAACTCAGGAACAAAGAGCCTTTAGGATCAAATGTTCTAGAATTGGGGGAGTAAATTTCAAGTGAAACATCTTGTTTTGGAAGCTAAGCAGTATACAAGCCCCTAGAATCAGTTTTGGTTTAAAATTACATAGTATATCCTGATTCTCCACCAACCCATCCTGAGTACCAAGGGTATACTTGCTTGGGAATTTTAGAGGGAGTGTGGAAAACTAGACCTGGTTAGAACACTATTTGTATAAGCAACTAAGAGTCCCAAAACTAAAATGGCTTCTTACTGGTATCAAAACCTTAGTTTAAATCAACCACGCCCAAACTTTAATCAGATCTTGTAAGCGTAAAGCATAACAAAATATTTATATTATTTGTACATGAAAATAAAAGGTAACTCCAAAGATGAACGGGTTGATAAGAACTCTTGTCTTGAGCAAAAGTTGACAAGTAAAGAAGTAAGGAGTCTGCGACTAGCCCAAAATCCACTAAAGAAGAAGAAAGCAATTTAGCTAATCTGCCCCATTTCTCTTCTTGGTGATCTTGAAAAAACACCAAGCCCATAGTAAAGAAGTAAAGAAAAGTAAAGAAAAGCCCAGGAAAACAAGAATAAGCTCTTACCAAAGACCTCAAGCTATTCAATATTTAAAAAAATGTACAGAAAGAAATGTCGTAAATTGCTTTGAGTCTAAGATCTTATCGAAGTCTTCGAAGTTTAGGATACGCTCCTATTTATCCTAACTTGATCAGTAAAGAATTTAGCATGAATAATGTGGTCTAGCCACATAGAGAGGTAAAAGTAAAGCCACAGAAGTGGACAAGCCTTACACTACTGGGCACCAGACTGTAATCCAACTGTTCACCAAAATGCCACACTAAAAATTTACTTGTAAACACATGCAATTGTTTATACATGCAGTTACCATATAGCTGAAAATATATGGATGAGACACTCCGGTTTTTCCAAGCTTTCTGATATTTATTGTGACCCGTTCATGGCCAAGGATTGAATGAGGAGAAAGCTTACTATTTCGACCACATTAAGTTACAGTTATGATAATTTATTGCCCGTGAACTTCAAAATATAATAGCAGTTGATGGGATATTTCACGTTTCAGAGATTGAGGAACTAGTGTAAAATGTTCAATGGGCAACGAGAGAATTTTCCTTGCCTTGGCACAGATACTGACTTTGAACGTTTAGAAAGTTTCTTCTTGCATGAAATGCTTAACGACCTAAATTGATACTGATGCTTGGTTTTTAACTTGTTAGATTGCTGTTGACTACCCCTGCGAACGAAACCGATGAATAGTAAGGATTTCTGAGATTTTAATTTTCCACGAGGTGGATTTGCTATCTTTAGTATACTATTATAGGACCAAAATGAATATCCAATATATACTGTCTTGAATGCGACAGGAAGACCAGATCTCATTTCAGATGATCACGAGTCTGATCACTTAAGGCACAGCTCAGTCTGAGCGATGCGTTTTTACCCACTATTCAGTTTTATTGACTCTAGAATTCAATACGGGAGGATTTAAGCTTCTCAATAAAAAAGAAGTCACTTTGAACTTTACTTTCGAATGGAAAATTCTAATGATCAAGGCTTCACTAACAAATCCATAAATATAAAAACTGATCACTGTCAATCATTGACTAAAAACGGATATGACGAGAATCTTCATTTAAAATAGTGAATATGCTCTTTTTACATGACACCTTTGCCAAACAAAGCGTCCAATATATTTATTCTGTTTCCCTTTTTTTAATGTCAGACAAGATTGCGAAGTTCAAATTTGTTTCCAGTTGAACCTGAAAGAGCCCAGGGCAAATACCGAGAGAACTGCGTAACTGTCTCATTCGTTGGTAGATCACCACCTAAAAAACGACTTTTTGATTCCCATAATCTGCTTATAAAATCAAGTCTGCGAAAAAAAGAATTTTTTTCAAGCTTGTAATATTGCAGGATGTTGACGACAATAGTATAAATAAAAAATAACCAAATTATCTGATGCAATATTCAGTTTCTTTAAAAGTCTAATGGCGCGTAATTGAGAAAAGATTTCACGGCAATCACCATGGCTAGTAGTCCTGTTATGAAATTTTTCCTCCACGCTTGCCGCAACTGTAATAGTTGAAAGAGTAATTAATTTTGGCGGATCAGTTATAATGGGTTAATTACAGATATTTACGCGATACATAGTGTGGTTTAAAAAAAGAATATTAAAAATAAAGAACTTGACTTAATCTGTAATTTATTTAAGATGTCGTTAATTTTAAATAAACAAACTACCACTGTGAACCTTACTGTTTCAGTTTTCTTTCATTCGTCATTGGCAATACATTTCAAGCACCTTGTCAAGTTTTCTTCAGCACAGGTAGCCTTAAGGTGGCTTCAAAAATAAAAGCAGCCAATTGATTTTGATCGGCCAATTGCCATGCCTATTAGTCCTGATTTGGAAGTTATCATTTTCGGCTGATATCACTGTAATAACGGAGAGAGTATTTAATTCTGGTGGACAAATTATAATCGGTAAATTCCCGATGCTTGCACTATAGTATATCTATCTGAATTTCACTGTTTAAGTGTTCTGTCATCAGTAATTAGCAATACTTTGCGAGCATCAAAATTTGCCAAGTTTTCTTCAGCACAAATAGTCTCAAGATGGCTTCGAAATTAGAACTATTCTGTAAATGATTGCTTACTACCAGCAAAGAGTGTGTTCAGGTCTTGAACTGAAGTAGTTAACAAGACTGTTGTCAAGTCAACGACCATTCTGACTATAGTTCTGAAAAAAAAACCGAACGTCATTGACAGTAGTTCAACTTGTCCTGTGTTTCTACTGATGCGGTTTTACGAAAAAATGGGCATTATGTATGATCCGTCAAATTTCCTCCGTTTTTGGACATAAGTATATGCGTCAAAATTGTTCAACAGCTGAGTTGAAAATTTTTACTGAGCCGTTTAAAATCGCACCTGTTAGTCTGGATTGAAAGTCTTAGAGAACCATAAATCACAAGTAACTGCGAATCTTATCATCTTTACCAGAAGTTTTTCATTTATATTTGACAATGTTCTATTGCAATTTATGTTTTGGTGGGACGCCAAGAATTATTTGTTAATGATCGTGGTGTCGCATATTCTTCCAAAAAGCGAATTTATTTCAAAACAGATTCGGGCTAGTTTACATTGAGCGTTTGTCTATTAACCCTGGCATTGAAAAATTAAATTCAAAATTTTGGCGCATGCTTTCTTCAGTGTTATATTTGCCTGGTAAAAATGTCTTGTATTGTATCTTTTTGCTAACTTGGAAAGCTCTTGAGACATAAATGAACCAAAACATTCAGGGATAGACTTAAGCTATGATCCTGGCAGACTCATTCAGTTGCATAGGCTTCCTTCTGCTCCTCTAGCCCAATGTTTAGCTTATTAAGCAATGTTTAGCCTATTTCTTAGGTTTTCAGACATTTTTTTAGTTTAGCTGCATCCCAATCCCTCACCTGAACTTCTCTATATACTAATACTTTAACAACTCATTATAGCACCAAGCTACCCAAGGCCAACACAACTGCAAATGGTCCTTCTTCTGATTTATTCAAATCTTACTGCCTTCCAAGAAGTTTTTCTTATGTCCCTTCTTATGAAATCTTCCCACTCCATTTAGGGGTGACCTACTTTTTGCTTGGTCTTAAAGGATGGTCTTTGGCTATATATAATGGTAGGCCTATTTTGTTTGATTGTATCTATATTGACTTTTTCAAAGCATTTGACAAAATTTCCATCCCTCTTCTGATAAATAAATGTCAACTATATGGTATTGACCCACAAACTAAAGTATGGATAACAGATTATCATACAAATAGAACCAAAGAGGTTGTATTAGGTGATGCTCTGTCATAAGCTGAGTTCCTCAAAGCAGTTGTCTTAGGCCAGTACTCTTCTGTCTTTTTATCAATGATTTGCCAGGTGTTGTTAGGAGTTCAATCTTAAAAATGTTTGCAGATGATGTGAAAGTCTATAGGTCAGTCATGAGTAAACATGATATTTCTTTACTTCAAGAGGATTTGGATGCTCTGGGCCAGTGGTGTACTGCAAGCTCTATGTTCATTAATGAAACCAACTGCAATGTTGTGCACTATTTGTGTAGACTTCCTCAACATTACCATTACTTTAGGGCCATTTTTTCACTCATCAATGTGCTAAGATCTTACATCTTTTGTCAGAAAATGCTTAAAAGTTAAATCTTTGAACTAAGATCTTATATCTTTTGTTGTTTTATGCAAATGTCTTTCATCATTCTGCTCTGATCAGCAATCTAAGAACAATGATGAGTATATCATCAAAGTTTTCTCATCATTGTTCTATATGGCAGAACAGCAGTGGTCTTCACACTTTTTGCTAACATCAGTGAGCTATAAGATTTTAGAACAAAGATGAGTTTAAAAACTATAATCTTTGCTGAAAGATGTTAGATCTTAGTGCTAAAAAACAGGCCTTTTGTTGATGGTAAATCAATTTCAAGTGTGAATATGTTTGAGACTTTGGGGTTTGCTTTGATTCAAGTCTCAAATTTGACAAACATGTATTGAATATCACCCATAAGGCAAATTACCAATTACTACATTTAAAGCACATGTTTTCCAAGTTTAATCTTTGTTCATTGATTTCACTTTATGTATCCTCTGTATGTCCAATACTTGAGTATTGCTCATCAGTATGGTATCCTCTTAATAAGAGAGATAGAGAGAGGGTTGGGACTGCAATGTAGGGCCACCAAACTCATACCTTACCTGAGACATCTGCCTTACCACCAGAGAATGCAGAGACTATAGTTGCCTAGTCTTCAGTTCTGACATGATAGAGCTGACCTAATAAATACATTCCACATTGTTAGGAACATTGATAATACCACTCTAACTCCCTTTTTCACTTTTACAGAATACAGTAGTACCCATTAACACCAACATAAAATTAACCCACCATGTTCACAGAAAAGATTAGGCCAAAATCTTTGTCTAGCCAAGTGTGGAATACTTGGAATTCACTTCCATTGGTAATGGTTGCAAGTACCATGATCCAGTCTTTCAAAAGTAGTTTAGCCTCTACAGATTTCTATACTAGGTCTTATCACAATCTGTCTTGAGAATATTTTTACTTTTGTATTAGCTGAATTGTGACCAGTATGTTTTACAGTTATTTTTTAAGCTTACTTTTTAGTATGTTTCAATTATGATTAGATATTTTTCAGTTAGTTTAGTATGCTACTGCATGTTTCAGTTATTATGTTTTCAGTGTGTATGTCTACTCTATGTTTCAGTTACTGTATGTTTATGTTATGTTGTCAACATTGTCATAGACTTTTTATAATTGTTTTGTGTAACAAGCTTGTTTAAGCTTACCATATTTTGGTACTAATAAATAAATAAGTCATCCTTCATCTGCCACATGTGTCCTAGCCATCTCAACATTTCTCTTATTATAGCCCTAGAAAATAGGATTAGTAAAATTCTAGTTTAGCTACTTTTTGCTATCATGGAAAGGGGTTAGGCTAGGAAAATGAAACTTATCATAATGAATCCAGGACTGTAAACATACTGTGGGGAGGTATTGTCAAGCTTCCATGTTAACCCTCTTCTGATTTATAAGTCTTAGAAATTGGCCTACTTCACAGGTCTATAGGCCTGCCTATTAAAACTTTGACAAAACAACATTTTACCTCAATTTTCAGTTATCAGTTTCCTTTTCTCTGGTTTTAGTTCTGAAAATGTAATTCCTGTTGTTTGAGTAGAATTTTAAGCCATATCAATGAGTTTTTTTTTCTAAATTTAGGAAATGTATTTTTGGATCTTTGAAACCTCATAAATTAGGATTGAGCAAAGTTGTGTAGCTGAAAACAGTTTCATTGTGCTTCATTCAAGCAGAAGATCTATTTTGCAAGGTTTCAATTTTATAACACAAAGATTTTTAAAGGTCAGGGCCCTCTAGAAGGAGTGGCAGTAGGCACTTCAAAATACCTTCCCAGGACATACTTTAGTCTGTAGACCCATCCCTGAAAGTTTTCTTTTCCTAACCTAAACCCTTTCCATTATAGCAAAAAGAAGCTAAACTAGAATTCCACTGTAGTATTAACAAGAACTATGTTTTGAACAGCCTACTACTTGAAATATGATCAGTCAAATACCTGTAGACAATTTTATAAAAGTCATTTGGAAAATCCTCTTTCATAGGCTTTTTTAGTTGCCCATGCTTCAGAACCATACTTGACCACATGGAAGCTACAATGGTGACAATCATTATATGATTGTCAGGGAAGGTTAGACTGGTCCTTATTTTTGCCAAATGTGTGGATGTGTGAATGAGAACTTATTTCATTTTATATCAAAATGTGAAGAGCTGTCTGAATTGCAGAATGAATGTTTTGGGCTAGTGTCTGGGAGTGAATGCTGGTTAATTGAGCAGATGGCTGAGAGGAACACATGTGCTATTAAACAGTTGTTTAAGTTTCTTTGTTTAGGGATTAGACATAGGGAATCATGTTTGAGGGGATAGTTTGTTGTGGTTTTTTAGGATTTGAATTTTATTATGATTAGTGTTTGTTTGTTAAAATGTTGAACCTTGGTGTGTTTCCCTTTTTGTCACTTTGTTGTTCTTTTTTTGGTTTTTATTATCTAAAGTTGTATTTTGTTCCTTAGCTTTGTTTGTAGACTGTATTATGTGTTGCTATGGCCCACAGGCTTTTTGCAATAAATCTTATCTGTCTTATAATCCAATGCATTGATCTCACTGCAAACTTATATTCCTAGGCTCTTTTTCCAGAACTTTTTTAACTATAAAAAAACAAACTGTGCCTTGGGTATTCTATCTTTAACATTTTCACTAGATGCTCCAAACTGACTAATAATACTGCAAAATTAAGTGAAGCTTTCCAATCAATTGATGTTCTTGTTACCCAACATTGCCTCTTCACCTTCATTTTTTCCTAGTCCAAGTGACTTGTCTTTTTTACAGTAATTTTCAAATTATTCATGAATCCTGAACTCTCAAAACCTTCAAAAAATCATTTGTTTTGCTAACTTTTTTATCTAGGCAACACAAATCATTTGCATAATCTGAGACTAGTAGAGTTTTACTCCCATATAATTCCATTCTTGCCCTAGTATTTGCTGTGTTTCTTAATACAAAATCCATCAAGATGGATTATATAAACATTCCTATCCTACCTTAACTGCAGCAATATTGTTTTTATACATAGCACAAATCACTGTAATGTATTTTTCTAGGATACCATTCAAGGATAGGACTTTCAATAAAGCTCATCTATTGGCTGAATCAAATGACTACTTTTGATATTTAAAAACAGAGGACTGAAGAGACCTGAGGATTCAGGCACTTCTCAATTGTTAATCAAAGAGTGAAAATTTGGCTGATGCATCCTCTTTCTAAAGCCAAACTGTTCTTCTCTTCAAACTTTATCTACAGCATCTCAAATCTAAACAGTATCATCATACTGCACTCTCTGTTAAACTCAAGTCAATTCAGTTAGTAGGTAAACATGTTAGACCTAAGTACCTGGAACAAGAAGCAATATAAACAGAACTATTTATAACAAAATAATCCTTTTTTTTATTCCTGTTTTGTCTTTGTAACAGCAGTACCTGATGCTTCTATCCCCACTACCATATTGATATGAACAATTTTTTTTTTTTTTTTTTTATGCTTCCATTGCCAATACAGTCTTCAAGCACATAAAAAAACTATCCTTTTTTTAGAAAAATTAGATTTGCTGTAGAAAGTGCAATTACCCAAGCTGTCTGTTCCTAGCAGTTTAATGCCTATAGGTTGGCTGGTACCAAAATGGCTCTTCCTACTTGCTTTTGCTCTCTTCTGCACTAATGAACTAAAATGATATACAACTTTCATTTTTTTTTTCATTTAATTTAATGCTGGTTTTTGCAGATGTTCAAATTCAACCTTGCTAGAGTTTATGTACCTTGTGTTAATGGCTTAGGCTGTGTTGTGTGGGGTTGACAGTGTTACAGGAATCAGCTTGCAGATCAGGTACATTCTTGGAGGGCCAGAAGTTCCTTGGTTAGCTGGAGTCTTCGGCATGTTAAGAGCTTAGGGTTGTCCTGTCATGCTGGTAAGTTGCAGTTGGGACCTGTCTTGGTTTGATATGTGAGAAAATGTCTCTCTTTCTTTAAGACCAAGGGTTGTCATTAGTGTTGCAAATCACTGCTTTCTCCCAGGGTCCCTGGTCTATCAACTGGACCCACACTTTCTGAGCTGTCTTCAGTGGTGCCATGTTTTTGCTTGGTAGTCATAGTGTTGGCTTTGAGCCTCCTGTGCCTTCTTTCTCTGTTGTCTGAATCTGTCAAAATGGACCATTCTGGGTTGCAAGGCTTGTGTGATGCTTGGTAGGAATGATCTCAGTTGGCCTCCCGCCACTATCTGAGCAGGGAAACATCCCTAAATGGATATATTATGGTACTCCAAGAGCACTTGCAATGAATTTTTCTTGCTCTCACCAGCTTTCATTAAATAGCCCTTTTGTTGTCTGAGCAGCCTTTTCACTCATGCTTTTTAATTGAAGGGATTTAGGTTGCTTGGGTATCCCACATGAGACTAAATAATATTTCAGCTTGTTAATAACTTGCCATGACATGGTTTAGTCATTCAATCCACCTTTAAGAATTGACTCATTTAGTCAAGGGTACCCAAAAAGTCCTGCCTGTTTAGCTGAAACAGGTCAGTGTCCATATGCTGGAAGGGGTAGTCCAGTATTTTGCTCACAATCATTGGCTCCTTCTGTTGGCTGGGGGCAACCTTTGCACGTACCTTGCATTAGCTGACCAACCTTTTGATGTCTTGTTTGATGCTTGGCCAGAATACAGATGTTCTGGCCCTTTCTTTCACTTCCCTGCTCCTAGATCAGAAACACATAGTTGGTCTAATGTGCCTGCTCTCATAGACCTTAGAATGATCATTCACTCCTCTTTCACAATGAGTTCACTAAGTTCAGCCAATTCTTGATGGTCATTTTAGAATTATCTCAATTTTTGTCCAGGTTTTTCTTGTTGCTTGACCAGTCCTCTTTTATAGTTTGTATCAGGGGTTCAATACTTTGCCTCTCACTCTTGCAAGATGTATTTGGGCTAGCCTTTGGCTTGCTATGGGTATGATTTGAGCAGCTGAGTAGACCAGAGCTTCCATGTGTAACTGTGACTCCATGTCTATTTCTGCAAGGGGCATGTGAGATAGGGCTTCCAGCATAGGGATAGGATTTTCAGGTCTGTACTTCATCTTGATATCATACTGCTGAACAGCTAAAGTCAGGCACTGTAGCCTTTGAGGTGCTTTTTTTATGGATTTCCATATGATAAACTTGAGAGGTATGTGGTCTGTGGTACCTCAGATCTTTCTCCTAAATAGATATTGGTGGGATTTTTTGCAAGCAAATGTTATTGTAATCATTTCATTTTCCATTTGCAAGCAATGCTGATCTGGTTTGTTTATGGAATAATATGCAAAGGCAACGGTTGCTCTGTCTATTATCAGTTGTGTATTCCAACCTTGCTGGGAAACATCTATAATCACTTGAATCTCCTTGAATTCCAAATCAAAGTTCGAGAAGTCTTGTTGCCTTTTTGCTAGTGGGATTCCATTCAAATTCTTGCTCTGGATCAGGGCTCATGCTGCTTCTTGCCAATCTTCAGCCAAAGTTAGTTATGAAGGTTGAATTGAAAATGCATATTTCTCTGTTGAACCATGCTCCATTATTGCTTCTGACTTAGAGTGCTACCCTAAGTTTTGCATCATGCACAGCATTGTTATAACCATTGCCTGTTATGTTATCCACAATCAGCCTGACATCTAGTTTGGCTTAGTTATTTCAATAGGTGCCAAAGATTAAAACCCATTAAGTGGAGTTTTTTAAAGCTTTTGTCTCTCCTAGTTTTGTTGCTCAAGGTAATTTATATCTTTGGATCAACTAGTAATCTACTGTTTTCATAAATTGGCTCCTAGGTGAATTGTAGTTTATTCACAGGGCTAACTCAAAACCTCTTTTAATAAAATACCAACCTCAAAATGGTACCATGCAGGGCAATAAGAGCATACATGAGTGCGAGGCCGCTGGTTCCCCTGTAAATACTTTTGGCCCCCTGAAAAATGAATATAACTTTTAATTTCAATTGAATGATCCCCCTTCCAAGTTTCTACTACCACTCCTTTCATTCAAAGTGGCCAGGGTAAAAATTACATGGAAGAAATGTTGCTCTCTACTATGACACTGCTGTTGTAGTGATTCTTACAAAGTGATAATTTTTACCTCTTAAAGTAACAGCCTTTTTGTCATAATTTTGTTTTAAATTTGAGAGGAACTTTCCACGAACAATTGGATATGAAACTGGAGAGTTTAGGATCAGACAATCTAGAAGATAATTGGAACAACTTTAAGAAAATAGGTTATAAAGTAGCAGAAAGTATCTTTGGAAGAAAAGTAGGAGAATTAGAAAAGACATTAAAGTGTGAATTAGGGAGATGTGAAAAGAATGCCATGGATAAAATCACCATGGATCTGGAAGATAAAGCCAGACAACACAGTGGCAAAATATTTTATTGGCATATATAGAAATTGAGAGGAAGTAGTATTTCTGTTAAAGACAGGAACTGAACCTCAATTAGTTATAAAGAAAATGTTAAAACAGATGGGCAGAAGCCATTTTGAGAATGTGTTAAACAATCATAAAGCTGTAGGACATGATATAGAAAAAATGAAATTTTTCTCACGATTTGGAAGTAAAGATCTGTTTTCTGAGGAGAACTTAGTGATAGTACTAAAAGATTAAATAAGAAGGCCTCAGGTAGGCCTACTGGTAGAGGAGTAAATGAGTTTTTGAAATTTGATGGTTGCAAAATTAGAGAAACATTACTGAAGATTATGAGTATAGATTTTGAGTATGGGGAAGTACCTTGTGAGTTCAGGAAAACTTTAATTATCATAAGAAATTGATAAGAGTGAGTATGATAATTACAGAGACATTAGTATAATTTTTATAGAAACCAATTTACTAATTATGATAATGCTTATTAGATGAAGAGATGCTGCAGATACAGTTTTAAGCAAGTTTTTGTAGAGCACACTATTGTGCTCTGCAGAGATGCAGCCAATCAGGAGTCACTAAAAAAAATTTATGTTTTGGTATCAGGTGATAATTAAACACTTCTAAAGCTGTCTCGATTTCTTGGAGCTCACACAGAAAGGATAGGAGTAAGATTTGGGCAGAGAGATAGTATTATTAATGTTTAAAAAGGAATCAAAGAGGCGGAGTCTTTATCATGTTCTTTATTTAATCCATCAGAGCACACTTTAAAATCATCAGGGAAATTAGTAGAGTTTTTCCAATTAGAGTTTGATATACTACATTGTTTGAGAAGTATGATATGTCTATTGGCAAGAGGCAGAGTTGAGAAAAGCAAACATTGTATGGCCAAATTGTTTATCAGGATCAATCCTAGCAGAAACAATCAGTTAGGCAGTGTAAACAGAACTGACTGTACTTTAAAAAGAAATTCTGCTAGTGTATAAGATTATGATAATTTGGCCAGGACTCACTTGCTCATGAAGAAGAAGCAATCAGTCATTATTATTGTAAGAAAATCAGCATACTTTCTGTCTTGGAATTTTTAAGGTCCATTTGACTAACAAATGGCAACCTAAAATACATTTTTTACTTGGTTGTAGAATTGTTTTGAGAATTGAGAAAATATCCTTGATTCTTTGAAAATCCTTAATTACCTTGGTTCTGATCAGTTGCCCCATCACTTAATTGTTGCTCACCAACTTTTAGGGGTATGGGTTAGTCAGTCTTGCAATGACAAGCAAAAGCCTCAAAAAGTGCATTTTTTAATTGAAGTCCCCCTATTTTTCTAAGAGACTATTCAGGTCTGTCCAAAAGAGAAGGGGGCAATATACCCATAATATGCCTTCTTGTCACTGAGGATATCAGCTATGCAGTTTGTTTAGAACTATTTGAGTGTAAAATTAAAAATTGGATTTATATGTGCATGGAGGGGGAGAGAGTAGGTGACATTATTTCCAAGATTAATACTGCCCAAATAACCCCCACCCACCTTGGAACAGTGATGACTATAAATCCAATTCATGTCGTTTTGGTCTTTAATCTAAACAGTCAAAGTTAATAATTAAATTTTAAAATTATATTTTAAAATGTTGTTGTATGAAATCATGAGGTTTTAAACGCTGGTAGAAAACTTCATTGTTGTGAAGTTTCAAACTAAAATTTTTTTAATCTATGCTGCTTACTAATGTAAAGTTTTTGCTTGATATGAATTTATCAATTTTGTTCAAGTCCAAGTCATGAAAATAAAATCAACCTTGATTGGTATTCCATCTTATTGAGTTTCACAGCATGTTGATAAATATCTTCGAACGAAAATATACCATTTGGACAAATATTTGTATAAAATGCTCAACCACCAACTTCTATTGAAAAATAACTCCTTTTATGACTTTTAGATGTCCTCCAGTAAGTCATACTGTAAGAACTTGGTACTTTTCTTAGTTAAACCTTGTTGTAACTCTTTGTTGTAACCTCCAGCTTCCCATTCATTAAATGGACCAAATCAGAGTCTGAATTTCAGAAACTTAAAAATGAAGGAATCAATTCTTTTCATTCATCTTGTCTATGACAAGTTGTCATGATTCGAATTTTGGTGTTCAGATGTACAAGAACATAGTACTAAAGGGGATTACTGCAGTAACATCACTGGAAGCTTGGGTTGTACTTTACTATGATTTGTTAAATAAATGAATATGTGCTTGAAGGCCTTTTACTTTGTTCCAGGTAAAACTGCCTGACCTAGGTTCAAAATGGATCTTGAGCTTGTTTATTGTCCTAATTATTTTTCTATTGATGACATTGCTGCTACTGAAGAAAGAGTTCTGTGCAAATTCGAGAGACCCATATTAAAACTAGGATCATTGGACCCCTCAAGCGACTCACCTGATGTACTTGCTGGTACTAAACTGGAATTGCCATTTTGGCTGGCTTCATTTCTTTTTAAGCAAAGGATAGTTTCTATCGAAGTTCCCAAGTTTTACAAAGATTACTACAGGTAGGATCTTACAAACTGATATTTACATATATATTGTAGTTGGCGATGGGATGGTGTAATGGCACCAATTAGCAAAATCATAGAGATGGGGGGGGGGTAATATAGTTTTCAAAATCTACATAGGGAGATCTGTTTTTAAATTGTTCAATTAAACTGTGCAAAAAAGCGTTTTCAGTGAAAATACCAAAAAGACTATTTTTAAGGATCTACAAGGGAGGGGAGGCAAATGCCCCAATTATTTTTTAGCCTTTTTTTTACAGTTAATTTGCTTTGGTCTTGTGCTGGAATGAACTGGGTCTCCTTGATACATCAATGATTTATGTTTCTGTTTGACCAAGATTTGAAAATCTCATTGACCAAGAAATTTGGAAAAAAAGACAAAAAAATAGAAAACGAATTTTTCCATTTTATTTAAACTGACAGCATGTTGATGAGTCTTTTGAACAAATACAGACAAAATTTTCGAATTTCTGCAATGGAAAAATATTGTGAAAAAGATAGATTTTTTTTTTGGAAAAAAAAATGGAAAAAAGAGATTTGTAATCATGGGCAATCCTCAACTACCTTCCATTAGGTAGATAACAATTTTAAGATGCGATAAAGTTGTATTTTTCAGCATAGAGTTCACCAAATTCCCTGGAGATTTTACTGGTCTTAGAGATATTTCCCTGCCCCTGCAATCCATCCATAACAATTTTACAAATCTTTAGCATTTATGAAGGCTGTTCCCAGGTCTCCTTCATCTTTGCATATCTCAAGTGTGTATTGAACCATATACTTTTTAAGAATTTTATAGAATTTTGGTTTTTTAGCCTATAAACAGTTATTTGATCTGTGCAAATAAATCCATCTACTGATGTTTTGAGCCAACGAATTAAATTGTTGCATTTCAATTAGAGCCCTCTCAAGCAAGGAACTATAAGATTAAGAATTGATATTTCAAGTATAGCTGCTAAAAAAAAGGGTTCTCTATCTTCATTTTATTTTCATAATTTCAGCCTTCCTTGCATAGTCTAAAGGTATTTTAAATCCGTTGTTTGACTTACTGTATAAGTATTATAACAAAAAAAAAACATTAGTAGGCCTTTCATCCTTACAAGGCTTAACTGCAGCCAAGAACATAAATATAAAACGTTTTGTACCAGCAAGTTTGACAAATTCGAAAAAAAAACAGTATAAATATGGAAAATCATCAGGTAATTGTAAATACTTTGAGAAATCCCAGGTCCTGATCAAAAAGTGTGTGTCTGTTGTTGGTAAGTAACAATAAAAGGAGAAAAGCCAGAATATGAGGTACATAGCCTAGAATAATGTCATCTGTGTGTTCATGTATAAAGAGGTTTTACAAGAAACAAAAATTAAACCAAATCAAAAATGGTCATTTCCACATTTCATGGAATTTCGTGGGGTTTGTTCAGCTAAATCAAAGCACTCTTTGTGCATGCAGGTTGTTAAAAAGGTGTATATCAGGAACAGCTTAGGGTATTGAGTTGGAACTTACCGAGAATTATGAGGGGGGTGTTCAGTTGACCATATGGCAATTCGTGCTTGCTGCTGCCACTTCTACTGCAATTACTACTAAGACTGTGGGTATTCTGTTGAAAGTTTCAGGGAATGTTGAGGGGGAGTTGGACTAAATCGAAACACACCATGTGCATGTAGGTCATATCGGCAATATCTTAGGAACAGCTTAGAGCATCAAGTTGAAACGTACAGGCATGTTAAGGGAGATATTGAACTAACCGAAAGGCAATACTTTTGATTTAGATTTTCTTTAAACGCGGAGTCGCAAATCACTTTTCTGATTCGAGGTGATATAAAGATATTTTACAAGAAACAACAATTAAACCAAATCAAAAATGGTCATTTCCACATTTCATGGAATTTCGTGGGGTTTGTTCAGCTAAATCAAAGCACACTTCGTGCATACAGGTTGTAAAAAGGGTGTATTTCAGGAACAGCCTAGAGTATTGAGTTGGAACTTACCGAGAATTATGAGGGGGGTGTTCAGTTGACCATATGGCAATTCGTGCTTGCTGCTGCCACTTCTACTGCAATTACTACTAAGGCTATGGGTATTCTGGTGAAAGTTTCAGGGAATGTTGAGGGAGAGTTTAGATTTTCTTTAAACGCAGATTCGCAAATCACTTTTCTGATTCGAGGTGATTTAAGAGTAAATAATTCATTTTTTGGTTTTCTCAAAAGAGAAGCTGATACTTGAGTAGTCCCTGATATAAACCTTGTACCACCATCCCTATCACATAATCAAACACGTCAATAACCCCTTAGGTCTCAGAAGGTATCTGCAGGAAATGCAATTGTTAAATCAGAAATCAGGTGCCCTAGTTATCCGATTTATTTAATTGCTGGTTCATTTGTTTGAATGAATGAATTTTTTTCTTTTATTTCTTCAGTTGTTCCTTAGTATCCACTGGTGGCAGTTCAGATTATTTGGATTTTGTGCAAATCGCGGATATTGGTGAATGACTCACTTTATCGCGGATATTGGTGAATGACTCACTTTATGGTTGTTAGGTGTTTGATTTTAATTCTTATAACTTTGTCTTTTATTGAATTTTATTTATTTTTGAATTTCTTTCGCTGTTTTTTTATTGGTTTTTAAGCGTTTTTGTTGATTTTGTGCGTTTGTTTTTTGGTTTTCTCTTCGACATTTTCCTTGTTTATATTATTTTGTTCGCGCTGAAGAAGAGAGGCGATTGTTCTCTCGAAATATTCGCTTTGTTGTTTCTTCAGTATTTTCGTTTGGCCTTTAAAAACCTCATTTTTGATCGTTTTCTTTCTTTACGTTATGGCAGGTCGATGTGGTTTAAGAAATTATCTTCTTGAAGCTTAGCTTCAGTTAATTGTGGAAAGTCTTTTTAAATATTTAAATCCCTCTCTTTCTTTGTCCATAGTCTTCACAAAATTCTTCGTAAGTCCTAGTTTAATGTGAAGTGGAGGAAGAAGAACTTTTTCCGATTTAGTAAGGGGAATATACTTTATATTACTGATTCCAGGCTGAAAAGATGTTCTGCTTTGCCATATTTTATTTTTAATTATATAAAATGATTTTCTGTTGCATGGCTATCCCACAAACATAATAGGCAACAACATTTTGTAAACTCACCTTGAGGACCAATAATGTGGCTCAAATGTGCCAATTGAATCCCTGATACAAAATTGCATTTAGAATACCAACCATGTTTGTATAAGTTTTTTTTCACCGAAGCTGAATAAACAACTGGTATAGATGGTTTCTTGTTCTCGCTATGGAGCAATACAGTTTTTAAGCTATATTTGGAAGAATCTACAAAGAGGTCCCATTCTGGTGGTTCATCCTCGATGTCTAGTTCCTTCGTTAATCCGTTTATGTCGAAACAAACACAAACTGACCCTTTCATTCTATAAAACTCCGAGTAAAGAACATTTCTTTTTCGAAAATATGTGACACTTGTTCCACCTGGAAACATATTCCACTCTTGCAATTTAGAACCGAGAAGTCCGGTCCTTTGTTTGAATAGGCCCAAATCCCGTATCTAATCGTTGAATCCAGATTGAAGAATAAAACACGGTTTGGTCGAAGTCTCAGGTCTAAAGTCTGGGTCAAAATCATTAATTTTGCTTTATGAATTTTGGATGCGTCTTCAGTCTCACTCAACTTTTAAATGTCAAAATCTGTTCATTAGTTGGTGGAGATGGTATCGACAAGATTTTGCCATGAAGAACAAGTCGGAGTGCAGATGGAATATTAGGATATTTAATTTTATGTAGGCTATTTGCTGTTTTGAATGTCCTTCTGTGTTCGTGTGACAGAACACAGCACACTTGAGGAGCCTAATTTTTTGTTGGTCACCAACTTTGCACCTGAAATACAGAAAATAAGTTTTTGTATTACTTCTTATGATAAGTGTCTGCTTTGTAATTTTTGTTTTGATATAAAACGTCCGCAAATTTAACAAAGTTGATCAGGCAAAGTTTTGGAACATCTACGCTGAGAACTTGCCATTTTCGATATGAACTATTAAAGTAAACAGCCACATTTACCGAAGAATTTAAATATTCTGTGAAGCAGGAAATGAGTAGATAAGGCGGGGTTACAGGGTTTCTGGTAGAGGTTGGCACAGACGTTTGGCTAAAAATTATGAAAATTGGATTAATCTACTTGTTGTTGTAATAAAAAGTTTATATGTTGTGAGACTTTTTTACTTACAGTTATTTAAATAACAATGTGAATTAATTATAAAAATAAGGTTGTTGTTAGTGAACCACTGAAGACAAGTTATTTTTTTCGACTACCTTACCAGTCGTGCATTGCTGTGATCTCAAAGAAAGGAAATGCAAGGACCCCCCCTCCCGAAAAATTTCCTTGAGAAAATTCTCCTGCGAAAAATCCTCCCTGTAGAGAATCCCCCCCCCCAACGGATTAATAACGACCGTATTTTCTTAATTGTAAAGTATTTGAAAAATTGCCCCGAAAAATACCCCCGCGGACAGTTTTCCCCCCGGAAAATTGCCCTCATGCATTAATAATGAATTTTGAAATTTAAAAGTATTTAAAAAATTAGTTTAAGACCATTAACTCCCGCTTTACCACCTCAATGCCATCTATTCCAAGTTTTTGTGTTCGGGAGTCTCTAAATTCAGTCAGCACAAGAATTATTAGGAAGATGAAGAGGACGTTCACAAGAATGTACTTAACGCCTTCTTAAAGTTTCTTGGCGATCGCATAAACCGTGCAGTAATACATACAGGGAACAGAGACGCACAGACATACATTTGTTCTTATTTACATTGAAGATTGAACTTTTACATCATAAGGTGGTTATCCTAACTATTTAGTACTGGTGTGTATAAATTCGATTATGAGATTTCAGAAAGTTAAAGTAATAGATTTCTTTCATCAATTATATTATCAGTTTTATAAATTTTTCCCAAAATACCCTTTCAGTGCATACTGATACGTATATAGGAGCTTCTCTCTCTACCCTAACCAAGGTCCACAGAAGTACTCCTCCCTAAAAGAGTTTTAAGAAAAACATGATGAAGAGCAGAATAAAAAGTCTGAGAATTCACTTTATTTCTAATAAAAATTCCTGGCAATCATCGAAGGTGAAGATGGCTGCCGATATCTAGTAATTTTTAGCATAATTTTCAACGGTTTTGATATCTAAATATGTTTATTGTAAATTCTCTGTGCTTATCATAAAATTCAAATGTGTTCTGCTTTTTACTTAAGTTGACTCCCCTTGTCCTCTTAAGAAAATCATGTTGACCTGCCTCATCAGACCTCTTTTGTACCCTGTTCTGTCTCGCGGCTGGGGATCAAGTTGAAACTTTCAGAACGTTTCATTTTGAAGGGGGGTAAGGGGACTTATAGTTCTGCGTTTGGAGGAATGCGGCAAAGTGTTTTTTTTTTAGTTCTCATAAAAGAGTATATGCTACAATATTTTTCTTTTGTATGCCTATTGTCCAGCTGATTCTTCAGCTAATTAGCTAATGAAAACACCACTGAGCAACATGCTTTCTTGTTTGTTTTTCCTTTACTAGGAAGCTTTAGTTGAAAAACAAAAATAATTGTTTTTAAAAAGAAATTGAAGAGATGAAATCTCATATTCCCCATGATTATTAGTTAATCAGTCCAAGCTGGACATAATGTCTTTACCCTTTGTCGTTTCTCCAGGTGGTGCACTGAAATGACTACTCTATAGGGAATGTTAATCTAAGAGTTGCTACCACTTTGTAAACTCTCCTTAACATATCTTCATCCTTTTTTGTCATACATTATCTAGGAAAACCCATGGAAAGTGTAGCCTAAATTCGAATGTCATGCTCAACCATAAATTATAAAGAACAATTGCAAATGCCAGTTAGCTTTTACTAGCGACCAAGTCAAATACTTAAGTTTAGTTGCCTTTTATATTCTTTAAACTGAATTTGGGGTGAGAAAGGAGGGTAGTCTACACTGTCTTTGATAAACTTTGAAATGTCTTTCTACTAAATGGCTACTCTTGATCTACCAGAAACTGATACATCTAGTAGAAACTCCTCCCTTTTTCCATCTCGTGTAGAGCTTCTACTTTCTGCATGTACCATATATATTTGAAGGTATTAAGTTCAGTTTTTGCTAGAGCCCCATCCCATCATATCTAACCTTTCTCTTAAGAGTTTGGTTCGTGCATTTTGACATATACTAGTCATCTCGTCACTAAACTACATGCCTAAAGTCGTTCTTGTATATTTTCTCTGGAAAACCAGAGAAATATGTCTGTTATGCTGGAAAACTGGAGAAACAGGTCATACGTGTTTTTCCCCTCTTTTATAATGCCTATGCAAGTGTGCTGTACTTAGCTATGATCATTATTGTCATCTCAAATGGCCGTAGATTTTAAAATTCTTATGATCCTTTCTCATCCTCTGTATCATTAGAAATTTTTCTTGAGCTGCTAAACCAGATCAAGGATATCAAACCTTTATTTGGAGTCTCCAGCAGGGCAAAAGGAGTACGTAACCTTTCTCATATTCGGGGTTAACTTGGGATTACAGTTTTTAGTTGATATTTTCAGGGATATCACCCCTGTATATGTTAAATTTAGTTTATTGATAAAAGCAAAAAAATATATATGTAACAGAATCCACAGTATTTTACATACAAAAAGAACAAAATACTTCAACTTAGTCTCCCCCGTAAGGCTCTATGGCCAGGAAATAAACAGGGGAGAAACAAAACGAAAAATTAAACAAATACATTCATCAAAATTTTTTCGATAATGCACTCATATCACCAACCCAAACATGTCCCCCCCCCCCAAAAAAAAAAAAAATTCACAGTAGGTTACCAAAAAAGAAAAAAGATCTGTGTGCTTTGTAGTGCCATTGAGCTTAGGGCTGAGGAGCCTTAGCATGTGGCCCAAAGACATACCTACAATGGAAAGTAATGAGCGTTCCGTATCTTTGCATGATATTCGTTTTTTGTTGTGTTCTGTTTATAAATAGCTACCTTTTCACCAAATTAAACTTAGTATTACGTGTGTCTCCGAATTTCCAGGGAAATTTTGAATGCTGACCCGTCTGTTGTTGATCTCAAGAAATGGGGTCCGCATTATTATGAACTTGGTCTCCATCTGCAAAGACTTAACATTCGAGAACAAAGTGATATAAAGAAGATTCTCTATGACGTAAGTCATTTTAGTTTCCGAAATAATGTTTAGTATATAGTTAATTTATCTTTTGCACAGCGAAAGAGAGCGAGAGAGATTCAAAGAAATACGACTGCCCCAGAAAAAATATGAACCGTCCCCTTCTGCATAAATTATTTAAAAAACATGAACTAAAACGGAAGAACTTCTTTGTAATAGATACTTCAAAAGTTTTTTTCTTGCTCTCCTTACAAAAAACCACCTCCTCCCCCGGTTAAATTCTGACCTCTCACTTCATGGATCGTGTTAATTACATTGAGTTCAACCAAATATTTTATTCTTGTCGTGAGGTTAAAGGATTATGCTAAACGAAAATTGATTTACAAAAAAAATCTTTAATCATTAATTTAGGTTTTCATTTACAGCATAAATTAATATGCACTCCAATTAAAGAAAGATCCATACAGGAAAAAAAATTGTATTTTTTTATGCGTAATTATGCTTCTGTTCTTGGTGTTAAAGAATGCGTCGTAGTTCAATTTTTATATTTCATATTTACCATTAGTAGGAATGTTTCAATTCTAGATCTCTTTATTCTTTAATAAATATACAATAATATCTTCCTTAGAAATGACCTAAAAGCACAAACAAACACATACTAAATAAAATTTTATACGTTGTCATAAAGCAGCCATAAGGGTCCAATGTATTAAATTTATTTATTTTTTCCTAGAGGTACTTTGTATGAAAGGGATGGCCGTATAAACTTCGATGGGGCTCCTTCAATTGCAAATTAAAAGTTATAGTGCCCTTTTTAAAAGTCAAATTTAATTGGGAGAAACAAGTGACTCCACCACATCGCTTTTTCCCCAAACCTATCCGATCAGAATTTTGAGATAGCCATTTTGTTCACAACAGTCCAAAGGTCACAAACCATGGCCCCCGGGTTTGATAAGTCCCCTTCTAGCCCGGGGGCAAGGATTGTAAGCTATGCAAGTTCCCTATTGTTAAGATACACGATTTAATTGGAAGGGTGGTCGAATAAACTTTGGAAGAGGGCTCATTCAATTGAAAAAGTTCCAGTGCCTTTTTGAACATTTAGCCTACTTTTCAGCCAGTTGCTACCGAATGAGTTCTTACCGACCACAGACAACGGCCCTTGTGTTTCAGCAGTCATTTTTAAAGAATTGTTACAAAAAGTCCAACTTTAGCATAAAGAGTGAGGTTTTGAGGAGGGGGGAAGCCCCTCTCATATACGGAACAGTTTCTGTTTTCTTTAAGTTATAATATTACTCTTTACTTTTAGTCGAAAAAAGTTGTTTTTTAATTCAATTTATGATTGTTGTAAAAATTGTATAAATTGTATTCCAAATAAACACACCATTTATTGCTGTTTAAGTGCACGTACAATAATTGTAAAATAGTTATGTTTGGTATAAGTTTGAACAATATTTGATCATTTAATCCAAATTTTGGATGAACAGTAGTTTTGTTGAATAGGTTCTTAATAATAATTTTTCTGAAAAAAATTCCGGTAGACGGAGGCGGGTATTATTGTTCATGTGGATGGAAGTTTTGCGTGACATGGCCTTCTCGTGACTGAAGCCATTACGAACTCTACAATAGTGTTCTGATGTTGAACTGCATTGTATACATATGTTTATATACATTTAAACATTTTATATAGGAATAGAGGAAAATTGTCATTTAAAATCAGTGAAAACAAAGCTCATGGTAGTGCTTCTCACCTCCTATCCCAAGATTTTCCTGGCCAGGCCCATGATGTCCTGTCTCGCCTTTTCCCCCTCTGTGCCAGTAGACATGTAAATGCAATATTCATGCTACATAGAAAAAAGACTGATGAACTAAATACCTATCTTAAAATTTCATTCGGACATCTTTGGGGAAAAGAGGGACAGGGGAAGGGGCCAGTTCCCCTTCATGCTGTTTAGTCGCTTAAAAAGACACTAAAACTTTTAATGTTTGTTCGAATGAGCCCTCTCCCGATCTTCTTGGTTCCTCGTTTTGATATGATCATCCCTGGAATAAAACAACAAACAACACACGTCTATGAACTTTCAATGGTGACGAAGACCACACAGCCTTTCTATCAAAAAAACAATAAACATGAGAAAAAAATATTGAATATCTAAACGTATTACCGAAACCGATATTTTTTAGTGGTCTCTAACCCCCTATGTTCCTCGCGGAAAATCCACCACATGAAAATTCTGCAAATTTTCAGCATACATCTTTGGGATTCTTTGCGGTTTGAATTCTTTCATCTATAATTGATTTTATTTATCCTTGTTTTTCATCTTACCCTGGCATTTTTTTTTCACAAGAATTCATTTGCGGCTCCCGAGTCAGATACGTCTGAATTATTACCAATTGAGAATGAAAAGTTCACAACAAATGATGTCATAATGAAAAGTTTGGATTTTGAATGTCATCAAAGCTAAACTAGCCGATCAGACAGGGTGAATTTTCTCAGTCAGAAAAATTTTGTCAAAGAAAAGGAGCTATCTGTCACAGATAAATTAAGATAAGGTAATCTAGCTTAATTGTAACTATACATGTATAATATATATATATATATATATATATATATATATATATATATATATATATATATATATATATATATATATATATATATATATATATATATATATATATATATATATATATATATATATATATATATATATATATATATATATATATATATGGAGCTGATTATGGAGCAAATGTAGTTCGGGCCGTAAAGGATACTGCATCCCAAGTAGGTACAGGTTAGACACATGTTTCGTGCTTTGCACATACTCTAAATTTGATGTGGTGGATGCTACTAATGATTACTAATGATACTGCTGAATTGTCACCTCTCGTCCAAAAGGCTAGAAATATTGTCAGCTTTTTCAGACCTAGTGTTGTAACTAGCGACAAGTTGCGCCAGGTTCAATGTTTACACCAAAAAAACTAAAACCTGATGTGACCGCTAGATGGAATTAGCTTCTCACTATGTTGTGTGGTCTACAAGATTTGAAAGAGTCGGTAACAAGCTCGCTTGCGCTTCTCGGTAAAGTGGACCTCATACTCACTGATAGTGAGTAGGGTGTTATTTCAAACGTGATTGCGGTACTTATACCCTTTGAAGAGGCAACTATTGAGCTCTCTTCTAAAAGATATACCCCATCTCGAAAGTCCTGCCTTTGTCTAAGGTTTTGAGACGCCACCTTGTTCAGGTAGATTTTGGTGGATTCTCAGATGTGGCTGATCAGCTTCAAAAGGCTTTGCTGAATAAAATGCATTGTAGGTTTATAAGTCTTCGTCAAGTCACACCCGTCGCAATTGCCACATATCTTGACCCGCGTTTCAAGAAAATGTATATTTCACCCGACGATCTTCTGCAAGTTGAGAGCAAAATTGCAAACGAGATAGATTTGACCTTGCTGGCTACTGAATCTCGATCAGACGATGCAAGTAGCTCAGTGCAAGACGATGCTCGATCAGACGATCGCAGTCCCTGCGATGCAGTCATATCAGATCAAGCCAGTTTGTGGTGTTCACACGATGAAGTCCTTATAGTCAGTGCAGGACATGCTTCGACAGCAGCCGAATATATCATGGCTCTGCAAACTTTCAATAGGGAGTCAACAGCATCAAGAGAAACTTGTCCACTCAAGTCTCATGCTATGGGGTCCCAAAAACACCTCTACGAAGTTGCAATGAAATCCATGTCTGTGCCTGCTACCAGTGTCCCTTCTGAAAGAGTGTTTTCCAAGGTTGGTCAGATAATCACTGAACGGCGGAACCGGCTATCAGGGAAAAACTTTGACATGCTGATGCTTTTGAATAGCCAGTAGTTTATTTTTCTTTTTTCCTGAGCCCGAATAATTCCAAATCTGGGTTTTTATTATGTTCATTTATGTAATCGAAGTTTTTTTTTATTGTTTGATTTTATATTATTTGAATTTTGAAAAAAAAGATATACAAATACTCTTTATTTACCGTTTGCATTACTGAACTTAGGCATATCCATGAGATAGCAAAAAACTGATCCGAAATATTGATATCGATATATCGAATATCGAAAGTAAAAATAACAATATATCTCATTAATCAAAATATCGCCCCAACACTAATATATATATATATATATATATATATATACTACTACTACTACTAACAACTCACCGCAGCACCAAGCCGCCTGAGGCCAACACAGCTACGCACGCTCCTCCTCCATCCCAATCTCTTCAAAGCCTCCCTTTTTACACCCGCCCACGAAGTTCCCATTTCCTTTAAATCTTTCTTTATGACGTCCTCCCACCCCAGACGGGGACGACCTGCTTTCCGTTTAGCCCTAGATGGTTGGCCGAAAAGAACAATCTTCGGCAATCTGTCATCCTTCATCCCCACAACGTGCCCTAACCACCTCATCCTTTCTTTCATTATAGCCCTAGAGAGCGGTATTGAACCACATTTTTCGTATAGCCTATTGTTTGAAATACGGTCAGTCAGCCGGGTACCCAGAACAATCCTTAAGCAATTTCTCTGGAAAACATCTAGCAAATCTTCATCTGCTTTTCGGAGCGTCCATGCTTCAGAGCCATATTTGACCACTGTCATCACTTCTAATATTCTAATCTGGGTTTGCAGACTTATCTTCCTATTCTTCCAGACTTTTTTTAACTGTGAAAAAACACCCTGAGCCTTGGCTATTCTATTTTTTAACATCTTCACTGCTCCCACCATCTTTACTAATAATATTACCAAGGTAAGTGAAGCTGCCCACCTCATCAATCTTTTCATTACCCAACGTCACCTTTTCATCTTCACTTATTCCTAGCCTTAGTGACTTAGTCTTCCTAACATTAATTTTCAAACCAATCCTAGCACCCTGAACTCACAAAACATCTAAAACTTCATTTATTTTGCTCACACTTTCATCTAGGATGCTTAAATCATCAGCATAATCCAAGTCCAGGAGACTTTTTCCTCCCCATTTGATTCCGTGGTCTCCCATTGCCTTTCCTGTGCTCCTTAAAACAAAGTCCATCAAAATAATCCATATAAAGGGGGATAGAACACAACCCTGCTTAACTCCTGATTTAATACAAAACCAGCTGCTAACCTCATTTTTTACCTTACCCGCAGCAGTGTTATTTTCGTAAATAGCAGTAATCACTTTAATGTATTTGTCTGGTATACCGTACAAGGATAAAACCTTTACTAAAACTCTTCTATCAACAGAGTCGAACGCTTGCTCATAATCTATAAAACTGAGGACCAAAGGTGTTTGAAAACTCAGGCACTTCTCAATTATTAGCCTAAGAGTGAAAATTTGGTCGACACATCCTCTACCTTTTCTAAAACTGCACTGCTCTTCTCTTAAAACTTTGTCTACGGCATCTCTCAGTCTAAAAAGTATCATATTACTAAGTAATTTGCTACCTACAGAGACCAGACTAATGCCTCGATAATTACCACACTCACTTTTATCACCTTTCTTATAAAGTGGCTTAATTAAGGTTTTCCTAAAATCGTTAGGTACTTCCCCTTTTTCAAAAATCGTATTCATAATCTTCAATAACTTATTTCTAACCTCAGGGCCACCATATTTAAGAAACTCATTTACCACCCTATCAGCACCTGGAGCCTTATTATTCTTTAATCCTTTTAGTACTGTTGCTAATTCATCCTCACAAAACAAATCTTCCTCCACATCCAAAGTATCACAAACTTTTTCATTTTCCTCTATATTTTTTCCTGCAACTCTATCTCGGTTAAGCAAGTTCTCAAAATGTTCAGCCCATCTCTCTTTAGTTTTTTCTTTATCGCTAATTGCGACCCCATTCCTATCTTTAGCTGGGACAAGTCCGGATTGACTACTCCCTCTCAATTTGTTAACGTGCCAGTACAATATTTTACTATTATGCCGTCTTGCTGCATCTTCCAGATCCTCGGCAATTTTATCCATGGCCTCCACTTCACACCTCCTTAGTTCATATTTTAATGCTTTCTCCACTTTCTTTACATTTCTTTTATTTTCATACGATCTATCACTGAGATAATTCTTGTACAAGCCCTTTCTCCTTTCTATTAAACATAAAGCTTTTTCACTAATATTCTTAGCTGCAGTTCTAGCTTTCTTCCCTAATACACCTTCCGCAACTTCACAAATTATTTTTCTAAAATTATTCCAACCATCTTACACATTATCAAATTTTAAACTCTCAAGTTTTGTATTCAACTGTTCCTGGAAAATTTCTCTCAAATTCTCATCCTGGACTCTACCAACATCATAACTTCCCGGGAGGTAGTTACCCTTTCGATATTTCAGCTTTAAATTAACCCTTGACACTACTAGATGGTGATCTTTACTTTTAACATCAATAACAGCACTCCTATATACCCTAGTATCTTGTATTGATCCTGCCAGTCTTCGGTTACTATAATATAATCAATAAGGTTTGCTGTCTTACCATCACGTGAATACCATGTTAACTTATGAGCCATTTTATGACCAAACACCGTATTGGTTATAACTAGATTGTTATACCTACAAAATTGCAAAAGTCTGTATCCATTACTGTTTTCTTTTCCTACACCAAATTTACCTAGGCTGGGATACCATCTATCCCTATTTCTACCAACCTGGGCGTTAAAATCTCCCAGTAATAACATCATATTTCTACCTGGGACCTTGTCTATTTGCTCCTGTAACTGTAAGTAAAATTCATCTGAGTCACTAGTATTTCCGTCAGTCGGTTCTACAGGGGCGTATACTACTATAACTGATACCCTGAACTTTCTATATATATATATATATATATATATATATATATATATAGATATATATATATATATATATATATATATATATATATATATATATATATATATAATATATATATATATATATATATATATATATATATTATATATATATATATATATATATATATATATATATATATATATATATATATATATATATATATCTATATATATATATATATATATATATATATATATATATATATATATATATATATATATATATATATATATATATACTATATATATATATATATATATATATATATATATTATATATATATATATATATATATATATATATATATATATATATATTATATATATATATATATATATATATATATATATATATATATATATATATATATATATATATATATATATATATATATATATATATATATAATATCTTTGCTGTGTTCCTTAATTTTTGCTAACAAAAGGGAAATCCCTTCTCTGTTCTGCATATTCTTGACATGGAAGAAGCTCCTCGTTGATCGCAAACCAAAGAAGAATAGTTATGAAGCCTTGATTCCCTGAAGTACCCTCTGAAAAACAATCAATAAGATAGATGGCATCACAATACATCCAGTTTCATAAGCAGACTATTGATTGATACTTTGTACCAAAGTAAATTTACATATATATGTATATATATATATATATATATATATATACATATATATATATATATATATATATATATATATATATATATATATATATATATATATATATATATATATATATATATATAAATATATAAATATAAATAATAAAAATTATTTATATATATAAATAATAAAGTTTTATGTAATTTATATAAGTAGTTTGCTGTGGATGGCTCTTGGATATAGAGCCGAAATATTTTTTCGGAACAAATTTCACTCTCTTAGGTGAATTCCCAGTTGTTTTACTTGCTCTTGTTTTTATCCATGATCATTCTTTGGCAAAAAATAAACAACTCCAAACATTTTCAGATGAGAACGTTCAGCCTCTACAGTAGGGTTCTCTGATTGTTTTGTTGTTAGAGAGAGGGGGGGGGCAGGACTCAAAAGATGCATTTTTAATGCCAAAACATCCTAACTCTCATTGAGCCTTCAGGTGAATGCAGAATTAGTTCTAAGGATGAGGCGGGAGGAAAAAGCAAAAATTTAATCTCTTTGGATTTCTGGGAACATTTCTGGTCTACCCGTTGTCATGAAAGTGAAGAGTAACCTTAAACCCCAAAATGAGCAGAATTTATCAAAAAGTTCATGGTAACGAACTGCTAAGTAAGAGACGACCTGACTCAATAGAAAACAAAACTCTAAAAAACGGAATTTTGATACCGATAGATACATCAAAAGAATCTGATTTTTGTGCTGCTTTAAATATATAAGTTTCATCAAGTTTAGTCTTACCCCTCAAAAGTTACAAGCCTAAGAAAATTTGCCTTATTTTCGAAAAAAGGTGGAAACACCCCCTAAAAGTCATAGAATCTTGATGAAAATTACACCATCAGATTCAGCATATCAGAGAACCTTACTGTAGAGGTTTCAAGCTCCTATCTGCAAAAATATGGAAGTTGGTATTTTTTGCCAGAAGAAAGATCACAGATGCGTTTTTGTTTGTTTGTTTGTTTTTTCTTTTCCCCAGGGGTGATTATATCGAGCCAGTAGGTCCTAGAATGTCGCGAAAGGGCTCATTCGAACGGAAATTAAAATTTTTAGTGTCTTCTTTAAATAAAAAAAAAAATAAATAAATAAAAATAGAATCACTTTATATAAAAAAAACTGCATTTTTGATGTCTTTTCATACTGCCGTTTTTTCAAAGATATGTGATTTTTGAAGCAAGTCCGATTTCTAACACCAATTGTCTACTAATAACCATATATGACGTAATAAGGGACTTAACGTAAAAATTGAAAAAATTCATTTTTTTTTTTAATTTTAGTTTTCAGTTCAGAATCGCTAAAGTTATTATATAAACTGCAAATATATTTATGGTATCTGAGCAATAATTTTAATCTTTTAATTAAAACTAGAAAAATACCTGAAAATTGAAAAATTAGTTCTGTTTTTTGCTAGGTTCTAACTACTCGATACGTGATTTTATGGGAATGATTTCAAGTAATTATAGTAATCCGGGTTGCAGCGGTAGTTAAATTAAAGAATGAACTGTAGCCTATAGTAATTGAACTACAAAGCACACCATTAGACTAATATGAAGGATTGGTCTAGTTAATTATAGATGGGAACTATTTAATTTTACATGATGATACAACATACACTTATCTTTCGACAAGATAATTTTTCACAAGCATCTTCTGAAAAGTTGTTATTATACTAAATCATGGTTACAGCAGTTGCTGCAATCTAGTAAGAGGTGAACCACAGCCCATAGTGCCCAAAAGTTGAAAAATGGATATTGAAAAAAACTGCCTAATGAGAGAAAGTTGCCACCTGACAGTGATTCGGGTAGCTAGCAACCTAGTAAGAGATAAATAAAGGATCGATCATAAACGATGTCAGTCAAGAGGATAGCATGTATTGGTTATTAATAGAAGTTTTGTTTATCATAGGCAGCGCGATCGCGCTGTCTAAGTAAAGAACGATGTTGGCACAAGGTATTATTATTTTTTTGTTTTTTTTTTTCCATACCAGGGCACTTCGTATCAAAGGAGTTGTCGTAGAAACTTTGAAAAGGGCTCATTCGATTGGAAATTGGAGTGGCTAGTGCCCTTTTTAATAGTCAAAAGTGATTGGAGGGCAACTAACCCCCCCCCCTCCCACGCCCATTATTTCCCCAAACACATCCAATCAGAATTTTGAGATAGCCATTTTGTTCAGCGTAGTTGATTTCCAGATAGAAAATATGTTTTTGAGGAGGACACTCCCCCACAACCCTCAGGGCAAGAGTTTTAATTTATGCCCTGAAGGCATATAAGAACGATGTTGGCACAATGTATTATTTATTATTTTTTTCCTTTAGAGCAGGGCACTTCGTATCGAAAAAGTTGCCGTAGAAACTTCGAAAAGGGCTCATTCAATTGAAAATTGGAGTGGCTTGTGCCGCTCCAAAAAATATAAATGTTTTTACTTTTATAACTTTAACAAATCAAATAATATTAACATTGTGATTGCTAAATATCAGTATATGTATATTAAACTGGCAATGCACATTCATTTGTATTTTTTTCAGTAAAGTCCAAATCATGTTCTGAGCCCAATAGGGGTTTTGAGCCCAACTTATGTTAATTTCTGCTCGTTCTGAGTTTGATTCGGTTATTTATTGTAATTTCTGTTCGTTTTGGGCTTCATTTATTTATCGATGTTGATTTGTGGTAGTTTCACGCTTGGTAGATTATTTGATTTTATTTTTGCTCATTTTTTGTTTAATGGAGTTCTTTACTTTTCTTTGAAAAACTTATTTTGTGGAAAAAGTTTTTTTTAATTAATCGTGTAAGAGACGATCACTCCCCGTAGTAAAGATTAAAATAACCCATAATTCCTAAAAATAGAGTCATATCAAAACAGGAAGTCCGCTATTAGAACCAGCTTGTCCAAAAGCCCTATCAACATGCCGTCCTTTGGCTTGAACAACAAGGAAAATATATTGGCTTGAAATTCAAGAAAAATGGCTGCAACCACGATATTCTGTATATACGGCATCTTTTTTTGTTTTTTCAGTTTTTTTTTTATAATAAGTTCCGTATAGGAAAAAGCTTCCTCTTTCTCATCTTTACCTCCGCCTCATGATCTTCGAAACTTTGGACGATGCTCATCCGATCAGAAACTGAGAGTTCTAGTTCTTTTTTTATAAGTCGAAAGTGATTGGAGACCAATCAGCCCCTATACTAAAAATGACCCCTTAATCACAAAGGCCGTTAATTAGAATAAATAGCTCTTATGAAAGTACTAAAAAAAATTTGGCTTAAAGAGCGAGGTATTGACTAGCGGGTGAACCCAATCATATACGTAATATTTCCTGTTCGTTTTAAGTTATGATGTTGCTCCTTACTGTCAGTTGAAAAACTTGTTTTTTTATTTAATTTCTGATCTTTTTTAAATAATGCTGGAAAATCTGGCGCCCCCTTCATAGCAATGTCCCTTCCCCCATGAAAACTTCTTTCATGGAAAGATCCTCCCACATAAAAATGTGCGTGAGAGGGGGCCTAGTTGCCCTCCATTTTTTTGGTCACTTAAAAAGGGCACTAGAACTTTTAATTTCCGTTCCAATGAGCCCTCCCACGATATTCTAGGACCACTGGGTCGATACGATCACCCCTGGAAAAAAAAATAATAAAATAAAATAAACACGCATCCGTGATCTTTCTTCTGGCAAAAAATGCAAAATTCCACATTTTTGTAGATAGGTACTTGAAACCTTTACAGTAGGGTTCTCTGATACGCTGAATATGATGGTGTGATTTTCATTAAGGTTCTATAACTTTTAGAGGGTCTTTCCCCCTTTTTTTTAAATTAGCCAAATTTTCTCAGGCACGTAACTTTTGATGGGTAAGACTAAAATTGATGAAACTTATATATTTGAAATCAGCATTAAAATCTGATTCTTTTGATGTATCTATTGGTATCAAAATTCCGTTTTTTAGAGTTTCGGTTACCATTGAGCCGGGTCGCTCCTTACTTATGTACCATTGAAGAATTGTTTGTAGTAATAGAAAAGATTTGCTCGTGGCGATAGAGATTTCTCCTATAGCGCCACTTATAGCGCTGGAGATTGTGTCAACTAGGCTAGCGCCGCTCTCAATTAATGAGAGAAAATTGAATACGTAGACATACAAATGTGGCTTCTTCTTTCTTGAGCTATCTGGAGATCAGATTCCTTTGGGAGCGTTTACCTTGGAGACCTGCGAACTAATTACCCTCCATCGGACTAGACGCAGACATACAAATGAAACAAACACATATAAAAAGGGACAATAGATTTATTGAACTTACATACTTAGTTGTACAGCAACGGGTCACTTCTATGATAATAACGGTAGCCAAAATAATTTCGTACTAATCGTTTCAGAGCTGGATAGAGATTAAAAATTAAAAAGGCACATTTACCCCACTCCCAAACGCAGTTCTTTCGTCCTGCGCCCTAGGGACTGCCTGCCATTGGCTCACGTGCCCCAAGGACGCGAATCCTCGTCCAATAATCTCTTAAAGATTTTTCAGATGATTCAGGAGTTCACACAGTTTTTTGCCTTTTAAACTTCCTTGGAAATTTTATGCATTGCATTTTTTTTGCTACAATTATCTTAGCGAAATTCGAACGACTAGCGCCGTTGTCTGGCTGAAGCTAGAAATGCAATTTCTCTTTTTGCTGATTAAGGACTTTTCATTTTTGCGACTAGATTTAGCTTAATTATAAGAAATCGGAATTATCTTTAGAAAGGAACTTTATTTTGGTATTTCAAATACATCGTGTTTTACTCTCGGTACATATCACCCTTCCCATCAATTAATGACGTCCCGTCATTAGTAACTGCTCGCCTTAGGGCTTTTCTTTTTTTTTTAAATGTTCTCCATTTATTAACTATTTTTTTTTTACATAATTATTTTTTATATATGTTATGACTTAATCAGGAGTGCTAAAAATTTTCTCTATTACTTTTCTTATTTTATTCTACATCCCTATCTAAAATTCATCTACCGGACTAAGATTATTCATGGTTCTAGGCTAGCTACTATACTAAAGATTTTTTTTTTGATTTTGCTGTCTATATGGCATGCTACATTCTATCTACGCTACATTAAATGAATGACATGATAATACTACACCTAATTCTACTTGTGGTACATACATGAATGATTTATAACATACAATATTTGGTTCATCATATTCACTGATGACATTAAAACACTTTCACTATTGGGATTTTTGAATTGTCAATGTTATTAGGAAGTAACACATGTAGCTTCACATCTATTCATCACCTTTCGTGTCCTTAGTGTACTACACCCTTCTGTTGTAAATTACTGTCCTTCACTCCTTTTGTCCTGGCAAAAATTTCGAAGCACTTACGTTATGGTTTCTTCATGGAACAGTTCGAGTCTAGTTGTCTTTACACGGTAAGTTTTCCCCAATAGTCAACTGGGAAATGACCGTTAAATATCATTCTAATAGTCAACTGAGAAATGATTCTTCCCACTGCAGGTGTTGGTGTTTTTCTTCTCAGCATATCATTTTTTAGGATTTTAGAGGCACATAGAGAATGTATTCTCGCGTAAAATTGTTCATTTGTGCCTTTTGAAACGGGTTGTCGTCCTACTATGGTGACTCTCTTAATATATTGTCTTTAAATTCAACTTCGAACCTCTTCAACTATCATTTAACTTCAAATATCATTAAATATCGTTTATCTTGTACTGCTCGATGGTGTTCTCAGAGTTAAAGTTCAAATTGTCTTTAATTTCTGCTTCAAATATCTTCAAATGTCTTTAAGTGTCATTTAACTTCAAATATCGTTTATCTCTTCTGATCGATGGAGTTCTCAGAATTAAACTTCAAATTGTCTTTATTTTCGTCTTCAAATATCTTCAAATGTCTTTAAGTATTTTTCAGCTTCAAATATCGTTAAATATCGTCTATCTTGTTCTGATCGATGGGGTTCTCAGAATTAAACTTCAAATTGTCTCTAACTTCAGTTTCAAATATCTTCAAATGTCTTTAAGTATCTCTTAACTTCAAATATCGTTAAATAGATGGGGTTCTCAGCATTTATGTGATTATATAGTTCGTTAAAGCACTTTATACTGAGGTTCAAATATAGTGTTACCTGATACATAATATGGTTCATAGTCGAAGAAACGACGATCGAAGGCAACTGTTGTTTTCGTAGACGAAGCTGGGATGAAGTTGCCTGGAGTCATGGTGAGTACTCTTCGTTGGTTGAGATATGATGAAACTAGATGTTACTGGGTCGTATCTGTACTGGGCAGCTTATTGTAATACTCAATGACCAAAGTGTCCATTTACTTTCCTGTAATAAAAACAACGCGGCAGAATCACATGTTCTTTGAAGTAAATACATATACAATAATTCACGCATTAATTGGGTTATAATTTCTTAGCTATGAGATAGAATTAAATAAATACACTAATATTAGTACTCACAATGAAAATTTTAAAAATTTAAAACAGAGATGTTTTCAAATTTGTTTTGAGAGCGGAAACATCGATAAAGGGCTTATATACTTCTTCAATACTTATTAAATAAACGTTATTTACCCTACATTATTAAGTTTGAGGTCTAATTTTTACGACTTATTTCATGCCTTCATTGTTCACGCAAGTCCGTGCTGTTTAAGAAACGCATGTTGCAGCGTCATAACCACACGGTTTTACGCAAACGATACTACAATGAGGGAACAAGACATAACAAGGACTAGTGGAGACCTCTATACCCACTAGTTTTCTGATGTCTTCCCTATTTCTTGGCTTAGACGTTCTCATGTGGCTCCGGGTTTAACGGCTGAAATGCAGAGGTTCTTAGTCTCAGGATTTTTCCGTAATTGCAAGTCAACATTGGTGCCTCATATTCGCTTTTCGAATAAGGTCATTAGATGCAGGATTTCCAAGCTTGCCCGCGTAGATTCCAGTTGATGCTTGGCAAAGAATATAAGCATAATGAAGAACTGACATCAATATCTTTTTAGAAGGCTATTGTTTGAGCAAATCCTTCAGCACTAAATAAATAAATATTATATTAAAGTCTTATTAGAATCCGTTAGGCGAGAAACACCTTCACATTAATAGGGAATTCCTTGTGGGTTTTACTTAGTCGCCATTGGACATACACAGGGTTTCAATCCATATATCTTAACTGATTAAATGGTTTTAAAATTTTACATATTATTATTGAGATATAATTTCACATCCGTCGTGAAATTCTACATATAAACGTACCATAGGTTGTTTGGTTATAGTTACCAATAGTTGGCTATTGGTACATATATTACTCGAGTAAGAAACATTATATTTCTCGAGTAAGAAACACATGAATAAGCAAACTTGCGGCGCATAATTACACTGGTAGGCCTAAAATAATTATAATCTGCACTAAGATAAAATATTTCATATAATTAGACGCTTCTGTACTGATAATTTCTTGTTTTTTTTTTTTTGATAATATCCATCTTGGTTAGGACATGGGTCGATTTTTCATAGAAAATCTGAGGGGACCTGAGTCAGTATAGGTAAGATATAACGTGACTGACTTGCGAAAATATTTCACAAAAATTAGAGCACAATATATGTCATAGATAAACCAATGAAATTAAAGGACATTTTTGTCACAGAACTATAGAACAGTGATCTCTCTGTTATTGTATATGTCATAGATATAAACTAGTGAAATTAAATTTTTCGCCAAGGAGCTAAAGACATTAATGTCTCTGTTTCTCTTTGGAAGTAATGCTAACACAGAGCCGTAGGATAGCATACGTCATAGATATAATATAATGAAATTGAAAAGCTTTTCTTTTTTTTTCTTTTTTTTTCGCCTCGGAGCTATAAGAAAGTAAACTCTCTGTTTCTCTTTCAAAGCATTCAGATCCAAAAACGAAAACTTAGCTCACTGAAGTTTCTATTCAACCTTTAAGTATTGCTTTGACTGGCCCTGATTGGCATAAGAATACTAATTTCTTACACTTGAAGGACTGAGAAATATCCCTTCCTACGGTCGTTAAAAAAAGAAATTACAAAAAACAATCATGGGCCTTGAGTTCCTACCCAGGCTTCCCACAAGACGTGGTCCAACACCACTTGTCGTTCTCAGTAGACCACGAGCTTCCTACTTTTGGTTATTTTCTCTGATCGCCGACGTTTTGACATCACTTGTATTATATATATATTTTTTTTTTTTTATATATATTTACTTGGTTAACTTTATTGCACACTGTTACATTTGTTATGGTGTTAAATTTGTTATCTTTGAAATTTGTCTTTACATTAGTTAGGGATATTTCCATCTGTCAGGTTTTTTAACCGTTCTGCCTGACTGTGTCGTTACTTTCTCCTCTGTTTCTTGCGGTTTTTTCTTTTTCGGTTTGTCTAGCGAAATAAGGTCAAACTTTTTGTATTGTTTTTTCAAAAATTCTTGCCCTTTTAATTTCGTTTGTTTCCCGTGTGCGGCTGCTGAGGTCAGCCTTGATTTCCCTATTTCTTTAGCTACTATTTGGCCTGATTCACCATCAGACTCTTCGGAACTAGTTTCTGACGAATCCGGATTGGAACTTTTAGAGGTGGCACTTTTTGTGGTATCACCTGCCATTCCTTCGTAAATTTCTACTCCCCTGGAAGTAGAAGGTTTATTCCCCAAGTCCTCGCCTTGAGTTCTCAACTCGGGGGATTTGAAAGATTCTTGAGAGCTTTGGGAGGAATCAATAGTTTTTGCGGGGTTCCTCCATTGTTTGAAGGCCATGTCTTCAGGGGGATGGGGCACTCTTTGCAATAGGGATTCCCTCCGTGAAGTCCACGTCCAGTCGTGTTTAGGTTTGACCTTGGACACAGTTATATCATGATATTGACCTTGCTGGTCATCCTTTGGAGTTTTATTCCCGGGCAATGTACTTTGACTCGTTTTTATGGGAAAATTTATTAAATCCATAGCTTCTCGCAGGTTTGTTTTAGTTAAATCTTTGGGAGGAGTTTTCTTTACAGTAATACCGGGGGTTTCTACAGCTCTGTTTAATTCTTCCTGTAAAGACAGGGGCCTTTCTATTGGTGTTGTAGGGGAAACCATATCGTCTGGAAATCTTTTGGGGGGACATGGGGTCGAGATTCTATCGGGGAAGAATTGGGTTTTTGGAGATATTGTATAATCTAAATCTCCCGCGCTCGCCGATGAATAACTTTTTGGAGTTTTTGGCGTTCTTATTCTTACTGGTATTAGGGATTTTTTCTCTGGAACAACTAGATTTTCCATAGCCAAAAATTCTTCGAAGTTTTGTTCATCACTTTCATTTTCAAAATAATCTTGTTTAAAATTGAAAGGTTTTAGCTCTGCCAATCTTGACCTAGGGTGCTCATTTTCCGAATCTGACGAATCAGTAGAGGAGGGCTGTGATACCCATCTCTCTGGAAATTTGGCTCTTTTTATTCGGCTAACATGCGCCTTGTAAGTTCTTCCACTATCGGGGTTTTCCATTTTAAAGGTATATTCATTATCGTACTTTTTGACTATTCTGTACGGCCCAGAATATTTGTTGGAAAGTTTTTTTCCTTCCGTTTTCGCCTCGTTCTTTAGGTAAACGAAGTCTCCTACTTTGAAATCTATATTCCCCTTAACTTTGGGTTGGTTTCTTAGTTCTTGGTTTATTTTACATTTTTCCAACTCTTGCCTAACTATTTTATAAGTTTTCCTCATCCTATTTATGAATTCTTGTTTATAATCTTCTGAGTCGTTATAATACTGCCGAGACTCAATAATCTCATCATATGGGACTCTAAAATCACGACCAAAAAGTAAATAAAATGGATTGTCTTTGGTTGCTTCGGAATAAGCAGTGTTGATTACGTTAGTTAAGTAAGGTAAGAATTTATCCCAGTCGCTCCTATTGTCTTTTGTATAAATACTTAGAACGTTCGAAAATATTTTATGTCTGTTTTCTATTTTGCCATTAGCTTGTGGATGGTACGGCGCTGTCACCATTTTCTCTATATTAAGGAAACTCATTAAATCTTTTGTTACTTTTGCAACAAAATTGCTCCCGTTGTCGCTCAAAATTTTATTAGGAATGCCAAATTGTAAAAATAATTTTGCTAATGCCTTACTTGTGGCATAAGCACCTTGATTTTTTAATGCTTTTGCAAAAGTAAATCCGGAAAAATGATCTACAACCGAAAGAATAGAAGTATGGCCTTTGCTAGAAACAGGTAAGCCTCCATTTGTCCCGTACAGGTCAAATGAGATAATATCGAAGGGGTACTTTGCTACTGGGACCCTTCCCATTGGAGGATTTGGATAAGCTGGGGGGATTTTTCTCAAGTTACATGCTTCGCATGTACTTACAAATTCTTTAAGTTTTGTCAGTGCCGATTGTACGTAAAAGTATTGTTTTAACTTATGGAACGTTTTCATAACTCCTAAATGTCCACCTGTGTCCGAATGAAAATATTCAAATGCAGGCCCTATCAAGTTTTGTGGTAATACAGGGATTATCGAGGTTTGGTTTCTATTTGTCTCAGCAGTCACAATTCTACACAGTATTTCTTCATCAAGGTCGTAGTAAAAATTATCTATCTCTTTTCTAAGAGTTTTGAATTTATCCGGTAACGCCTCATCATTCACAAAATAATCAATTAGTGCTACACACATTTCGTCCTTTTTTTGCTTTCTTTTTATATTTTCCAAGGACAAGGGACAATAGTTAATCTTATTTTCTTTTACTGCGTCTTTGACTTTGTTTTTCTTACATCCATGTTTGCTTTTAGCATTGATAGCATTAACTTCATTTTCTTCAGTTTCCAACGGATCATTTTCTGGGTATCTACTCAAAAAGTCGCAAGCTGCGTTTTGTTTTCCCTTTAAATGTTCAAATTCATAATCTAGGTCTTGGATTTTCATAATCCATCTAGCTAGAATGCCCGTGGGGTTTTTAAATGTGCGCAGGTACTGCAAGCTTTTATGGTCTGATCGTAATATAAATTTTCTACCAATTAAATAATGCCTAAATTTGTCCAAGTGGTAGATAATAGATAACAATTCTAAGTTTGTGGCGGAATAACTGCTTTCGCCCTTTGATAAAGTTTTACTTGAATAGCATATAACTTTTTCTATTTGTTTAGGTGTTCCCTGTAGAGGGTTAGGGTTTTCTACTGGGATTGTTTGCGAAAGGATAGCGCCTATGCCCTTTGAGCTAGCATCAGTGGTAACGATGAATTTTCCGTTTTCGAAATCAGGGAGTGATAAAATTGGTTCAGAAGTGAGCGCCTTTTTGAGTTGGTCTAGGGAAGTTTGAGCTTCCTGGGACCAGGTAACATTATGGGAGTTTCCTTTCGTTAATTCCGTGAGGGGTTTCGCAATTTGGGAATAATTGCGTACAAATTTTCTAAAGTAGCCAGTAAGTCCTAAAATTCCCCTTAATTCTTTCATAGTTCTGGGGGGCTTGAGGTTTTCAACACATCTTATTTTATCAGGGTCTGGGGATATCTCTCCCTGGGTCACTACTACTCCTAAAAATTTAATTTTGGATTGAAATAAATTTACTTTCTCAGGCCGGCATTTTAAATTGCCTTGCCTGAACTTCTCGAACACCTTAGCTAAAGTTGCCAAGTGTTGCTCAGTGTTTTCCCCCACGCATATAATATCATCAACAAAATGAATTATATTCCTTAATCCTCTCAACAGGTGCAATAGGGGTCTACATAACGCGCTTGAACTTGTTTTAAGCCCAAATGGTACTCTCAAGTATTCATAAGATCCATATTCGGATGCTGAAAATGCAGTTTTATGGACATCCTTTTCGGCTATTTTCACTTGGTGGTAGCCTTGGGTAAGGTCCAAAGAAGTAAAAATTTTGTTTTTGCTTGAAATTGAGTCAAGAATTTCGTCTATTCTTGGTAGAGGAAATTTATCGCTAACTACTTGTTTGTTGAGAGCCCTATAATCCACCACGAGTCTAAGATCTCCATTCTTTTTTGGCACTAAGATCACTGGTGCACTATACGGACTTATACTTGGGCGTATGATTTCGTTTCTTTCTAATTCATGGATTTTATTTTTTAACCACTCTTTGTGCTTATATGGCACACGATATGGCTGTTTTGCTACGGGATTACCAGTCGTTAAAATTGAATGCTGATAAAATGGAATCAGACCGATATCATTTTCAGATGCAGAAAATACATCCTTAAAATTCCATAATAATTCGCATAATTTTTTCTTAAGTTCCATATCCGTAATATGATCCATTTTAAATTTGTTTAAAAATTGCGATTTAGTCAAAGGATATTCGTTATTTGAAGTTTTAATACCGTTAACTAGGTTTCTTTTAGAATTTTCCCATGTATTTAAATCATTTTCCGTTAAAACCTCGATTTGGACTAAACAAGTCCCCTTTTTAATTGTAATTGTATCGTTTTCATGGTTATTGGTTACCCAAATAAAACCTTCCCCTTTGTCATAAGATATAATCTGTTCCTCGCATAACAGATTTTCGGGTATTTCAGACGGTGTCGCAAACCATATTTCTGATTTGCTAATTACTGGCTCGATCATTTGTGATATTTGGATTTTTTGCATCGTTTTGGGAGGGACTTTTGTTTTCCTTATCGCAAATCCGTAATATTTCTCTTCATTTTCCTTGTTTATTAGATTCATGCTGGCGCTATGCTGCGCCATTGCGGCATCTTGTGGCGTCACGTTGGGTTTTACTATGTTTTTCCACAATTCCACTATTTTCTTAATTTCATTTGATCTGTACTGTCGCATATCTCCTATTTTTATTTTCGCAGATTCAATACTGTTTTTATTTAAATTTACTTTATTTCTGCGATATCTCTCAGGATAATTGAACAAATTTCTAATTATGCCATGTCTTTGCGAGACATGGGGTTCAAAATACTTCGACATTATACCACTAGAAATTTTGTTTACTGTTATGTTATCTTCGTAACCTCTGTTACGATTTCTTAAGGTAGAAATTTTTTCCCCCACCTTAGCTGGGTAGACCAACCTCTCGTTGGCTACGTCTAATAGTATTCTATTAGACCTTAGAAAATTTGCCCCTATAATAGCTTCATATGGGAGATTGTCACATATAATAAAATTTGTCATGAAGGTTCTATTGTCTCTTTTTACGTTTAGGCAAATTGACCCTTTTGCATTTAATTTATGACCTGTAACGCTTGTTAAATTGGGATTATTAGGGTTCTTCTGTCGCCTAATGTGCAGAGGCAACATGTTAAATACGCAAGAGTTTATGATATTTACAGTAGCTCCACTGTCAACTAAGGCCGTAAAGTAAACGTTTTCTACACAAAAATCATTAAATATAGGTAACTTGTTAATAATATCACTACAAGAAGGCACTAGTATTGTTTTGGACCTATTAAATATCCCTGGCACCCTCGGGGTCCAACTTATGTTTCTGAGGGGCCTGAAGCGTTTCCCTGAGAATTTATTTCATTTGTCGGTGCCTGTAATAGATATTCAGACGTATTAGGTTCCGTAGGCATATTTAAATGATTTACGTCTGCCTGTCTTCGCCATGTATTATTATGGTAACGTGGATGTCTCGTGTCAGTGCCGTTTGCTGGCGCTGTTTGCCAGTGCTGTTGGCTTGTAAAATTTTCATTTCTCATCGGCAAATTTTCATGATTTTTATATTGCATTCTCGCATTATATTGGCCTTGGCGAGTATTTGGGTTTTCAAACCGGTAATTAATTTGCCTGTTGGGGAAAGGGCTATACAAATTTGGTTGGTACGCATTATAAGGTACTGATTGGCGCAATCCCCCCTGGCTATAGCCTATTGCACGACCGGTGCTAAAATTTGTTCTTCTGAACAAATGGTTACCGTAATTTTGCGTATTACCGACAGCATTTCTTGGTATGGGATTGGTGACGTAGTGGCACTCTCTTGCTATGTGGCCGACACGATTGCAGTTATAGCACCTTATTATTGTAGGGTTAATGGGCTGAAAACGTACTGTTTTCTGCCTAGCGGGTTCTGGCGTTTTGTTTCTTTGTGCTACTGGGGAGTTATCCCTTGAAAAGAAATTGGGGGATGCTTGATCGCCCTTGAAGATTAGGTTCGCGTTTGAGTCGCCTAGGCTGTTTATTTTTGTATTACTATGATTAGCAACCATTTTATCAACTTCAATTAGTCGTTCTACTTCTTGGACTGCAAGATCCAACGTCTGAATATTCTTGGATATTACTACTCTATATAGTTTTGGGGGTAGCCCTTGCAAAAAGGTATTTAGTATGACTTTTTCATACAGTTGCCCAGAACCACTTCCGTATTTTGCTTCTACAGAAATGCGTATATTATCCAGATATTCCCTTATATTTTGTGAAAAGTCAAAGTTCACTACTCCATGTTTTAATTTATTTATTGAACTGGTTTCTATAAATCTCTCTTTGAATGCTTTTAACAAGTCATCAACCGTATTTATTGGCAAGTTGGCGTTATTTCCTATGGTATGTTCGACCTGTTTTAGAAAGGTTAAGGCCTGGCCTCGTAATCGTAGAAGCAGCATGTCTTTTAACGCTCCAACGTCTGTTTTTGTTAATTGTACAAACTGGGTCAATTGGATATTAAATTCGTCAATATCTGATTGACCATTGTATTCCGGGATAGATTTTGCAATCTCTATATTTTTAGCGACTAACTTTTGCACTATTAGTAATTCATTTAGATCGTCCATGTTTTCGTTTTTTTTTTTTGCGTTTATATCAATTTAAAATTTTACTTAACCTATTTTGGGGTAGGCTATTATCTCCTATGAGATATCTAAAGGGTTTCCTATCGTAGCCTAGCGGTTATAGGCCTAATCAATTTTCTTATATGTCTGTATCTTTCCAAAAATTAAATTTGAATTACAAAGTTTAAATGGCCCAACTAGTTCGCAGTTTTCCTCCAATTTCCGACACGCGCCATTTGTAGCGATAAAAGAATTTTTTGGCACACGATATGGCGAACTAATTAGCTATATAGGCTAAATACAGACATATAAAATGGAATAAACAGAGATAAAAAAGGGACAATAGATTTATTGAACTTACATACTTAGTTGTACAGCAACGGGTCACTTCTATGATAATAACGGTAGCCAAAATAATTTCGTACTAATCGTTTCAGAGCTGGATAGAGATTAAAAATTAAAAAGGCACATTTACCCCACTCCCAAACGCAGTTCTTTCGTCCTGCGCCCTAGGGACTGCCTGCCATTGGCTCACGTGCCCCAAGGACGCGAATCCTCGTCCAATAATCTCTTAAAGATTTTTCAGATGATTCAGGAGTTCACACAGTTTTTTGCCTTTTAAACTTCCTTGGAAATTTTATGCATTGCATTTTTTTTGCTACAATTATCTTAGCGAAATTCGAACGACTAGCGCCGTTGTCTGGCTGAAGCTAGAAATGCAATTTCTCTTTTTGCTGATTAAGGACTTTTCATTTTTGCGACTAGATTTAGCTTAATTATAAGAAATCGGAATTATCTTTAGAAAGGAACTTTATTTTGGTATTTCAAATACATCGTGTTTTACTCTCGGTACACTTACAGTTCGTTACCACGAACTAACTGTTTGATTTTTTTTATATTTGGTCTTTTTATTACAGTAGAAAGGCCTTATTGACTACAAACGGGACTCCTAATATGGGCATAGAGTCCCTAGGGAGAATGATTGCGTAATCGGTCAATGACCTCTTTTTCCAAGGTCGATTTATTTGTTGTTGTTTTGGCCAAGTGCACGATCGGGGCGAATGTTAAGATCCAGGAATAGGAAAACAGGATCATCCCCTTTCTTGACAAATCAATCAACCATGACATCATCTGTCAGACATTAAAAACTTCGCACAGAAACATTTCTCCTGAATGAAAACCAAAGACATTAATTAACTTCGCCCCGGAAACAACTCTGGTCGAACTCAAAAGATATTAATAAACTTCGCCCCGGAAACAATTCTCCAAGAAACTCCGGCGAATGTTTTGATCTTAGAGATGAATATATTTTACGCGGGAAAGGGTTTCCCAGTAATTTGAAATGTGACGGCGCAGGGATGCCAAAAACAAAAGGAACACGCAGAAATTACGTTTAGGGGTTATTTGGGCGAAAGCGTTTTAGACATTTTAGGGAATTATTTCGGCGAAACAGTTAGAGACATTTTAAAAGATGATTTTAGAAGATGTTTTAGAAGAGGATTTGAGTGTGGTCGTTATAATACACAAGTTCCATTTGAACAGTGTCGTGAGGTCCCTACCTCAACCCAAAGGGCTCCGATCCCCCTACCCCAACCCCAAAGGGCCCCGATCCCCCTACCCTAACCCCGAAGGAGCCCCCGGCCCCCAAAGGTCCCCCGGGCTCCCATAGGACTCCGATCCCCCTACCCCAACCCCAAAGGGCCCCGATCCCCCTATCCCCAACCCCGAAGGAACCCCCCGGCCCCCAAAGGTCCCCTGGGCCCCCCCCCCGCACCCCCAAAGCCTCACCGAGGCCTTCCATTCCCCCTTGCTTATTGATTTTTTTTAAGTTTTTTCGGACTGAATTTTTTAGACTTAGAAATTATCCAACATTTTTCAGGTTTTCGAGTTTTAGCTTAGAGTCTTGGCTTAGAGTTTTTGTTAGAGTTCTAGTTTAGTTTAGTTTTAGTTAAGAGTTTTAGCTTAGAGTCTTAGCTTAGAGTTTTTGTTAGAGTTGAAGTTTAGTTTAGTTTTAGTTAAAAGTTTAGAGTTTTACCTTAGAGACTTAGCTTAGAGTTTTAGTTTAGTTTAGTTTTAGTTAAGAGTTTAGAGTTTTTTTAGCTTAGAGTTTTTGTTTAGTTTAGTTTTAGTTAAGAGTTTAGAGTTTTAGCTTAGATTCTTAGCTTAGAGTTTTTGTTATAGTTCTAGTTTAGTTTAGTTATAGGTAAGAGTTTGAAGTTTTTACCTTAGAGACTTAGCTTAGAGTTGAAGTTTAGTTTAGTTTTAGTTAAAAGTTTAGAGTTTTACCTTAGAGTCTTAGCTTAGAGTTTTAGTTAGAGTTGAAGTTTACTTTAGTTTTAGTTAAAAGTTTAGAGTTTTAGCTTATAGTTTTTGTTAGAGTTCTAGTTTAGTTTAGTTTTAGTTAAGAGTTTAGAGTTTTTAGCTTAGAGTCTTAGCTTAGAGTTTTTGTTGAAGTTCTAGTTTAGTTTAGTTTTAGTTAAGAGTTTAGAGTTTTAGCTTAGAGTCATAGCTTAGAGTTTTTGTTAAAGTTGAAGTTTAGTTTAGTTATAGTTAAGAGTTTAGAGTTTTAGCTTAGAGTCTTAGCTTAGAGTTTTTGTTAGAGTTCTAGTTTAGTTTAGATATAGTTAAGAGTTTGGAGTTTTACCTTAGAGTCATAGCTTAGAGTTCTAGTTTAGTTTTAGTTAAGAGTTTAGAGTTTTACCTTAAAGTCTTAGATTAGAGTTTTAGTTAGGATTGAAGTTTCGTTTAGTTTAGTTATAGTTAAGAGTTTAGAGTTTTTAGCTTAGAGTCTTAGCTTAGAGTTTTTGTTGAAGTTCTAGTTTAGTTTAGTTTTAGTTTAGAGTTTTAGCTTAGACTTAGAGTTTTAATTAAAGTTCTAGTTTAGTTTAGTTTTAGTTAAGAGTTTAGAGTTTTTAGCTTGGAGCCTTAGCTTAGTTTTATTTAGAGTTCTATTTTAGTTTAGTTTTAGTTAAGAGTTTATAGTTTTACCATAGAGTCTTAGCTTAGAGTTTTAGTTAGAGTTAAAGTTTAGTTTAGTTACAGTTAAGAATTTAGAGTTTTAGCTTAGAGTCATAGCTTAGAGTTTTACTTAAAGTTATAGTTTTGTTAAGTTTTAGTTAAGAGTTTCGAGTTTTAGCTGAGTCGTAGCTTAGAGTTTTAGTTAGAGTTCTAGTTTAGTTTAGTTTTAGTTAAGAGTTTAGAGTTTTAGCTTAGAGTCTTAGCTTAGAGTTTTTGTTAGAGTTCTAGTTTAGTTTAGTTTTAGTTAAGAGTTTAGAGTTTTTAGCTTAGAGTCTTAGCTTAGAGTTTTTGTTGAAGTTCTAGTTTAGTTTAGTTTTAGTTAATAGTTTAGAGTTTTAGCTTAGAGTCTTAGCTTAGAGTTTTTGTTAGAGTTGAAGTTTAGTTTAGTAATAGTTAAGAGTTTAGAGTCTTAGCTTAGAGTTTTTGTTAGAGTTCTAGTTTAGTTTAGATATAGTTAAGCGTTTGGAGTTTTACCTTCGAGACTTAGCTTAGAGTTTTAGTTTAGTTTTAGTTACGAATTTAGAGTTTTTAGCTTAGAGTTTTTGTTAGAGTTCTAGTTTAGTTTTAGTTAAGAGTTTAGAGTTTTACCATAGAGTCTTAGCTTAGAGTTTTAGTTAGAGTTGAAGTTTAGTTTAGTTACAGTTAAGAATTTAGAGTTTTAGCTTAGAGTCCTAGCTTAGAGTTTTACTTAAAGTTGTAGTTTAGTTAAGTTTTAGTTAAGAGTTTCGAGTTTTAGCTTAGAGTCTTACCTTAGAGTTTTTGTTAGAGTTCTAGTTTAGTTTAGTTTTAGTTAAGAGTTTAGAGTTTTACCTTAGAGTCTTAGCTTAGAGTTCTAGTTTAGTTTAGTTATATTTAAGAATTTAGAGTTTTAGCTTAGAGTCATAGCTTAGAGTTTTAGTTAAAGTTATAGTTTAGTAAAGTTATAGTTAAGAGTTTAGAGTTTTAGCTTAGAGTCTTACCTTAGACTTTTTGTTAGAGTTCTAGTTTAGTTTGGTTTTAGTTAAGAGTTTAGAGTTTTACCTTAGAGTCTTAGCTTAGAGTTTTAGTTAGAGTTCTAGTTTAGTTTAGTTCTAGTTAAGAGTTTAGAGTTTTAGCTTAGAGTCTTACCTTAGACTTTTTGTTAGAGTTCTAGTTTAGTTTAGTTTTAGTTAAGAGTTTGGAGTTTTACCTTAGAGTCTTAGCTTAGAGTTTTATTTAAAGTTATAGTTTAGTAAAGTTATAGTTAAGAGTTTAGAGTTTTAGCTTAGAGTGTTAGCTTAGAGTTTTTGTTAGAGTTCAAGTTTAGTTTAGTTATAGTTAAGAGTTTGGTGTTTTACCTTAGAGACTTAGCTTAGAGTTTTAGTTTAGTTTAGTTTTAGTTAAGAGTTTAGAGTTTTAGTTTAGAGTCTTATCTTAGAGTTTTTGTTAGAGTTCTAGTTTAGTTTAGTTTTAGTTAAGAGTTTAGAGTTTTTAGCTTAGAGTCTTAGTTTTGAGTTTTTTGTTGAAGTTCTAGTTTAGTTTAGAGTTTTAGCTTGGACTTAGAGTTTTAATTAGAGTTCTAGTTTAGTTGTAGTTAAGAGTTTAGAGTTTTAGCTTAGAGTCTTAGCTTAGAGTTTTTGTTAGAGTTCTAGTTTAGTTTAGTTTTAGTTAAGAGTTTAGAGTTTTAGCTTAGAGTCTTAGCTTAGAGTTTTTTGTTAGAGTTCTAGTTTAGTGTAGTTATAGTTAAGAGTTTGGAGTTTTACCTTAGAGACTTAGCTTAGAGTTTTAGTTTAGTTTAGTTTTACTTAAGAGTTTAGAGTTTTAGCTTAGAGTCTCAGCTTAGAGTTTTTGTTAGAGTTCTAGTTTAGTTTAGTTTTAGTTAAGAGTTTAGTGTTTTTAGCATAGAGTCTTAGTTTAGAGTTTTTGTTGAAGTTCTAGTTTAGTTTAGTTTTAGTTTAGAGTTTTAGCTTAGACTTAGAGTTTTAATTAGAGTTCTAGTTTAGTTTAGTTAAGAGTTTAGAGTTTAGTTAAGAGTTTAGAGTTTTTAGCTTGGAGCCTTAGCCTAGTTTTATTTAGAGTTCTAGTTTAGTTTAGTTTTAGTTAAGAGTTTATAGTTTTACCATAGAGTCTTAGCTTAGAGTTTTAGTTAGAGTTAAAGTTTAGTTTAGTTACAGTTAAGACTTTAGAGTTTTAGCTTAGAGTCATAGCTTAGAGTTTTACTTAAAGTTATAGTTTGGTTAAGTTTTAGTTAAAAGTTTCGAGTTTTAGCTGAGTCTTAGCTTAGAGTTTTAGTTAGAGTTCTAGTTTAGTTTAGTTTTAGTTAAGAGTTTAGAATTTTAGCTTAGAGTCTTAGCTTAGAGTTTTTGTTAGAGTTCTAGTTTATTTTAGTTTTAGTTAAGAGTTTAGAGTTTTTAGCTTGGAGCCTTAGCCTAGTTTTATTAGAGTTCTAGTTTAGTTTAGTTTTAGTTAAGAGTTTATAGTTTTACCATAGAGTCTTAGCTTAGAGTTTTAGTTAGAGTTAAAGTTTAGTTTAGTTACAGTTAAGACTTTAGAGTTTTAGCTTAGAGTCATAGCTTAGAGTTTTACTTAAAGTTATAGTTTGGTTAAGTTTTAGTTAAAAGTTTCGAGTTTTAGCTGAGTCTTAGCTTAGAATTTTAGTTAGAGTTCTAGTTTAGTTTAGTTTTAGTTAAGAGTTTAGAATTTTAGCTTAGAGTCTTAGCTTAGAGTTTTTGTTGTAGTTCTAGTTTAGTTTAGTTTTAGTTAATAGTTTAGAGTTTTAGCTTAGAGTCTTAGCTTAGAGTTTTTGTTAGAGTTGAAGTTTAGTTTAGTAATAGTTAAGAGTTTAGAGTTTTAGCTTAGAGTCTTAGCTTAGAGTTTTTGTTAGAGTTTTAGTTTAGTTTAGTTTTAGTTAAGAGTTTAGAGTTTTTAGCTTAGAGCCTTAGCTTAGAGTTTTTGTTAGAGTTCTAGTTTAGTTTAGTTTTAGTTAAGAGTTTGGTGTTTTACCTTAGAGTCATAGCTTAGAGTTTTAGTTAGAGTTCTAGTTTAGTTTAGTTTTAGTTAAGAGTTTAGAATTTTAGCTTAGAGTCTTAGCTTAGAGTTTTTGTTAGAGTTCTAGTTTAGTTTTAGTTAAGAGTTTAGAGTTTTTAGCTTAGAGTCTTAGCTTAGAGTTTTTGTTGAAGCTCTAGTTTAGTTTAGTTTTAGTTAAGAGTTTATAGTTTCAACTTAGAGTCTTAACTTAGAGTTTTTGCTAGAGTTTTAGTTTAGTTTAGTTTTAGTTAAGAGTTTAGAGTTTCAGCTTAGAGTCTTAGCTTAGAGTTATAGTCAGAGTTGAAGTTTAGTTTAGTTATAGTTAAGAATTTAGAGTTTTTAGCGTAGAGTCGTAGTTTAGAGTTTTTGTTAGAGTTTTAGTTTAGTTAGGAGTTTAGAGTTTTATCATAGAGTCATAGCTTAGAGTTTTTGTTGAAGTTGAAGTTTAGTTTAGTCATAGTTTAGAATTTAGAGTTTTTAGCTTAGAGTCTTAGCTTAGAGTTTTACTTAGAGTTCTAGTTTAGTTTAGTTTTAGTTAAGAGTTTAGAGTTTTATCTAAGAGTCTTAGCTTAGAGTTTTACTTAGAGTTCTAGCTTAGTTTAGTTTTAGTTAAGAGTTTAGAGTTTTACCTTAAAGTCTTTAGCTTAGAGTTTTAGTTAGAGTTCTAGTTTACTTTAGTTTTAGTTAAGAGTTTAGAGTTTTACCTTAAAGTCTTACATTAGAGTTTTAGTTAGGATTGAAGTTTCGTTTAGTTTAGTTATAGTTAAGAGTTTATAGTTTTAGCTTAGAGTCTTAGCTTAGAGTTTTAGTTAGAGTTATTGTTTAGTTTAGTTTTAGTTAAGAGTTATAGCTTAGAGGTTTAGCCTAGAATCTTAGCTTAGAGATTTAGTTAGAGTTGAAGTTTAGTCTAAACTAGCATAACCATAAAATTCCAACAATATTGCATAGAAATACCAAAACCATATGTTAGATTAGGTTAGGTTAGAGGTTAGGTTTCTCCACGTTTAAGTTAGGTTAGGTTAAGTTAGGTTAGGTTAGCCTACGTACGCGCGTTTATTTTAGTTTTAGTTAAGAGTTTAGAGTTTTTAGCTTAGAGTCTTAGCTTAGAGTTTTTGTTGAAGTTCTAGTTTAGTTTAGTTCTAGTTAGGAGTTTAGAGTTTTACCTTAGAGTCTTAGCTTAGAGTTTTTGTCAGAGTTGAAGTTTAGTTTAGTAATAGTTAAGAGTTTAGAGTTTTAGCTTAGAGTCTTAGCTTAGAGTTTTTGTTAGAGTTCTAGTTTAGTTTAGTTATAGTTAAGCGTTTGGAGTTTTACCTTCGAGACTTAGCTTAGAGTTTTAGTTTAGTTTAGTTTTAGTTAAGAATTTAGAGTTTTTAGCTTAACCTAACCTAACCTAACTTAACCTAACCTAACTTAAACGTGGAGAAACCTAACCTCTAACCTAACCTAATCTAACATATGGTTTTGGTATTTCTATGCAATATTGTTGGAATTTTATGGTTATGCTAGTTTAGACTAAACTTCAACTCTAACTAAATCTCTAAGCTAAGATTCTAGGCTAAACCTCTAAGCTATAACTCTTAACTAAAACTAAACTAAACAATAACTCTAACTAAAACTCTAAGCTAAGACTCTAAGCTAAAACTATAAACTCTTAACTATAACTAAACTAAACGAAACTTCAATCCTAACTAAAACTCTAATCTAAAGACTTTAAGGTAAAACTCTAAACTCTTAACTAAAACTAAAGTAAGCTAGAACTCTAACTAAAACTCTAAGCTAAAGTCTTTAAGGTAAAACTCTAAACTCTTAACTAAAACTAAACTAAGCTAGAACTCTAACTAAAACTCTAAGCTAAGACTCCAAGCTAAAAACTCTAAACCCTTAACTATAACTAAACTAAACTTCAACTCTAAGTAAAACTCTAAGCTAAGACTCTAAGGTAGAACTCTAAACTCTTAACTAAACTAAACTAGAACTTCAACAAAAACTCTAAGCTAAGACTCTAAGATAAAACTCTTAACTAAAACTAAACTAAACTAGAACTCTAAGTAAAACTCTAAGCTAAGACTCTAAGCTAAAACTAACTTGACTAACTATGACTAACTATAAATTCTAAACTATGACTAAACTAAACTTCAACTTCAACAAAAACTCTAAGCTATGACTCTATGATAAAACTCTAAACTCTTAACTAAACTAAAACTCTAACAAAAACTCTAAACTACGACTCTAAGCTAAAAACTCTAAATTCTTAACTATAACTAAACTAAACTTCAACTCTGACTATAACTCTAAGCTAAGACTCTAAGCTAAAACTCTAAACTCTTAACTAAAACTAAACTAAACTAAAACTCTAACAAAAACTCTAAGTTAAGACTCTAAGTCAAAACTCTAAACTCTTAACTAAAACTAAACTAAACTAGAGCTTCAACAAAAACTCTAAGCTAAGACTCTAAGCTAAAAACTCTAAACTCTTAACTAAAACTAAACTAGAACTCTAACAAAAACTCTAAGCTAAGACTCTAAGCTAAAATTCTAAACTCTTAACTAAGACTAAACTAAACTAGAACTCTAACTAAAACTCTAAGCTATGACTCTAAGGTAAAACACCAAACTCTTAACTAAAACTAAACTAGAACTCTAACAAAAACTCTAAGCTAAGGCTCTAAGCTAAAAACTCTAAATTCTTAACTAAAACTAAACTAAACTAAAACTCTAAGCTAAGTCTCGAAGGTAAAACTCCAAACGCTTAACTATATCTAAACTAAACTAGAACTCTAACAAAAACTCTAAGCTAAGACTCTAAGCTAAAACTCTAAACTATTAACTAAAACTAAACTAAACTATAACTTCAACAAAAACTCTAAGCTAAAAACTCTATAACTCTTAACTAAAACTAAAATAAACTAGAACTCTAACAAAAACTCTAAGCTAAGACTCTAAGCTAAAATTCTAAACTCTTAACTAAAACTAAACTAAACTAGAACTCTAACTAAAACTCTAAGCTAAGACTCAGCTAAAACTCGAAACTCTGAACTAAAACTTAACCAAACTATAACTTTAAGTAAAACTCTAAGCTATGACTCTAAGCTAAAACTCTAAATTCTTAACTGTAACTAAACTAAACTTTAACTCTAACTAAAACTCTAAGCTAAGACTCTATGGTAAAACTATAAACGCTTAACTAAAACTAAACTAAACTAGAACTCTAAATAAAACTAAGCTAAGGCTCCAAGCTAAAAACTCTAAACTCTTAACTAAAACTAAACTAAACTAGAACTCTAATTAAAACTCTAAGTCTAAGCTAAAACTCTAAACTAAACTAAACTAGAACTTCAACAAAAACTCTAAACTAAGACTCTAAGCTAAAAACACTAAACTCTTAACTAAAACTAAACTAAACTAGAATTCTAACAAAAACTCTAAGATAAGACTCTAAACTAAAACTCTAAACTCTTAAGTAAAACTAAACTAAACTAAAACTCTAAGCTAAGTCTCTAAGGTAAAACTCCAAACTCTTAACTATAACTACACTAAACTAGAACTCTAACAAAAACTCTAAGCTAAGACTCTAAGCTAAAACTCTAAACTCTTAACTAAAACTAAACTAAACTAGAACTCTAACAAAAACTCTAAGCTAAGACTAAGCTAAAACTCTAAACTCTTAACTACATTTAAACTAAACTAGAACTCTAATTAAAACTCTAAGTCAAAGCTAAAACTCTAAACTAAACTAGAACTTCAACAAAAAACTCAAAACTAAGACTCTAAGCTAAAAACTCTAAACTCTTAACTAAAACTAAACTAAACTAGAATTCTAACAAAAACTCTAAGATAAGACTCTAAACTAAAACTCTAAACTCTTAACTAAAACTAAACTAAACTAAAACTCTAAGCTAAGTCTCTAAGGTAAAACACCAAACTCTTAACTATAACTAAACTAAACTTGAACTCTAACAAAAACTCTAAGCTAAGACTCTAAGCTAAAACTCTAAACTCTTAACTATAACTTTACTAAACTATAACTTTAACTAAAACTCTAAGCTAAGACTCTAAGGTAAAACTCTAAACTCTTAACTAAAACTAAACTAAACTAGAACTCTAACAAAAACTCTAAGGTAAGACTCTAAGCTAAAACTCTAAACTCTTAACTATAACTAAACTAAACTAGAACTCTAACTAAAACTCTAAGCTAAGACTCTAAGGTAAAACTCTAAACTCTTAACTAAAACTAAACTAAACTAGAACTCTAACAAAAAGTCTAAGGTAAGACTCTTAGCTAAAACTCTAAACTCTTAACTATAACTTTGCTAAACTACAACTTTAACTAAAACTCTAAGCTATGACTCTAAGCTAAAACTCTAAATTCTTAAATATAACTAAACTAAACTAGAACTCTAACAAAAACTCTAAGGTAAGACTCTAAGCTAAAACTCGAAACTCTTAACTAAAACTTAACTAAACTACAACTTTAAGTAAAACTCTAAGCTAGGACTCTAAGCTAAAACTCTAAATTCTTAACTGTAACTAAACTAAACTTCAACTCTTAACTAAAACTAAACTAAACTAGAACTCTAACTAAAACTCTAAGCTAAGACTCTAAGCTAAAAACTCTAAACTCTTAACTAAAACTAAACTAAACTAGAACTCTAACAAAAAGTCTAAGCTAAGAGTCTAAGCTAAAAAACTCTAAACTCTTAACTAAAACTAAACTAAACTAAAACTCTAAGCTAAGTCTCTAAGTTAAAACTCCAAACTCTTAACTATATCTAAACTAAACTAGAACTCTAACAAAAACTCTAAGCTAAGACTCTAAGCTAAAACTCTAAACTCTTAAATATAACTAAACTAAACTTCAACTTTAACAAAAACTCTAAGCTAAGACTCTAAGCTAAAACTCTAAACTCTTAACTATAACTAAACTAAACGAAACTTCAATCCTAACTAAAACTCTAATCTAAGACTTTAAGGTAAAACTCTAAACTCTTAACTAAATTAAACTAAACTAGAACTCTAACTAAAACTCTAAGCTATGACTCTAAGGTAAAACTCCAAACTCTTAACTATATCTAAACTAAACTAGAACTCTAACAAAAACTCTAAGCTAAGGCTCTAAGCTAAAACTCTAAACTCTTAACTATAACTAAACTAAACTTCAACTCTAACAAAAACTCTAAGCTAAGACTCTAAGCTAAAACTCTAAACTCTTAACTAAAACTAAACTAAACTAGAACTTCAACAAAAACTCTAAGCTAAGACTCTAAGCTAAAACTCTAAACTCTTAACTATTACTAAACTAAACTAGAACTCTAACAAAAACTCTAAGCTAAGACTCTAAGCTAAAACTCTAAACTTTTAACTAAAACTAAAGTAAACTTCAACTCTAACTAAAACTCTAAGCTAAGACTCTAAGGTAAAACTCTAAACTTTTAACTAAAACTAAACTAAACTTCAACTCTAAGCTAAGTCTCTAAGGTAAAACTTCAAACTCTTACCTATAACTAAACTAAACTAGAACTTTAACAAAAACTCTAAGCTAAGAATCTAAGCTAAAACTCTAAACTCTTAACTAAAACTAAACTAAACAAAAACTCTAAGCTAAGTCTCTAAGGTAAAACTCTAAACTTTTAACTAAAACTAAACTAAACTTCAACTCTAACAAAAACTCTAAGCTAAGACTCTAAGCTAAAACTAAACTAAACTAGAACTCTAACAAAAACTCTAAGCTAAGACTCTAAGCTAAAACTCGAAAACCTGAAAAATGTTGGATAATTTCTAAGTCTAAAAAATTCAGTCCGAAAAAACTTAAAAAAAATCAATAAGCAAGGGGAATGGAAGGCCTCGGTGGGGCTTTGGGGTGTGTGTGGTGGGGGGGGGGGGGCCGGGGGACCTTTGGGGACCGGGGGCTTCCTTCGGGGTTGGGATAGGGGGATCAGAGTCCTTTGGGAGCCCGGGGGACCTTTGGGGGCCGGGGGGTTCCTTCGGGGTTGGGGATAGGGGGATCGGGGCCCTTTGTGGTTGGGGTAGGGGGATCGGAGTCCTTTGGGAGCCCGGGGGACCTTTGGGGGCCGGGGGTCCCTTCGGGGTTGGGGTAGGGGGATCGGGACCCTTTTGGGTTGGGGTAGGGGGATCGGAGCCCTTTGGGTTGAGGTAGGGACCTCACGACACTGTTCAAATGGAACTTGTTTATTATAACGACCACACTCAAATCCTTTTCTAAAACATCTTCTAAAATCATCTTTTAAAATGTCTCTAACTGTTTCGCCGAAATAATTCCCTAAAATGTCTAAAATGCTTTCGCCCAAATAACCCCTAAACGTAATTTCTGCGTGTTCCTTTTGTTTTTGGCATCCCTGCGCCGTCACATTTCAAATTACTGGGAAACCCTTTCCCGCGTAAAATATATTCATCTCTAAGATCAAAACATTCGCCGGAGTTTCTTGGAGAATTGTTTTCGGGATGAAGTTTATTAATATCTTTGGAGTTCGACCAGAATTGTTTCCGGGGCGAAGTTAATTAATGTCTTTGGTTTTCATTCAGGAGAATTGTTTCTGTGCGAAGTTTTTTAATGTCTGACAGATGATGTCATGGTTGATTGATTTGTCAAGAAAGGGGATGATCCTGTTTTCCTATTCCTGGATCTTAACATTCGCCCCGAGCGTGCACTTGGCCAAAACAACAACAAATAAATCGACTTTGGAAAAAGAGGTCATTGACCGATTACGCAATCATTCTCCCTAGGGACTCTATGCCCATACTAGGAGTCCCGTTTGTAGTCAATAAGGCCTTTCTACTTATTACTCATTAAAACATCTGATCGGCATTCTGAGGTACCTATTCTGTACTTTCTCTTTGGCTTCTCAGTTTTACCTGTGAAGAAATTTTCCATGGGGGGAAATTTCTGCTGATGGGGTGGGGTATACCCTGGCTCCCATAAAATATATTTAAAAAATACTGCTGAATTTTAATTCTTAATTTAAATTTAATACTAAAATATAACACTTAAACTTTTATGTTTAAGTACCATAAAGGGTGGGATCCTGAGTGTATGCTTCCTAAAACAAGTCATTTTCGGGATGGAAATGCTGGGTGTAGCACTTGTACATCTTAGAGACCTGTTTATGGGCCATTCACAAGCTAATCTTTATTTCTAATTACTGTTTATAAATTCAACTTGAAACGTGGTCATTAAGCGCCATATAGCACCCGAAGAGTGTGTTTTGTGTATCATTTTCCCGAGTGGAAAGGCTGGCAAGAATGAAAAGGGTACTATTATAATATCCGTGGTTGAAAACTTCAATCCTGATGTTTATTAATCCCCCTCCTTCTTCTTCTAAAAACTGAGCGTTCTAGAGCTATCTAGAAAATTGAAGTCATGTCGTAAAAGTTATTAATTTTGTGGCCGGTTAAAGACTCTTGAAAGCTTTATGAATTGTTCTTGTTTTCTGCAGGTCACTTAAAGATTTTTCTTTTTCTATTCATGTTCTGTGGAGTTGGTTTTATGTTTTCAGTAAAGCACTAGTTTTTCAGAATTCTACCAATACTGGGAAAATCACGGCCATTTTCTTTGAAAGAGTTTTCCAAAAATATGTCGTATAGTCCGGAAAGCAGTAATTTCTGGTGGCTCCGCTCTTTACTTTTATCAGACAAATTTTGTTTCTTTAAATAAATTTGTATAGAATATGTATTGTTTATTTTAATCCGCTTATACAGTTTATTGACTGCACAGTAATTCGTTTAAAAGCGAAACTGCAAATCGTCGGAAAGTGCATCCTTGGAAATTGATATATTTTAAAAGAAATTTTCTGTAACTCAACCAGCTGCCTAATAACATTAATCATTTACTCGTTTGACTTGTAGACAATGTGTATTTGGAACCAAATTTTTACTGGGGCACAAAATGACAGAAACGGCAGTTTAATTATGCTCAATCTTTTACCAATCAAAATGGGTGCTGGCCTGAAAATACTACTTTACGAGCCTTCTTTCCGTTTTCTTAGGCCACTGATTCAATACGATCATCCCTGAAAAAGAGCACGCACACCAAAAAATTCTAGAGTTATGAGTTGCCAGAAAAGTAAATATCTAGTTAATTATTTTCAATACTTCAAAGGGACGTTGGCTCTTGCACACGAATTTTAGCCTTATAAACATTCTGATTTCAGTCTCCTTCTCTATCTATATCTCTGTTTAGGTAAGAAAATCGATAGAATTGTTAGTCTTTGACTCATGCTCTTTCTGTAACATCAGGGACGATGTCGCCCCCTCAACCCTCATCTTAACACTTTTTCTGAAGGTATTTTTTTCAAAATATGTCCTTCGATCTTTCATAGCTGAGGTTTATAGAAGAATGAGGAAAATCGAAAGTGAAGTTTTTTGGATTGATTATAGACTCGTAAATTGCTTTACGTCATTGACTTCTGGAAAAAAACGACATAAGATTGTATATTATTCTACCTTTTTAGATTTTATATTTTGAACTGTGATTTTGCTGATCTTTTTGGTAACTCAGAGATGTTTTCGAATTGAAATTTAATTTTAGTTGTCTAAAAAGGTTATGCTAGCCACAAACAGAATTGTAATTGTTTGACTATCAGAACTGTCACAAAATTGACTGATTCAAACAAATACTAGTTATACCTCCCTCCCCAGTACCCCTGATTTTGTTTAACACATATTTTAAATTTCTAGACTAGAATATTTACGAAGTCAAATTGTAACTCTGTGCTCGGTGTACCATATACTGAGCTCTGAATTCTAGCTCTATGCTGTAGCTCTGAATATAGATCTGTGTTTTAGCTCTGAACATAATTTGGAATCAATTACTTGACTAGAATCGATTGTTTTGTCATTTAATCAGTCATAATTTGTCTATTTGCCTGTAAGAAGACAAATAAATTGTTTTTATCCGTGGAAAAAAAATTTGTGGATTCAAATAGATTTGGTTTAACTCTAGTTCGTAGACAGTATATAAATTTAAAGTATGGAATTCAACAATAGAAAGAGGATTAAGAGTTTATACTCCGAAGAATTGACTAGTGAGTCTTCTTGCCCTGGTCACAGTTGCAATGCGTGTTTATTTCATAACAGGTGGGTAGACTAGCCCTTATAAAGAAAAAGACATCTTCAGTCCATCTAGCTCATGTTACTGGAAATAGTGTTATATACCATAACCAAAATAAAACCCACAACATCCATAAGTATGTCGTAATTTTTACAATTTTTTTTTTATTTAAATCCTTGCAAATCAAAGACTATATAAGGGCTTTTCTGTCAGATTATGGAAATGGGAGATACGTCCCAGGATTTTGAGATCGAATTTTTCTGTAGTTACAATCGGACAACTTTGTTTATGTCCTAAAAACTCAAGTTAAAAATAACCAGCATGTGTTCTTAGGACAATGCTCTTATATAATCATCACTCCATCTCCCAATAGAATTTTTTTCAGTTTCATGTTTTAAGCTTCTCTTGTATATAGATACCTGCACATGGGGAAGGGGGAATCTCCTTTACTTTTAAATTAAAATAAACTCCTATTCCATCCTGAAAATCCGACTTGTGAATTTATAAGGCATATAGTTAACCTATAAAAGTCATTACATTATTCTTTTTTTTACAGGCTCTCCGTCTTCGTACAAGGAATATATTAGATTCTTCTCTTCACAGTCGTCAAGAAGAACAAGGCAATATCTCTTCAATTCTCGATTCACTTGAAAAGAAACTGTATGAAGCTGGGCGAAAAGCAACGCTTCAATTTGAATCTTGGCTGACAGGAGAATCAGAAAAAATTGTAGCTTCTTCTTTAATTGAAAAATCTCGGAAAAGAAAATTAGCAGAAATCGAATAGTTCTAACAGATTTAATTATTCAAATGCAATTGTATATTTTTTAGTTTAATGAAATTAGTTTTGAAATTACACACAGTGTAAAGTTTGTAATTTTGGATCGTAAATGAGTACAATAAATGTATGCCCACAAAAATATTTATAGTGAAGAACATTATCTTGCATTCATAAATAGTTTAGTCATATGAACAGTTTCAGCCTCTATGTGGCTCATTTAACTCTGTTTTACAAATTAAAGCAACTAATGGCTGACACTCAATTTTTATTATATTTACACAAAGGGGTCCATGAGTTTGGTAATAAAGATCTCCCTCTAAGTTAAAATGTTGGCTTAAATCCAATTTGTTAATGTTTCTTTTTCCTCCTCTTTGAGTGTGCTCTCTAAACAAAATTTGATGCAACTGTTAAAGCTTGGGACCTGAGGTTCGAATCCTCATGTCACACGCTGTGGCGACAGGCTTGCTGTAAAAAAAAAACGCAGCAACTCGAACGTTGGGTTGAGGCCCCATGTGCCGTCAATGGCTCTGGAGGATCTTTACCCCCCCCCTCCAGTTAATATTAGTGTTCCCTGCGGAAGTTTTTTGCTGTCCTTAAGTAATTCATCCATCTAACATATTATATTACTGAAATTTCTTTGCATTTATTTTAAGATGAAAAATGTGTCAGAAACATTAGAAAATGCTTAAATGTTTCAAATGTTTTTTTTAGCAAGTTCGATCATTCTCAAAGAAAAATCTAATTAATATCATAGATCTGGCTTGTTGAGTTGATAGATCTAAAACTAAAGTATTCAGTGATCCAAGTATCTTGTCTTTTTGGTTCACGTTAAAGCTGTAGGTATTTCCCGGAATCGTTTATTTCAAAGGGAACATAAAACCCTAAAATCCTTGAATATTAAAGACCATGCTACAATATTCTCAGAGTACAAAACAGCTGAACTACCTTTTCTTGCTTCTCAGTACACCTTTTCTTTATTACCTTTGAAGCTCAAAACTTCAACATTATGTAACTGGCAATGTGATGACGACTAGTTTCTGTTTTATCTGAAGTTTAGTGAATTTTATATTCTTATTCGTTCTACAATCGTAATTATCGTTCTTATCTACATTATTTGAAAAAAACTACGTTTTCTAAAGCGTTAAAGAGGCTGAGTCACAAGTTCGAACCTTAAAACGTACAGGGATTAGGAGGTACAGTTGGGGGGCTGCTGCCCCCCAAACCCCCCGCTTTTGCAGCCTTTAAATAAAAAAAAAGTTTTCTAAAATGAAAGTAAGGAACGACAATAAAACTTAAAACGAACAAAAATTATTCCGTATATGAAAGGGGCTGTCCCCTCCTCAACGCCTCGCTCTTTACGCTAAAGTTTTTCATTGTTTAACAAAAATAGAGTTGTGAGAAAGTCAAACTTTAGCGTAAAGAGCGAGGCGTTGAGGAGGGGACAGCCCCTTTCATATACGGAATAATTTCCGTTCGTTTTAAGTTTTAATGTCGCTCCTTACTTTCATTTTAGAAAACTTTTTTTTTATTTAAAGGCTGCAAAAGCGGAGGGTTTGGGGGGCAGCAGTCCCCCAACTGTACCTCCTAATCCCTGTACGTTTTAAGGTTCGAACTTGTGACTCAGCCTCTTTAACTCTTTAGAAAACGTAGTTTTTTTTCAAATAATTTCTGCACATTTTTGTACAGTTTATTACTTACTATTGCTTGACTAACTTTTAGCTGATCGTGTCAGGAGTTAAATTTGGGGGCTGCCGCCCCCCAAACCCCCCGCTTTTGAAGATTCTTTTGTTAAGGCTTTTAATTCCTGAATACTCAAATCAAATGCACAGTAAGATTTTCTTTTTTCAACTTTTCTTCGAGCATGCGGGTATACGGCATGATATCACAGTAGTGGAGACTTACCTGTAAGCTGAAGGCCGACTGTGATATTCTTCTGGAGACGCCTGTTGAGCCGAAGGATTTAAAAAAGAAACTGAGTTTCTTTTTTAAACTTTAAATTTAAGAGATACTACTTTAAATTCAATATATAAAAAATTTACTCTGACGGGGAATCGAACCCGGGTCTTCCGCATGACAGACCATTCTGCATCGTATTTTCGACGCAAGCAAATAGAAAATAAGATTTTCGTTTTTCGACAAAAAAAACTTCTGGGAAAGAGCTGGAATTTTTGGAAGCTTGCAGTCGGTCTTGTCAGGTTAAGAGGACTATTTTGATCTAATTTAATAATGAAATACTATGCTTTTAGGAATTTCAAAAATTAACATGGGCTCTTATAGGAAAACGAGGTTTTTCGTAAATGTAAATTCGGGGGATAATTTTTTCGGTCTGAAAGTATCAAAAGGCCCTAACAGGTCGAATTCCGCTTCGAATGAGTCCTCATTCACCCGCATCCGTTGCCAACTGTGGCCTGTAGGCGTGGCTAAAAAAAAAAAAACTTGATATTTGGTTTCTGGAAAACAGGGAAGGAGTGATCGGATTGAGCTGAAATTTTGAGGATAAGCTCCCAGGCCTTAGGAAAGCTTATCCTCTAAATTTCAGCCCGATCGGACAACATTAAAGGGGGGCTGTGGTGGGAAAAATTAACATGGGCTCTTATAGGAAAACGAGGTTTTTCGTCAATGTAAGTTCGGGGGATAATTTTTAGGTCTGAAAATCTCCCACTCCCTAACAGGTCGAATTCCGCTTCGAATGAGTCCTCATTCACCCAGATCCGTTGCCAACTGTGGCCTGTAGGCGTGGCTGATAAAAAAAATAACTTGATGAACATTAAGTGGCTATATTTGGTTTTTGGAAAACAGGGAAGGAGTGATTGGATTGAGCTGAAATTTTGAGGATAAGCTCCCAGGCCTTAGGAAAGCTTATCCTCTAAATTTCAGCCCGATCGGACAACGTTAAAGGGGGGCTGTGGTGGGAGGGTCGAAACTTCCCGCCCACTTTCCCCCATGAAGATAAAGTCGGAGGGGGGTGAAATTTTGCATGTTTCTTAGTTTGAGCTTAGGCTACAAAATGCGATCACTGCCGTCTCTCTGCGACCGCTAGGACCGGAAATCGCTTAACATTGTGGTGGGTCGCCTCTTTAAAGAGGCACAAGTGTGCCTCCTTGACTAGTCAACATTATAAGAAATAATTGCTGGCCTAATCACAGCTTTTCAAGATAATAGTATGTCTCGGGGTTTCTACTCCTTATCACTTTAAGTCACTCATAGGGGAAAAAACTGTTTCGGGTTGGACAAAGACGATGGAAGAAAAGATGATTTGCATGCTTGTTTGCTATGGTGACGAAGAGGAAAATTAAATTCGAGAATCATATAATATGCTTCGGTTGCATATTAAGCTCATAAAACACATCTGGAAATTCCCATTAAATTGTTGTCTTTTGTTGTTCTTTCAAATTCTTACTACAGCTGACTGACAGAAAACACCGACTCCATGGCCTCTCGTACATTCTCTGATTCTCTCCTATCGTTTTGCCAGAAAATTTGCAACGACTTTTATTTTGTTTTATGTGGAATCATACAAAAATATCGAACCTGCATGATTGGAGGCACAGAGTTAATCCACGAACTACGCCTTCCCTTCCCTCACCAACAAATTTTAAGTAGAAAGTTCGACACGATTGAGTTTTCACTGGTTGTCTTGAAAATTATCGGGCATACATAGCCTGAGAATCGTGGCTTTTATGTATTTAATTTTTTTTTTTTTTACTTAATATTTTTGCATTTGTATAAAAACTTTGAACTGAGAGATGAAATAAAATTACTTTATTTTAAAATTTTCAAGAGTTATTGTAGTTACAATTCCAAAATCAGATTTTTGTTAAAACCCAAAAAACATTACTGCATTTTATATAACTACATCTAAGTGCCCTTTATAATAATGTTAAAAATGAAATCCTATTTTGATCTTCGTATGGGAGATGATATTACTAAAATTTGTTACCACAGTGCTGTACGAAAATGCAGTTTTTCGCAAAAAATAGGTTTAATTTTAAAATCCTTTTTGTTAATCACAAAAGGCACTAGATACAGCAATTTTCTTTAAAATGAGCCCTTAAATAGCTCTGTATGATATTCCAGTGCCTCGCTAGCTGTGGAGAAAGAAGTGGAAAAAAAAGATGCCTTCGATGCAGAATATCGTGGTTTCAGCCACTTCTGTTGTTTTTCAAGCCAATGGATTTTCCTTGTTGTTGAAGCCAAGGGACTGTAAGTTTTCTATATAGGGTTTTTTGACAAGGCGGTACTAATGCTGTACTTTGTGTTTGGATCTCCCACTCTAGTAAAGACCATAAGGCTCCAATGTTTTATTATTTTTTCCCTGATGTAGTTCATAAGGAAGGGACTGTCGTATTTTGATCAAAATGGCTAACTCGAAATTTTGATCGGATGCATTTGGGGAAAAAAGGTTGGAGGGGGGGGGGGGGGGTAGATGCCCTCCGATCACTTTTGACTCTTGAAAAGGGAGCTTTAACTTTCAATTTCCAATAAAATGAGCCCCCTCTGAAATTTATACGACCACCCCTTACATAAAAACCTTATATGCACCCGGGGGATAATTTACAACCCTGGGCTCTGGGGGGTTGGGTCGACCCCAGAGTTTTTGTTATTTAACCTTTAAATTGATTTTTAACTGATTTGTTATTGATTTTTAACCAGTTGGAAAGAAATTTATCAGGTATATAGAGCTTGAGAATCATGTCCTTCAAAGGCATGTTTCAAACTTTCAAAGGAGATGTTTTCAAAACAACGATCTTTAAATCCAAGCTGTGGCGTCAATTCACGAAAATTTAGAAGAGGGGAGAGTAATTCTGGCTGACGAGAAAAAAGCGACTTTTCTTTACATTGTCGTCGATTGGAGTTATTCCAATAATTTTCATTTTGAATATGAACTGTAACAAGCCTAGACAGTCAATTTGGGGAGACTGGGGCACCTCCGTGCACTTTTTAATCAAAGTTACCTGCTTCGGCTTGTGCGCGCTATCGGGACTTCTTATTTGGCACCAGCATAGCTTAGCCACTTGGACAGAGTTAAAGCGAAAATATGCAAGCGCTGCTAAGTAGTTGACGTTTTCCCTGGGTCCACAAAATGTCCGAAACTGCCCCTATATAGGGGCAGCTTTGCACAGGTGTGGGGGTAGCTCCGGACATGCTTTCAGATACTGTATTCTTCAGATATAGGATACAAAAGTAAATAGAAAAGAAAAAAGGTTCATAGTTATCAAACTTAAATCACTCAGCGGATATGATCCAACCAAAGACCTGCAAAAACATAAGTAGCTTGGACCCGAGCAGTTCCACCGTGTCGAGTCACCTCCAGCTTCTTCACGACATCTTCAAACGACACCGATGCCTTGTCTTCAATATCAGGAAAGTGAAATCGATCAGAGTCTTTCTTTCTCCGTAGAAAAGAAACCTGAAACTCCCTGTTCATAATATCAGTCTCCAAGATCTTTGCTGCATAAAGAACAAAATCTTTCTTAAGCTGAAACCTCACTAGCACAAATTCGTCAACCTTGATCTCTTCTGGAATGAATGAAACTTCACTTTCAGTTTCAGGTATTTCACAGTCTGACCCTGCATGGAGGCTTTCATCTGAAGAGTCATGGAAAGAGATTTCCGAAGGGGAGGAAGGTTCTCTTATCGTTGACAACTCTTGCTCCTTGCTCTTTGCCAGTTTTACTCTTTTCCTACCAGTCTTCTTTGCTGACTTTGCTTGTGCTCTTTTCTCCAGATCTTCTTTCTCTGGCGTATCCGTTAAAATTCTCGTTTTGCCAACTCGAGCCCTATTCACAGTTAGCTTTCTTGGTTTAGCCTTCGGGAATGGAAAAATGTCTTCTGGATTGACATCATGTTTGGGCCCTGGTGGTTGCTCTAAGGCCGAGGAATTCAGGACAGGGTCAGCAACTGCTTCCAAAGTATTCCTAGACTCTACCCTATCAGTTACTTCTCCAGCGGTGTTTGGTCTGTCTGAGACCTTAGCGGCGATGAAGTCTGCATCAGTGAACGCTGATCTTGAGAATGGCCATATTCCTGGTTTTGAAAAGCCCGATGTGATGTTGTTCGGAGTAAACGCTAGGGGATAAGCTTGACCAACTAGGTTTGCGGTGTGAGTTATTTGAAATCTTTCGTGTGGATGGTTTGTTTGCCACTCGCCGAACTTAGCCCTCAGATACGCCTTGAACGGGCCATAGACAGATATATCTAAGGGCTGCATTTTGTGGCTGCAGTGTGGCGGAAATGTGAGAAGCACTACTCCATTCTCTTTTGCATATAGAACTGCCTCCAAATAAATATGGCTTTCATGGTTATCGAGGATGAGCAACACCGGATTCTCCTTGTCGCATCGAGTGTGCTTGACGAAGTGCTTCATAACTTCTAAGAAGTTCGGTCCAGTCATCCAACCAGACTGGAAAGCTAACCCAAGGCTACCAGGTGGTGCTCCATGGAGCATGTGTTCTCTGAAGTGCACGCGTGGGAACACAAACGCTGGGGGGACGGTGTTCCCGATGGCATTAACGATGCAACACACTGTAACTAACTCCCCCCGCTCAGCAGCAACGGCCTTGCCCACTTGCTTTATACCAGATTTCGCTATGACTTTAGGGCTATCCATGACAGTTGTTACTCCGGTTTCGTCTAGGTTGTACACTCGTTCAGGTGTGAAGCGGTGCCGATTGTATAAAGCTTCAAGATTATTCATGAACGAGTTTACATTGAAGGGATTGAATCCTGAAGCCCTGGCCAGGCTGGTGTTCTCAGGTTTCCGAAGACTCAGCTCTGGATGACGCTTCATAAATCCATATGACCAGTCATATGTGGCGGCACACTTTTCATCCCAGTTCTTGGGATAAGAGACCCTCAGCTTCACTGCATATTGATATGCCAGCTTCTGAGTTTGTGCTAAAGTCAAACCATAGTGAAGTTCGCAGGAACGAAGAAGGTAAGTCTTAAGTTTTTCCTCTTGATCGTCAGTGAAAACCTGACGGGTGGAATACTTTCCTCGTTTCAAATTGGCTGATCTGGCTATTCCTTCATCCACACTAGTCTCGTTGGCTGATTTTGACTTCTTCAAGCGATCAAATAATGTTGAAGCAGCTATTCCATGGGTCTTGGCCGCTTTTCTGACCGAATCTCCATCTTGTATGGCTTTTAGCCCTTGTTTGATAGCTTCTTCGTTTGGCTCGGACTTAGTAGGGATATAATTTCGCACCATTTCTGGAAAGAAAAATGCTGCCTTCAGTAAAACTCAGTTATTAAGCACTTACTAGGTGCTATAATAATAATAATTTATTTTTAACCCGCGTCATAACAAGTTATGACACTTGTGGAGTAACACAAGGAAAAAAAAAAAAGACAAAAGAGAAAATGAAATAAAGTACACTACAATGAAATTAACCGAACAGACGGACCAAAGGATGATGAGGCGAAAAACGACAAAAAGCTGAATCCGACAGCCTTCCATGCAGCACGGCCAACTTTGCTGTTATATCAGGGACTTCAAACTTACGAGTTATCTTACCATTACTATGCCAGGGGGGGAGATAAAGTAAAAATTTACAATATCTGAAGTAAAAAGACCGGATCTGCTTAACATCTTTTTTCTTAAGAAGGGGATAAAGACCAGAAAGATAAAGGACAGAATGATCACAGAATGTAGAATATAGCCTACCCAATGCACGTCTATTATACTTCCCTCGATTGGCAACAATCTTAGAATATCCCATTTGAATTTTCTTTTGAACATCACGAACAGTGCACTGCCGTAAGCTAGAAATTGAATTAGTAACAGTAATACCCAACCACCGAAAGGCGGAAACAGAGGGTATAGAAAAACCGCGACAAACTAAGGGAACATTAGAGGAAGTCGGACCATTAAAAACTAGAAACTCGCATTTCTCAACATTAAGAGAAAGACCAATTTTAGAAAATAAACGTGAAACTTTTGAGACCATAAAAGAGAGACCTTGCTTAGTTTTACATAAAAGTAGAAGATCATCCGCATAAGCAAGATAAGAAACATCTGAAAGTCCAATGAAATATTTTGATCTAATTTCATCTAATATACCAGAAATACACATTTTGAATATACTAGGTGATAAAACCCCTCCCTGTTTCACACCCCGACGTACACGGACAAACGGAGGTCCAGATTTATTAATTCGGAGGAAAGAATTCTCATACCAAAAACGAAGAAGAAAAATAACTGAAAGATTTACACCATTATTAAAAAAGGAGAAAAAAGCTTGACTATGGACTACACTGTCAAAAGCTTTAGAAAGGTCCAAAGTGCACATATAAAGTGGCGACCCCTCAGCCAGGCTATTCTTAAGGGCGGAAGAAAGAACACGGTGTGCATGTTGACAACCAATACCAGATTGAAACCCAAATTGATTCGATCCGAAATTTATATTTTCATTTAAATGAGGAAGTAAAATATATTCGAGGATTTTACTCAAGTTACACGCAGTGGTTATAGGGCGATAAGATGAACAATGAGAAGGGAGTTTTCCTCGTTTTAATATTGAGGTGACAGTTCCACAAAGAAAGCTATCCGGAACCAGCGAAGATGTTAAACACATTTGGAACAACAACTGCAAATGAAATAAAAGAACAACACACTTTGGATTTATATTATTTGCACTAATACCATCAATATCAACGGATGAAGATTTCAGTTGCTTAATTGCACTTTCAACAGCAGCTACTGATACTGGAATAATATGGCCCTGATGAAGCGAAGGCGGAAGAATTTTAGAAAGTAACCGAGAATAATGTGACTGCACGAAAAAGTTAATTTTGGAAAAAATTGACGAATAATAATCATACCAAGCTGAACTAGAAATCGAATCACTTTTATGAAGATCACTTTTATCCAGCTTCTCAGAATTAATCAATTTAGACCAATCATTCTTAGATGTTGGAAATTCCATACCCTTATAACGAATGGATTTAAGGTACTTTTTATATTCATTCTTTGTTTTCTGCTTTATATCCGCAACAGACCCCGACGCAGGTCTACCACAATCAACCCAAATTCGCAACCAAAGTTTTGCCTTATTTTTATAATTCTTTAATTCAGGATCGGCAGCCCATATAGATTTTCGCGTTTTAATACGAATACGCTCTTCGGGAACCGCAATTTTTTCAGCTTCTTTCATACATCTAATTATATCATCAATCCTTCCTTTCCTTTTAAAAATGAAAGAAAAAAACACCAATGGCTGCTCAAATCATCGGGGCACCTCCGGACAGTGTCCAAACCTGCCCCAAAAAAATTGTCCGGAGGTGCCCCTAAGGAGCCTTTCAGAAGAAAAGAGTCATAACCAAAGAACACCTAGAGTTACGTCAATCTTATGTAGAGGAAGCATATTTGGGTTCGTTTTGCTTGTTCCTAGAACATTACATTAAATGTATCTATAAAACTTACCTCTCTATTTCACTTTTATCATCACGCGAAACAATTGGCAGCTGTATCTTTAAAGTCTTATTACCGACTGACTCACTGCTATGCTATTTGATGGAAGTGCCATCTTGCCTCCAAGATGAACAGTAAAATGGCACATCTTTGTGATTTTTTTCCAATTTTTCCGCTAGATAGCAAAGCCAACAGGTTCGATGTCTGGAGGTGCCCCGTGTGCGGAGGTACCCCAGTCTCCCCTACAGTCCTTCATACTATTGTCCAAGAGAAAGAGATTACCTTTTGCTATAAAGTCTACACGAATCTTTCAAGCAAAAAAAACTTTACAGTACTACATTATCGCTCAATTAATCATTTTTAATCAGCAAATTGTTTTTTGTTTTTTTTTGTTCTTCTAGAATCTAATGTTTTAATTCCCATAATTTCAAAGTAGATATTTCAAGTTATTACAATACAAGAGCATTATGTAGTATTCAGAAAAAAACATTCCAATATGGGTCTCCCTGAGCTCTCAATTAGAAACACGAAGAAACACTTTTAGTGCTTTTACTAGGGAATCTAAAATATATTGAGGGTATGATACTTTTTCTCTTTTTATCAATAAAACAAAGAATGAACCGATTTATCACTTTAGGTGGGAATAAAATAATCCTTCTGCAGTCAAATGCATACAAAAGAGGGATAAATCTTCCCTAAATTGCTCTGACTTCCTGTCATATTTTCATACAACCCACCCTATTTTTAGATTCATTAGAAAAATATGCCCTTCCACTACAAATTCTCCAGAACGTTCGTATGTACCACAATATATTTTTCATACAAATCCCATGTTGACTGTAGTTGAATGTTGTTTCAAGAGTAAACTTCGAATTGGCATTATGATTATGTTCTCCCCCAGCTTCCTTAAATATGACAAATGCCTCCGCACCAAGGATCAGTGGATACAAATCCAACGGATTATTATTTTTCATTACTAGCTCATTTTCAGAAAACACTGTATTAAATGCGCCCCTTCGCCCCATTAAATTCATGAAACATAATTACAAACTGAATAAAGTAAAACAAAATAGGACAGAGTCCAATTAATAATTAAGGATCAAGTTTAGGATCAAGATGAATACCCAACTGAAGTAGCAGATAGGGCAGTGTGTTATATAAGGCAGTGTGTAATATAGTATTATATACGAACACAAGATTCGGTGGGACTACGAAACACCTTTTTCAGAATTATGAATATTTGAATAACGTCTCGTTTTCCAGCCACTTTCAGCACCTGACCGACTTCATTTCTTGCAGGAAAACAATAGCCTATACATTTTTAAAGCTGTCGAAATGGAGACTACAGGCTAATTACCTGGAAAACTAAGAGATATAGGCTGTTTCATTAGACAGAAAAAAAATGTTTCTAGATGATTATGGAAAGTAGTATTTGTGCTTATCAAACTTCCTATCAAGCAACAGAACAGCTTAGCCGGGAGAATGAAAAGGTAAAGAATACGTCATTGGATTTTGCAATCCATACCAGCGGTGCCGATCTCCGTTTCATGGCCCTTCAGTCAGGAAGTACAATGGGGAGTGGGGGCCAGCCAACCTTTGATTTTGCACACCCTTCCTGTTTACCTTCCTCGGGTTTCTCCAGGTACCTATTTAGAGCTGGTTCGTTCTGGCTTAGCTTATAGAATCACGCCACTGGCCACCGTTCCAAACAAAATAACCAGTGACGCCAGGACTCGAATCCCTGTCCTCACAAACAAAGAGTTGCAAGTCTAGCACGCTAATTACTCTGCTAGGACTCGGCTCAACAGCTGGAGGTAATGCCCAATGAAAAAGAAGGGATAATTTTTTACACAATGTTTCTATAGACCTGGAGCCTTTCTAGAGAGGGTAGGTACCAGTAAAAGAGTAGTAAAGAAGAAATTTTGGTTCTTGCCATCAATAAAACAACTAAAAAATAAATTTAGATTCAGTGAGAAAATAATGCACGTAAAATTATTTATAGGACAGGGAAGGGTTTCAAAACTAAGCTATGGTCACAACAAGAACATATTCCTTAAAACATATGGAATTTCTTAAACTGTAAATGTACCTTTTAGATCTCCAGGGGTTATTGTAAATGTTGAATCTGGCTACTTTGGTGTTTTTGCTGAATTTGAGGTATTCACTCATAAGCGGGTAATTTCTGACTTGAGTAAAAGTGCTGTAATTTTTGATCAAAATGCACTCCTAAAACTAAATAATAATTTGGTTCAATTTGATTGGATGTCCCTGCTTGAAGAGGAAAAAGATGCAAACAGTAAATTTGCGCTTTTTTATGGTAGGTTATTGGAAAAGGCTAAGGAAGTGGGAGTTGTTAAGAATATGAAAGGGCGAAAACATAATAGGAAGAAGCCATGGATAACACTGGATCTTCTTCGGGAAATAATTTAAGAAATAGATTGTTTAAGTTACAAGCTTTGAAACCTACAGATAAGAATAAAGAACAATACCGTGTTTTTCGTAATGTTTGACTAATCTTCTCCGAGAGGCAAAAAAAAGGCATTTCAGCCTGAAATTTAAGGAAGCTGAAGGTAACCCATTGAAGACCTGGCAAATAATCCATAGTGTTATAGGTCAGAATCCTAATATACTACCATCCGGTGATAGTAAATGAGGGCATAGCTGCAGACGGTTTTACGATTTGTGATGAGTTTCAGAATAATTTTATTTCAGTAGGTTCAAAAATAGCCGGTATGATTTCCCCATTTCCGGAATATCCACCTTTTGGATCCACTTTATCGTCCCCTATCGATGTATCATTGCATATAAAAAGGATTATCGTGGACGAGCTAAGGGATACCATGTATACCATGCCCATGAAAAATAGTTTGTCTGGTAGTGACTTGATGAGTTTGAAAATTCTTAAATGTATTTTTCCATCTATATCTAGCATTCTAACATCATTAATTAATGATTGTTTCCGACAGGGTAAGTTTCCAGATTGTTTAAAATGTGCAAGATTGACACCTGATTATAAAGGTGGTGATAGAAATAATCTTGATAATTATCGCCCAATATCAGTTCTGCCAGTTATTTCTCGTCTTATTGAAAAATTCTTTAGTTCTCAGTTAGCCACATTTCTTTAGAAGTTTAATCTTTTGAATAATAATCAATTTGGATTCCAGAAGAATAGGAAGACGGAGGATTCATTAATATTTTTGACAAGTATTATTAATGTGGCTTTAGACAAGGGATTTAAGGTTGGTGCGGTATTTCTAGACCTAATGAAGGCTTTTGACACAGTTGACCATGGTCTACTCTTGGAAAAATGTGGGGTGTATGGGATCCGAGGTAAAGCTCTCGATCTTATACTGAGTTTCCTTAGTAACCAGTGCCAGTTTGTAGAGATGAATTGCTTAAAATCTAAATCGCACACAGTCACTTGTGGTCAGGGGCGTCCCAAGACTCATTTGATTGGGGGGGGGGGCGATCTTTGTAAATTTTACCGAATCGTTATCTGATTTATACCGAATTTTCTACAGAAATCAAGAATGTTGCTAAATTTCGGGCAATTTTCCAAAATTTCTGCCGAAATTTTCGCCTTCAGCGCAAATTTTACCGAATGCCAAAACCGTTGGAGGGGTGCCCCCCCTCGGGACGCTCCTGTTTGTGGTGTTCCACAGGGATCTGTTATTGGCCCGATTCTCTTCCTTTTGTTTATTAATGTTATGCCTAACTGTATCCATAGTTGTAGTTTTAGTGTTAGTGATATGATTAAAAGTCTCTGGAATGAAACTGTGTCATTATTTGCGGATGACACTGTGGCTAACAGCACTGCAAAGACGGCTGACATCGATGAAAGATAATGTGGATAGGTTATATTCCTGGTTGAAGATAAATAGACTTAAGATTAATCTTGGTAAGTCCAATTTTGTCATTTTTTCCCGATCTCCTGTTATTTATCCTTGAATTCATGAAATTGTAACGCATTTGTGGTATTTTAAAGCGTTCTTTATCGATTAAGTACCTGGGGGTTTATAATGAAGATATTTTATCATTCAAGTGCCATGCACAGTCTGTGAGTAAAATTTTGTCTCGTAACCTAGGCATGATAAGAAAACTTAGGTATTTTTTCCCTACATATATCCTACGCCTCTTTTATTTGTCCCTTGTCCATCTGTATATTCCGTATTGTAGTAGCGTTTGGCTTGGTACATTTGCTTCCGTTGTCCGGCCTGTACGAGTTCTTCAAAATAACGCTGTTCGTTTGTTGGTTGGCCTGCAACCCCGGGATTCAGTACGGAACGTCTACGAGCAAATAAGGATACTGCCAACTTCTGGACTACGAGAGCTATATACACTTTTGTTTATTTTTAGACTACAATATGGTACAAACCTTTCATGTTTCGAAAGTTTAGTTAATTTGAGATCCATGATCCACAATTGTGATATTTCTGTATTTCAGAGTGCAATTAAAGAATGTTTTTTGGCTTTAATAAATATATCTCTCTCTGTTGTTCTCTTAGCGTTTTAGGGAACGCCCCTGACACCAAAACTGTTCCTAGTAGGAAGGGAGGGGGCAACCGGGTCAATTGCCCCGGGCACCATAGCTGGGAGGGGGATCCGGCTGGGGGATTCCTTGCTTTGATTCGATTTTTTTGCTTATATTTAAGTCGGGAGAGGGGACGCCGTAATTAATTTACCCCGCGAGTCACTAAATCTAGGAACGGCTCTGCCTGACACTAAACTTGCATAAAGTAAAAAAATATATATATTTAAAAGATTTTCCTTTCTATTATGTCATCTGGCCTGGACTACTATATCATTTGGTGTGCATACAAAGAAAGAGTGTCATGAATGTAGAATCCCATTAGTGAGCTAACATATTGTTTCTGGTACAGACATGGAACTCTTACTGAATGTTTGCAATAAGTATGATCAAAATGGTATTGATACCAAGTGAAGTATATTTTCAACAGCAAAATAAGTAAAAAAGAACACAAGAGAATATCAATTTTCATCATAGGATCTTTTTAGAGAAGGGATGATATTTGAAAAAGTTTAGTTTCTCTCTGACTATCGATATATTTCTATGTTTTTTCTCTTGCATATCGATATTACAGCCCCCTTCCTCTAATGTGCTGACATGGTTACAGCATTTTTTTTTCAATTTATATTTTTGCTTACAGAGTATTCTTCTCTAAAACGGAAACTAAACTTATACAGAAAACTGAAAGCACAAAAACTAAAAAATAACGAATCCGTCTTTTTCTGGCACATTTACTTGCATACAAAAATTATATCAAATAATCCAAAATAGAAAATTGCCTTAAGTGGAAATAAGCAAGAAAACCAACAAAATGTATAAAAGAATAAAATGCCACACCTAAAGACCAGAGGTCAGGGTAAAGTGATGGTGCCTCAACAAACTTATGTATAATACTCAAAGCAAAACACCCGAAAATGGATAAATAATACAGACACTGAATTTTCTTTCTCACATTCTTTTGACTACTTGACTGCAAATCAAATATTTCTCCTAGCATGAAATACGAAAGAAAAAGAGAACAATACGGGATGAAAAGATCATCTTTTATATATAAAGATAGCATACTAAATACAGATATTAAAAGAAACCAAAAGCAAGTGAATGGATCTGATGGCAAATACAATGCAACAGGAATTGCAACTAATAAAATCGACTTTTCATGAACATGGTATGAGAATAGAAAAAATATAAAAGAGCAATTGATTAACGAAATATGTAAGTTTTTTACAGTTGGTTTTAAATACAAATATAGGCAAGTCCCAAGAGCTGATAAGGCTGTAATTAAAATGCATACTCTTGCAAGCTGATTTTTTTCAAAAATTAAATGAAATTTAATAAAGGGGCTTAAAGCACACCAAAAATTGGCTACTTTATCTTCAAACAGTCCCCTATGAATAGGGAATATTCTATGAACAACTTGTATCAATAAATTCCAGTCTCCAATAAATGGACTCCAGATAACTATAAATATAAAAATTACAGTGATTGAAACTGTTGCTAAATTAACACATTTTCCAAAATTGTGATTTGCTAATTGAACTCGTTTTAAAATAAACCAAAAGATAGGATATGCATGATATAACTCCATTTGCTTATAATTCAGTGCTAAAACAAAGAACATAGATGCTGATACCAGTTTTTGTAAACGAAGATAGTAAACTGACCAAACAAAAAAACCAAGCGAAACACAATTATACTGAAAGTGTCCATAGTCAATTAAAATTAGTCCTGGGTACAATAAAATCACAGCTAAAAATTCTATTTTTCTGTACTTTTCCCCAAGAGAACAGTAAAAAGCATAAACTCCAGATATAAACACTAAAACATCAACAACAAGCACAGTTAACCTCATAAATAGTTTATGATCTAAAGTTTCAAGGCCTCTTGATGTGAACAACTCAACATACTTCGGATTGATCATGCTTGCTATATAGCCACAAACATAACTATGGTACGCAGTGAGTGGCGGGTAGTCCAGACCCCAGTACATCAGATCATTATTAGTTGTGTTTTGATACCTGAAAAAAGAACACAATGGCTGCCTATCAATTCTTCAAAAATAGTCTACGCTTCAAAGAACCCGATAGTATTAAATGTTGACCATAAGTGTTACATGTATAGTGTAAAAGAGATACTTTGAACAGCTTTTATTACAATATTCAATGCCATTTCCTTAACGGGTGAGAATAAAAACCAAAGGCGAAGGGCAACTGACAAAACTACAAACAGAGGGCGTCAATTGAAGGGCTGGAGGAAGGAGAGCAACTGCCTCACCCCAACCTTTTTTCCTTTTTGTGGATACCTATCCAATTTGTAGTGTCAATTCAACAGCCCTGACAATGATATAGGCAGCAATATTACGATCTTTAAAATTTTGAAATAGAGCTCGTTAAACCGTCTAGAAAAAGCTTTAGGTCCCACTCCCTTTAAAGGTCTGAACAGTGTGTACAAAGAATATTTTTAAGTGTTTTTTTTTAACACAAGACATTGCTTTGCAAATATGGGCCCTTTCTTCTTTGATTTCCTCTACTTGTACTCAACAGTGGCACCAATTAAAAAACAAGTAGAGGGAACAAGAGTTTGTTTTAATGAAGACACGAAATAAATGTTTTTTCTTTAAAATCTAGGGAGGTGCAATCTCAATTTTTAAATAAAGATACAAAAAAGGTATTTTCTAAATAGGGGGAAAAGGTATTTCCCTAACAGGAGGGGGAAATAAGTCAGATTTCCTGAAAAAAAAAGTCCCAAAAGTAAGTGATAGTTCTCTGATTAACATAAAATTTGTGTCTTGTCAAGAGAAGTAAGATTTTAGCAGGTTCAGTAGCAAAAAAAAAAATGGTTCTTACACACCTTAATTAAGAATTTGATCTTTGTGAATACGCACAAGCCTGATAAAGCATTGAGAAGTGGTTAATCGATGTTACTTGAAGTTCAATTAGAAAACTAATTTATTTAGGAAATCCAATAAAACAGTATTTATTTTAACATAAACAACAAACTCTGGGAAGTATATGACTGCAATTCAATATAGAAAAAAAACACTATTAAATTTATTTTCAGAGTGCAAAACTAAATATTGTTTGCCTTGTTCTCTATTACTTGCAAATTTGCAGTGTCTGTTAGATTAAGACTTGATTTCCCTGTCCCCCTATAAAAATAATCGAAGCTTTATGTCTGATTAAACTGTTTTGCGTTTGCTTGGTTTTGTATGCTAGTCTGTTTCATGATGTGTTGTCTGTATGATGCTGCATATGCCCTGCATCAATAGCAACTGAATTATTTGACTGACTAACAGTTCTTTGTTGGCAGCAGTACCAGCATAAAGTGAACCAGACGTCAGTGCTAATTAGTCATCTTTAGAGTTATCTGTTCTGAGAAGGATTGGAGCTTTATTAGGATAGAAAAAATTGGGCAACCAGCTGACCACAAATGACAACTGTTCATATTTCATGCGCTGTTTTTCTAGAGCATTTCCAGCTGTTTACAGTCGCGTTTGGACGGAAATAAACGATGGGCCAGGTACACTTTTGAGCAGACAGAAAAATTAGATGACTGTACCAATATAGTAAGCAAGACTGGAGCTCTTGGAGTTCCAGACCTTGTCAAACCATTCAACACATTTAATTTTGTAAAAGTATTTCGTCTGGACACACTTCTACATCAGAAAGTTGAACCACGGTAGGTGAAATGCTTGACTACCCAACATTCTGGTCACACACTTTCATATTGTCTGAGGGCTGGATCAATCAATATCCATAGGCATTATTTTGGTCTTAGACCAGTTTACTTTTAAACCAAGTAGCATTGTCTTCAGTTGACTCCCAATAAAACTTTTCGAACAAAATCAACATCAAATGACTGAAAAAGCAGTGTTTTGTTTGGAACTTGGTCTATGACGCAGTTGGAAAGCTTAGACAGACTTGCCAACCTCCATTTCTAACTTTGGAGTACAAGAGGGCTGGCGATTTACAATAAAAGAAACACTGGTGTTACTGTAAATCATTCTGAAGAAACTGAAAATTTTCATGGGTACATTAGCAGAAAGGATGATTAGCTGCAGTAACTTCCTATTGACAGTGCTGAAGATTGATTGGGAATCAAGAAAGGCAATGTATACTTCTCTTTCATATACGAGTTTTCCTCATCAGATGTCTAATTGTATGGATTTTCAAAGTAGTTGGCCAGCCTGGCATAAGCCAAGGTTGCTGGGAAAATGGAGGGGATAGAGTCAGCATAGTTCTTGCTTCAGAAGCCCCATGACAAAGACTTCGGTGTGTTCTCTAGACTGGTATAAGTAAGCAACTCTTCCAGTCCGATGAGACAATTTTGTTCCACCTAGTGATGCAGCTCTAGATCTAATGCTATTTGCATTTGCAGATGACAGTACTCTTGAGTGTTCAGAAATTAAAGATTCCTCCCTTATCAAGAAAGTGTATTCTGTTCTAGAAAGAACCTTTGCTTGGTTTGATGCAAATTGCCTTGCCCTAAATCTAGCTAAATCTAGTCTACTTATTTTTTCCAGATCAGGTACTTCTTGTCCTTTGGTTCAAACTATTTCTACCACTTATGGTGATATAGCTCGTCCCCCTGATAGACATGCTCAGTTCCTGGGTATTTTATTGGACGAAAATCTTTCAAACATCACTGTGCTCTTGTGAAACTTAAGCTCTCCAGAAACCTAGGAGTTCTTTGGAAGCTTCGTCATTTCTTTCCCTGGTTCAATAATAAAGATCTTCTTTCACTCTCTCATTCAACCTTATATATATTACTGTCCAACAGTATGGCTATCAACAATATCTTCTTTTACCTTTCCTGTTTTCAAAATATATAACAAAGCAACTAAATTAGTGTCTGAGGTGACAGACCAGATCAGCATGAATTTATTGGATGATCAATCCACATACATCTTTCTTTCCTCTTGTTTCATTTTTAAGTATTTTCATGGACTCCTCCCCAATTTCTTCAAACAATTATATCTTTTAAATTCTGAACTACGCATTGGATCTTGTGTTTCTTTTTCTCTCAGAAATGATATGGATATTTTCATTCACAGAACCAAAACCATAAGATCAGATTTCAATCCAGTTTTAAGTTGTGCCTCCATCTGGAATTCCCTACCAGTTAAAATTCGGCTATGTCATTCTTATGGACAATTTAAAAAACAGCTAACCAACCACCTCTTATGCCTAGACAGTTAGTTCTCTCCTCCCTTTCTCCCCCTCTATCTTTCCTTTTCAATTTGTTTATTTCATATATTTTGATTGGCATGGTAGTTTTCGGTGTTGTTTAGTTTTTTTTCTTGTCCTTCTGTTTGATTATAGTGCTATTATTAATTGTGATGTTTAGTCTCCCACTCTCACAGGCCAAAGAGCCTTTGTGGGGGTCTAAAGTTCTGTAATTTTTTCGGCATTTCTTTTGAATAAATTGATTGATTGATAGACATACTTAAAAGATTAGTAGTTATCAGAAAATTTTTGGATTCTGCTTTATCCTTCAGAGAGATTAAGATTGCGCCATTCTTATTAATATTGAATAAGAATTCTTATTTAATTATTTTGAAAATCGCCAATCTGAAGTTGCTACAACACGAGCCTTACAAGAAATTAGGAGCAAAACACCAGGTCCAGAAAAGTGAGGTCTGAAACAGTCAAAACAATTAAGTTGGCCAAAATTATCTAGACTCACCAGAAATCAACCATTTTGTAAAAAAATTTCACCAGTTAAAACACATTATCCAGCATTAAAAATACAGCTGCTGAGTAAGCAATTTTAATAAACAGCTGCATCATTCAATCTGGGAAACCCTAAATGAATAATCCTATTTCGAAAGAGGCAAGCCTTTTACCAAGGAGTGTTCCACTCAGGGGTGCAATTCACCAAAATTTTGCATCTCCATCTTTGAAGTCAAATTCAAGCTACTTCATCTTTCAAGCTACCAAGTTCAAATTTCTTGCCAAAATACTTTGTAGATATCTAAGAGCAAAGAAATTCTTGATAGTAGTTTTGTAGTCAACTTTTTAGTGAACTAAGAATCCATTTGAAAAAAAAAAATATTCAAAATTAACTAAGAATTACAAACAAAACAGCAAAGTCTATTTATTAGTTAATAGTATTGTAATTGGTAAAATTGGGTAATTTACGTATTTTACCATAGTTTTATGGACACTCGTAAAATTGGCATTTTACCTATTGTATGTATTTTACCAGTAGCTTACATATTTTACTGACATATTTTGCAACACCTTGCAATTTTCACAGCACAAAAGCGTGAAGAGGCTGGCAGACAGGTTTGGATATGTTTTGTGTATAGTATTACCTAGTTTAAAAGCTGTCTGTCTGGTCTGACTTCAGTCTCTTGTTATCACAACAACAGTGTATTGTAGTACAGGTGATTATAATTTTAAAATAGTGAAATATTAGCTGAAATAAAATTATATTAGTACTGTGAGCTGTTAAAGACAGAAAGGACTACAAGCAGAACTGATACACAACAAACAAGAAAAAATAATAGAATTAAAAAGGAGAGTAATGTCAGCCAGTGGACCAAAAAGAAGCAAAAATGACAGAAGCAGATATTTTGTCTGGAACTTCTGCCCAGTCACCTTCAGTGCTAAAAAAAAAGGGAAAACTAACCTTTTGAAGTAACTCTTAACAGAGCAGAAGAAAGACTGAATCAAACAAACCAACTCAGAATAAATAAAATACTATTTACCAATTAGATTGGGCAAGAATTGTCAACTTAGTGACTGAATTAGCTTCTCTACTAACCTAGTTTTCATTAGAACTTTGGTCAGATGATCTTATTTTAAACTGAAGAAAAATGTAATTTTAATCCTTTAATTTTAAGTTGTTGTAAATTATGTTTATAGGAATATCTCCAGTATCTCTATTGAAAGCATGGTCTCTATCTATGGATTTTTTAATTTCAATTCCCTTCCTAAAAGAATTCGGAAAGTCATTTGCTTTAGATGTGGGAAGCCTCAGATTTGCTTCAGTTGCCTCATCAAACAGAACTAAATGATCAATATTTTCAACAATATGGAGGGCCAAAGCAGAATCAAAATTCTCATTTTTATTTTAAATTTCATATCTTACAGAAATCTTGTGTTCATGCTGTTGTTCCCCTGGGAGCTGGTGTTTATCCCCCTGGAAAATACCCCCTGTGGAGACTTCTCCTTCTCCCATGGAAAATCCCCCCCCCCCCCCGATTTCCCCTGGATAATTCCAGATCTTCATTAGAAGGGAAATTAAAATTTCTACTCTCCTGTTTAAGTCAGAGGCAATTGTGTAGCATTGCCAATTGTAAAGACCCATAAGAGTTTAATGTGTTAGTATTTGTTCATTCATTTTTCCCAAAGGCACTTCATGTGGAAGGAGTGGTCAAATAAACTTTGGAGGGGGCTTGGTCAATTGGAAATTGAAAGTTTCAATGCCCTTTACAAAGTTTGAATAGACTTTGGAGAAGGCTTAATCAATTGGAAATCAAAAAATTTCTAGTGTTTTTTTCGAAGGTGTAGCCTTGTTTTCAACCAATTGCCACCAAAGGAGTTGTTACTAACTATTGTATCCTTAAGAAACAACCCTTGTGGTTCAGCAGTTGTTTTGAAAGGATCTTCAGATAAATAAAGAATTAGTTCTACATGAGAGACAAGGGGAGGGTGGAGGTAGAAATTGATATATAATCCTCAGGGCCATGTCCAGAACTTTTGTTGCAAGGGGGGGGGGGGGGGCTTTGGAACAGGGACAGTCACTTGAATCTGAAGGAGAGGAACTTGATTTGCCAGTACATCCAGTTGAAGATATTCTTAATGCCTGTGAAATTGACTTTATATTCTGCTATTATTATCCAGTGCTTAGTTAATCAAAGTCATCAAAATGTTACAAACCACTTTTTTACTTGTATTCAGTGCTTTTTTAAATAAATGAAAAATAACATGTACATGATGTGAGAAATATGGCTGAATGTGGTTATTTAAATATGCAAGGCTGTTAGGTAACATTTCTTAGGTTTAAATATAGAAAATAATATGATTTTACTCCCAAATAATGGATTTTTTTTTACAAAATGTATGTCCAACATCAGGCACTGTCCATGTGCTGAAGTATTACCCTAGACACAAGATTACCAAAGGGATAAACTAGACTTTTAATTAAATCAATGACACTCTAGATGAAGGGATATTACCCTTTTAAATCCCAGGAAAACCAGAATTATTAAAAATTGTAATTAAAAGCTGAAAGTGATGCTTAAAAAGAAATGCTCAACTGGTCTTGTGGCTACAGGGCAACTCTAAAACACCAATTTTACCCTAAATCTCCAAGGGAGTACCTTATTTTGCCAATTGTACCTCATTTTACCATTTTTACTTACCAGGTTTTTGTTTTATGGGAATTTTACAACACTATTAGTTCACTAGTAAAGTAAATCAAACAAGGCTCTTGTCATATGTTCAGCAAACATTGATTAAGAATGATCAAATTCACTAAACTTAAAATTTGATAAATCTTTTAGTTGTTACTATTTTGACTGATATTTAATGATGCTTTGTTTTCTTTATGAACTGTTTTTTTTTTATCAGTCAAAACTGATAGACGTTTATCTGATGGTAGTGTTTTTTTTTATTAATTGGATATCAAGTATCATTTAAAAATTATTTAGGAACACAGATAAAAAAAAGAAAGAAAACATGACAATATGATCAGCAGCTCATAACTTATCATTGAGAATCATGCAGCTTGATTTTATTAGGCTAATAATTTGCCTAATAAAAACAAGCTGCATATAATAAAGCAAGAACTATATTATTTAAGTTTTTATTGGGCAGAGGTGTGGAATACCAGCTCTCCAGAAGGAGACATGCTAAAACATAAAGAGAGAAATATTTAGACTGTTAATTTTATACTTATTTCCATGGTTTTGTTCACATTGTAAAAATCAATCACCCTCCTCTCCATTAACCATCTCATATGGAGCCCTAGATTATATAAACAATAAAAACAATGAATTTTCTACTTTATAATATTCAGGAAGTTTAAATTAATCACATAAAAACCTTTTCTTCAATTTTTATCTTTGTTTCTAAATTAATTTTTGATAATACAATTTCAGTTGATTTATTTGAAACACAGCAATCAGATTTGAAAAACAATGCTATTTGACCAATGCATTTGTAATATATATTTAGAAATGTGTCTTTTGTTGGTTGGCCTAAAATTCTATGGATTTACAATATTTCTCAAATATTCTGCTGGCTGAACAATGTCATTATTAAAATCTGACAGCTGTGTTTCAGATAAATCATATGAAATTAGGTTATAAAAAAGGACTTAAACATGAAAATGGGGGAGATCAAGGAAAGATTAACAGATACTTGCTACATATTAAAAGTAAGAACTCATCAATTATTACGTTAGCTAGTATCTATTTACATAAAAATAACTTTTTTGCATTCAGACCAATGGTCTGCATAGTGCAGGTACCAATCTCCTTATTCAATGCTTTTGGCTGGGAGCACAACGCATAGTTGGGGGCAAATCATCCAAAGCTTCCTAGTTTTCCCACAGATTTCTTCAGGTACCTATTTAGAGATGGGTTGACTCTGGCTGACCTTACAGAGTCACACCATTGACCCCTGTTCCAAACCAAATAACCAGCAACACCAGGATTCAAACCCCTGACCTTGGGATTTCAGGTCTGGAGCACTAACCACTTGACTAAGAAATACAGCCTATGGTTATGAGACCATTAGGGGAGTGGGGTGGTAATGAATTGTCAAAAATGTAAATAAAAACATGGAAAAAAGCAACCTAGAAATGATTCTCTTTTGGTTCTACCATGTTGTTTTCTAGAGAGCCACTATTCTAAACTTTTATTTTTTTTTTAAGTCTTGTACAAATCTATAGGTAAAATTTACATAACAGTAGCTATCTACAAGGAGACATGCAACAACAAAAAGAAAGACTTTTTGAATAGCCTAATTGATTATATGCTCTTTTGACAATAGAAGTTGCAATTGTAACAATCCTTTGTAGCTGTAATAATTTACCCCTAGTCCTCTACTCTACATAGCACTAGACAATACACAAAACTAACACAGAATAAAAATGGTACCATTGGATTCCTTATTCTATTCTCCTTTTCAATATAATAGTTTATACTCTTAGAATGTACCCATCACTACTCCCATGATAGATATATTGGCTAGAGCCCTAATTGTATATTTATTTGTTTTTTTTTTTATTTACTGATCTGTTGCAAGACTAGTTAATTCTGTACACTTGAGATATTCAGTTTAGCCTGAGGGATTGTGTAGAATATTTGATAGAAAAATCTGTTCTATAATAGTTGAAAATGTGAAGTGTTCACATTTCTAGTGTTATATGTGGGACCATCAAGGGTCTGGGGATGGATTTTTACAAATACAAATTTAACCATGAGAAACAGGCTATTATGAAATGAGGAATCTAAAAGTGCCTCCCTTTTTGTTTTAGTATGCCTCCATCTGGAGGTCCACTATTTTACAATTGTATTTGAGGAATAAGTATGGTACTCATGGGCGCCCATATGGGGGGGGGGCTCTTCCCCCCCCCTGGCTGAATGATGCTGCCTTATTTTTAAATTTTTGTTCTGAGATTTCTATTATATAGCATTAAAAGTAGCAATTAGACAAAGTTTGCCACCCCCCCTGGAATTCAGCTTATGGAGGCCCATGATAGTACTATGAGCATTGTTTCATTCAAGACTGAAACAATTACTAGGTTATGTTTAGAAAAGGGCATTGAGTGGTGTGTACAACTCATTCAAGGAGTCTCATACAGGAGTGTCCCAAGGGGGGAGGGGTATGCTGCCTCTCCAATGTTTATGGCATTCAGTAAGATTTTTGCTGAAGGCCAAAATTTTGGCAGAAATTTAGCAAAATTGCCCAAAATGTAGCAACCTTCTTGATTTCTGCAGAAAATTTGGCATAAACCAGTTAGCAATTTGGTAAAATGGTAAAATTCTACTTTAGCTACTTTTGACTAACTTGGAAAGGGGTTAGTTAGGAAAATGAAATCTTCAGGGATGGGTCTACAGGTTAAAGTATGGCCTTGGAAGGTATTTTGAAGTACCTACTTCCACTCCTCCCTCTAGAGGGTCTTGACCTTTAAAATTGGCATGTTATTAAAGTGAAACCTTGCAAAATAGACTTTCTGCTTAAATGAAGCACAACAAAATTGTTCTAAGCTTCGCAACTTTGCTCAATCCTAATTTACAAGGTTTTAAAGATCTGCAAATACATTTCCTAAATTTTGAAAAAAAAACATTGATAGGCCTATGGTTTAAAATTTTACTCAAACAACAGGAATTGCATTTTCAGAACTAAAGCCAGAGAAAAAGAAACTTATAGCTGAAAATTAAGGTAAAATTTTGTTTAATCAAAATTTAAATAGGTCATGGAGGCAAATTTCAGGACCTTCTAAAGGGAGAAGGAGTGGAGGTAGGTATTTCAAAATACCTTCCCTGGACACATTTTAGCCTTCAGAACCATCCTTGACAGTTTCATTTTCCTAACCTAACCCCTTTCCAAGATAGCCAAAAGTAGCTAAAGTAGAATTTTACCAAGGCAGGTGCTTCAAAATACCTTCCTGGGACATACTTCAGCCAGTAGATCCATCCCTGAAAGTTTCATTTTCCTAACTTAACCGCTTTCCAAAATAACCAAAAGTAGCTAAAGTAGAATTTTAGTGAAATATTACTGTTTAAAAGATTGTCTAAAACTTTAGCCCTAAAAGGTTTATTTTTTAAGGAAAGTTAGAAAATCAGCTTACCATTCTTGAACAGGAGTATTGTAGGTTATCTCCATCCAGTGCCTTTGTGCTTCAAAGTCTCCGAACATTGGTGGTTTTCCTTCTCCAGAATACGAATGGAATGCAACAATCCATCTTAAGGTAATTGCTAGTACTATAACGCACGTTTCCATTATTTTGAATCTAACCAGTAGAGTTGCCCGAAAATCTTAATGAAAGTCACTAATTTAAAATCTTATTCTTTCCTTATGAAAGCGGTAAAAAAAATGTATTTTGGAAAAAAATTAGGGTAGTAATCCTTAGAATTTAGGAGCTGTTCATCATAGAAACAAAAAGAACTCATATTTGTTCATGGTGATGATGTCAATTTTGACAGAAAGCATTGTCTTCAAACTTGGACAGAATCATCGCCACAGTAGACAGTAGGCACTATGTGATGTGGCGGACATGCCAACTTTTTGCAGGATATCACTAGCCAAAATATTTGGGGATGGAGAAAGTCAATTTTACCAACTTTCAGGTCATTTTTGGCGGCAGGTTGTGTTTAATCAATAATTGACATAAGGCCCATTTCTTTAATATCTTACAAGCAAGAAACAACTTGCAATCTTTTTCACCACTAAAAGTATTTGTACAACTAATTAGTCATTTAGAAAGGTTGCTTTCAGCAGGGTTGGATAGATTTTTAACTTTAATGGTATTGGTAAAAATATTGATTTTGTAAAAAAAAAACAGCCAAGATTAGCTTATTTTGATGTTTGGTAATTTTCCGAGGATCTGGGTTTAAGATAATCTATTTCAGATAAACAAATTTAATTTACAGGGGATTAAGGCATTTTCCTTGAAACAACTTTAATGCTCAAAACACATAACTTTGTGGAATGCATCACTCAGCCCATTTACTACTATAAATCTTAGGGCTATACAGAATTCACTAACATGAAATAATTCGAGTCCTTCAATGATGTCCCTTCAGAATACGGAATAATCCTTGAAATGGTCAATCAATTTGCCATAATCCTCAGCAATTCGACTCATCATCTGAACCCACGACACAGTTCAATTTTTACCCACGTGCCTTCTGTCTTTGGCATTTGGATCCAGGAAAAAAAACATGAACAATTTAGTACTAGAAAGAGCTGATGACTATGTAAGCATAAATTTATTCTGGTTTTTCTGGGTAGAGGGTGTTCAGAAAAACACAAAAAAAACATTGTATGTGAAGTATTAAAAAAAATACGACATGAACCCAAAGTTGTGAGATTATTTTGCAATATTTATTTATAATTGACTGGTCTGCAAACTTGACACTTTCTTTTCCATTTTTATAGTTGCCTTTTGCGCTTAAAATTAGTAACCAAACTGTCTCTTGATATTACTTACTTACTTCACTTTCGGCGGGAACCAGACGATGATCCATCCTGCCCGGCACCAATGGATGATGGGATGATTGACGTAGTCCAACGGGATCTGTCAGCAGTAGTAAACGATCCGCCAGCTAGCCTAATATCTCTTGATATTAGGCTAGATTTATTTATTAAATCTATCTGTTTCACTAATCTAGAAATTGATTTGGTAAAATTGGGGCACTTACAGACTGAGAACAAGATACTGTTAGTCTCAAAATTTCAATGGTTGTCTATATATTATTTGCATCTTCTTTGATAACTCTTACGATCCTCTTCAATTTTATTGTTTTCATTTATTGAACTTAAATAACGATGAGATAAAATTATAGTGTTTTGACTCATGATTTCACCATTCTACCCAAAATACAGCGGACACCCCCTGCCTACTGTAAATGACGCCTCCTGATCTATTGTCCATATCGGGGCTGCTTGGGTCCAATATTTTAAGTGAAATAAATATCTGGTTCAGCCAGAAATAAATAATACTATATGTTATTATGTCTCATCCTTTTGATCAGGTAAAATGATCTGATCTTTCGCATCAACTAAAAAAAAAAAAAACTAAGGTACACTTGTAAGAAGGCAGACGTAGTAGGAATTTAAGTCATACAAATGAAACCAAAAGCACATTGTACGTTTTACTGCAGCATATGCATTCTTGCCTACAGACTATCTTCTTAAAACTAGCATACTAACACTAATTTTTTTTCTGGACCAAGCATTTATGTGCCATTTCCTTGGAATTTTTACGGTTTTCTTATGATCCTAAAAACAGACCACTAAGAAAAGCATAAAATAACTAGGGAAAATAAATCCCAAGGCAAGAAAAACAAATCTCTAAAATTAGTGATAAATCACCAGCACTGGTCTCAGTGTTTTACTTCTGTTTTATTCAAAGTCGGATTTGTTAAAACTTTTTTAGTCTTTAGTTCGGCGTTATACTTATACAACGAGATGCTCATTAATCATTGAAAAATGAAAGAAGATTGTTCCTTTCTTAAAAAGAGTATTCTTTTGATATGTTTCAGCAAGTCAACTATAGGTGCCATTTGAGATGTGAAAACTGGGGATTTAAGTAGAAAGTGCTTTCGAATTGACAAGGAAGATCTGGAATTATTGCTGCGGCAGTAGGTTTATTATTTACTAGAATTACATGTGCATATCCATGCCTGTGGTATTTGACACCTGATGTTGGCTGTTCCACACAGTTGTAATAGTCTGTTTTGTTGCTTTTTAAACCACTGAAAGACCTCTTAGCCACAGAATTGCTGAACGGAACAGTCAAGAGCGATTGGACCAGCATTTTGGGATGGCAAAAACAATTATCTCCTGTGCTATTCGTCAGGTGCAATATGTATCCACTGTATTCTTTAGGTGACATTTTTTTTTATAATTAACATGGCCTAGCGTATCCAGTCATCATCGTTTTATCCCATCCAGAAATGCTAAATTTGTTGATATAAGGGATCAAGCACAAAGGCCCAGCTCCCTAGCAATTTCTCATTGCAACGTTATTGCAAAAACCGTGTATTCAAAGTTGGGCGATGATTCGGCTGCACCCATGTACAAGATTCAAAACGAAGATATAAAAAAGGGATACCGAACTACTAGCATTAAAAGTTAGAAACAGAATGAAATACCGATTCTAATTGATTGACACAAATGAATTGAAACAGATGTATCATGAACCTGAAAAATGAAACTACCGAAGCATTTTTTTGTATCCTACAAATTTGGAATAAAATCACAAATTTTTTTCTCAAAATACCCCTATTAGATTGACTAAAGAGGGTGAACTAAAGTCATCTTGGTCTGAAGAGCTGGATTAAGTATTCAAAAGTTAAAACTTTTTTTTTACTTGCTTGTTGATATGAGTATTTTCTCTTTTTGACTGGGTTATTTGATTTACAACGTTCTTGTCAAAAACACCAGCTTAAATAAGAACTTGTAGAATAGGCTATTGCCAAGCTCTCTTTTTCGAACAGCCAAATCGTCAAAAACGCACAATTCACTCTTTGCTTCTTCCTTTGATACTCATCGAAGCAATTGAATATATCGCCGGCTTTTCGCATAACAGACAATGTTAGTAATCAGCCAAAACGGCTTTGATAAGCTTCTTTGAACTATCTTAGCAAAAAGCAGTTGTGATATTGGAAAATTAATCGTTGAATCCAATAGCACCATATAATTCCCCCCCCTTCTTATAACTGGTTACAAAATTTACGTTGAAGCACTATTTTATATTTCAGCTTATCAGAAAACTAACAAAATAATTATTCTTAAAATCTTTCTCGGAAATCCTTCGAAACAGCCCTGATTGGGACCACCAGAATCAAAAGAGAAGTGTTTAGCGACTGTAGAGGAAAAGCCACTCCATGGCTCCTAGTCATAAAACTGCCATTAGAAAGTATCAGATTTTAGATATACAACCCATGAATGTGCGTATTCTTCCCCTAAGTGTCTGTTTAGAAAGTTCTCCTGATTTAGTTTTACAGTCTACGGTCGAATGCCCAAAATAATATATCGACACATTCAGATTTATACTCTACCAACCAGAGAAATCTCTTTTTCGCTATAAAAAATATAACCTTTAAATATATGTATAGTTTCAAGTACTTTAATGTACCTCATTTTGAGGATAATTTAGATCATTTCAGGTCAAAGTGATATCATATTTCTGGTTCGGTGAATAGAAAGATCTGAACACCGATGGAATCAATGATACAGGTATCTTTTCTTTTAGGAGCAAGTCAAAGCAGCAGACTTGCCGCAAAATCGCAAATTTCGAAGGGACATAAGCCTTGTGATCCTCTCTTGAACTGAAGAAATGAGAAAATACCGACTTTTGGAAACTTTTTCCATCATATGATTGCTGCATAAAAATAACAATCAACAACGAACTTTTGTTTGAATCTAGCCTGCTCTTTGTTTTTGGACTTGGTCAAACTGGCATTCGAATAACATTCCTCTCTAATATCATGATATAAATTTGCAGAATAGGTCAGTAATACATATCTTTTATTATAAATAATTTATTTTAGCTAGACAGTCGAACAAAATGACAACTCCTTAACACAAAACAAGCCCTGTATAACAGAACTGAGTAAACAGAAAAAAAAGCTTCGACAGAACTAAGCGAACTGTCAAGACATGAGCATATTCTTTAGAGATCTTAAAGCACTAAATCGCAACATTTGATAATGTCATCACAACAGGCTGAACAAAAAGTTTTAAATGTCGTTGAAACACAGACAAAAAAAGAGAAACGCATTAATTAAAATAGACGTATCTAAAATATATTAAAACCATCTTGATTCAAAGAATCACTGGATTAAAGAATCCAGTGATAGCGGGAAAACAACACTACAAATCACACCAAACATGAATAAATTTCCTAGTTTTTATTATAATAATACCATAGCTATCGAAACGAGGATAAACAATTTTTAATGAATTGAAACAGGATCTTCACATTAGCCTAGCTATCAAGATGGCCTAAAATGGGCAATTGATCCAAAATGACTGAAGTCTGCCCAATGGTTACATTTTTTGGGCTAGAATCACCTTCGAGGGGTTTTACTTCCAACTAATTAGTTTTCACAGAAATGAAATACCTAAGAAAGCCTGTTGCTCACTTTCTATCCTAAAGCTTCTTCTAAACTTCAGCTGTCCACAATATTATATTCAGAAAAAATATACTTTTTTTAATCATAGATGCAAACTTGTCATAAGGTGCTAAATGCAGTTTTACAGGGTGCTAAAAACGAAATGAAGCTCGTTTTCAGCGACACGATTTTTAAATTTTCACAGTTGGAAGGGGGAGGGGTTATTCAGGGTCATAAGGGTTTATTTGAAAAAAGAAAAGAACCAGATAAAAATGTTTACTACATATTTTAATAAAACAACAGAGTTTTTGATCAAAAACCGTCGATTAGTCCCTAATTTTATATCTTTAAAAATTTGTCTAAGCAGAAATCATATCACAGCAGCTGCTATCTACAACATTTTAAGCTTCAGAACCCTTTTGAAAAAAAAACATGGATTTGTTTGCTTAAACTGTACATAAAGGCAGACTCTTCTGAGCCCCCGAGAGCTATGCCTTTGATATGTCACGTAAGAACTAAATAGTGTATATAAGAACTAGCATTTGATAACAGGTAAAAACTATCAAATGAAAATAATATCTTAAATTCTTCGCCTAGAAATTAATCCTATTTCAATACACCCTTGAATCCCTTACAACTGCTCTCTTTTTCACTTGATACTTCAAACATTTACCCCACCATGACTGTTTTATACAAACCTTTTCTGGTTTGAGTAGGAAGCACTTCGTTTGAATTATGTTAAAAAAGAGATTTCCAACAAGATTGGAGGCTCCTGTATTCACTTGCTTTAAACACGACCGAAATCTAAAAAAAGAACGATAAATACGTAAAAGCCAGGAAAAGAACAATAGATTTGTTATAAACAAAGATAATTTTGTTTTAAATTTTCTTGAAAAACAACACAAAAGGTGTAACACAAAGACAAGGTAATAAATAAACACAGAATTAAGTAATCAGCTGAGGGTCAGACAACTTTCAAAATCACAAACACCGCGTGACCCAGGCCTTGTGCGGTGGAAGTGCACCACGAATGGCGCAAGGAGACACAGAATTGCAGGTGTATTTAAGCATGGCCTGTTATGCACAATGTTTGGCGGAACAGGCGGTGCTCCAAGAAGTGCACCGAGGGGCGAAGAGTGAGCTATACCTCACGATCCCCCCCCTTAAAATTAGAGGAAAAAACGAAAGAAAAAAGGAAAGAGAGAAGTAATAAAGCTTTTTGCGATAGAATTTAAATTTAATCTACAAAACCAACAGACGAAATCTAAGAGCAGTAACATACAGGAGCGTTCATCGAAGACTCCCCAGATTTTGAAAATACATTCATTTGATTGAAATAAGACTTAAGGTTAGAGCTTATATGACAATCTAAAATTTTTAATTAAATTGCAACAGTAATAAAAAGGATTGATGCTACTAATAAATAGGATTTGTCTATACTAATCAAACATTTATAGCAATTAAACCTAAAACATAGGAGAAAGTGCCTCAATCAGGGGGGGGGGGAGTGTAAAAAAAGGAAGGTATGGTAAAATTAATTTGAACAAAAGTTGGCATAAAACTCTCTGTTTAACGATTAAAAGTAATTATACTGAATAGAATTTATTAGAAAGTTTCCATGTGTCGTCTACAACACAACTTTACCGCTAAAGCTGGTCATGGATAGCATATTGGTCATCAAGTTTTCCCTCCATTGCATCCAGTACATTAAAAAAAAAAAAAAAAAAACACCATTTTTTTGCACTAACGAGAAGAACAACGTTTGAAACAATCCTGCTAACATCAATCCTGAGCATATACACCGAAAATACGAAATTTTGAATATCGAATTCCTTTTTTCCCGAGAATGATAGCCAGGGGAAAATTGTAAAGAAATTTACAAATTACTAAAGAAATACAAAATCTACGAGCTAATATGTTTTTGTAACATAATAAGTAAAACGGACAAGATCCAATCTTGGAACAAATCTGGAACGTTGGAGGTCGAGGAAGATGAACTAGATATTTTCCAAAAAAATTATCTAAAGACACTTTTAGGTGCTTGTCTAACTGTCATTACTGGCCCTGCCAATATTCTAATCTTAGTTCAATAATAATTTTTTTTCAATGTTTCATTCATACTAAAATCTTTTAACAAGCACTGCTAACGGTTGTCAGGCCCCAAATTTATTTATTCCTCCTTTGCAACTGGGATTTTCCCCATTTTTCCCACCCTGTACTCTCCAAGCTTCCAAATATTCATTAATTTCATAAATGTTTTTATCTAAGACACTCAAATAATCTGCATAATTTATTTCTAGGGTCTGGTGTCAATTCAAAAAAATGTAGGGGGGGGGGTGTAATTTTGAAAACATGAGGGTGGGGCAATTTTTTCAATGAATATACAAAAAGGTATTTTCCAATGAAAACACCCCCCAAATTTTTTTTTCCAAAATCTATGGGTGGGGTAAATAATTGACACCCCCGAGTCTAGAAGAGTTTTACTTTCCTGGAATATTATTATTTAATCATACTCTTTAAAAGGCTTTGACCCTTTTCTTTTCAAACTCTCAGTTTTTCTTACAATTTTGAAACCTTTTTATGTTAAAAGTAAGTTCTGATGTCTAAATGGCCCTACAAATGTAGAACAATACGTTTCTTTTCCTTAAAAATAAAATATTTAAAATTAAAGGTAAAAAGAGTCAAAGCTTCCTAGGACCACTGTTAAATAGGATCCAGAAAAAGAGAAGCAGAAAAGAATTAAAAAATGCTTTCAGAATCAACCCAAAGCAGGACGAAATATACTGACTGCCTTAAAATCAATAAGTTTAAAAGCGCTTCTGAAAAACAAGATATCGGAATCGGTTATTTCTATTCTGATCAGCCGTATATTCGTTCAATGTTCTGGTTAGTTTCAGCTTTATTATGATACTGACGACCCAAAATATTCGGGCTCTTTGCGTTATTAGCCTTGAACTGTTGCAAGTTTATAGAATTTTCTATTTTAACTGAGCGCAAAGGATGGTTTGTTAACCATAATCCGGTTAGAGACGATGTTAAGTATCTAACTTGTTAATGCAGCAATCTATGTCTCACCATGGGTTTGTATAAGATTTCAGTTAACTTAAAAACAGGAAAACTAATTTAAAAACTTAGAACACTAAAGGGAAAATTTGTCTGGATATTGCAATTTCAGGGTTGCGGAGATCTTCCCTCCACCCCCTCTGCGTACCTATCAGTACAAGAGCATCAATCGTATTGGACTTTTTCTCTGGAAGTGGCTGCTTTCGACTGAACATTTTGGGTCGATGAATAAAATTGAAAGTTATTTGAAACAGAAAAATACCACGGTTCCATAAAAGATCATTAGGAGGTAAGAAGTCGGTTAGAATAAACAGGACCCTGCTTTGGATACGGCTTCACTGCTTCATTTTTTTCCCTTGCCTTTTCTTCAGAAAAAGGATTTTTATCTCGTTCACTTTATGTGTGTGATAAGAGCAATGAAAAAGTAGTTTCCAACCATTACTGGAAAATTAATAGAGAAGTGTAGCCACTTTGTGATAATAAATAAAAGTTCAAATAGGGATAAAATCCTTTTAATAGACAGTGTTTTTTATAACAGTGATAGAAATTCACAAAAATACCAGATATTTCGGTCACATATACAGTGACCGTCATCAGTAGTAAAACTAAAATAAAACAATTTAAAAAAAAAGTTTATATACTAAATCAAATAACACTACATATTGTTTGAATCTCTAATTCTTTTCAAAGCAAAGGCGGAAGCTATTCTCTTTGACCTTCTTGGATTCGGTTCATTAGCGTTCAATGATATAACATTTGGACAAAGGTCAACTACATTGGGTGAATTGAACTTTACTCTGTCAGATTTTAATAAATTATCATAGATAGAGTCCAGCCCATATTCACCTGTATCCCGATTCAAAGCAATATTCTTGAATATTGCTGATAATATTCTTGAATATTATCAACACTGTCTATTAAAAGGATTTTATCCCTATTTGAACTTTTATTTATCGTCATGGAAAGGCAGTGTGGTCTCCGAAATTATCTACTTTGTGATAAAAACAGCACTGTGAACTGCAAATGGTTGTCAGGAAGGATAAAGGGACATAATCAAATTTACTGCCATCTTATCTCTTTTGAGGATATCTCTATAGGCCTACGGGTAATGCATCTTTTAGGGGAAGGGGGCATAATAAGATTAGACTTCTAGAGGTATTTTCTTAGCAATTTTTCCTTACAAGCTGGAAATATTTTGACAAATTGGAGACGTTTCTTTTTTAGCACTATTACTCAATTATTTAATACCGCAGCGGCCTAAAGCATTTACTGATGAATAAGAAATATTCGGGCAGCTAATTTTTAGCCAACGGTCAATGAAGTATGAGCCCAGGGGACATGGTTTTAATGATATTACCTGCACTGGGCAGGGGGGGAGGGTGTATTCTACTTTTAAACAGATACCATCACCAGGATTTCCAATTTACCTGTCATCACAAGAACAATGCATCATAGTATAAATCCTACGATTAAACAATCCATATTTTTCGGAAAAGCTCTGAATACTAAAAGGGCAACCGGTATCATGATGTCTACAACATCTGTCAGCACCGCTTAAAGCACCAATGTCGCTTCGCTTTTTGGCTTTGTTGCCCTTACCACACCACACAGTATGAGGTATTCTGAAAAGGTCACCAATTGCACGTCTTTTCCTGATGAAGAACATAAAAAGCTAATAAATAAAAAGAAGCATGGAAAATACAGCAAATGCAGAACAAAAATATAGGAAGATAAAAACAAATTCACTCATAGCTGGAACTTTGCTGCATGCATTAGGATTTTCAAGTTTTTTTTTTCCTTAGACACATCTTTTTAAATCAAATTTCTTGGAAAAGGGAAAGAATTTAGCCATTTGCTTGTAACAAGCCTGTAAAATAAAAAAGAGGTTGAGAGAAAAAAAAAACGTAAGCAACCTATGGGTATAGTATACAATTAGATAGACAAGGGCATCTCCTGGACTTGAATATTTTACAGTAATCTGTACTCTCCCGGAAAATGTTAAATGGTCTGATCAGCTGACCATTACATAATTTATTCTAATTTGTTAATCCTGAATACATCATGTGTAGTAGCTTTATTAACCTTGCTACAATTACTTCTTATCCTGTCTTTTCCAGGAAGGGGGGGAGGGGTATCCCACTTAATACGCGCAAAATAGCCCCCCCCCCTAACAAAAGAGAAGTATGTCTAAAAAATATTTAAAAGTACACACAAATCTAGGATTTCAGTACCAGATCCAAGCGATCTCGCTGGTCTTCACGAATTTTTCTTAATACCCAGATTCAAGACATCGGATACTTGATATATACTCTTTTCGACCACTTTCTCTTTTCGAGGTTGTAAGTGTCTGTTGTAACTTCTTTGGAAGGAATTAATGGACACATTACCCGAAAAAAAATTCCCAGGAAGGCCATTCCGAATAGAAAGTTCAGTACCAAATGAATCCCAAATGGTCATGATTCGAAAGAGGAAGATAATGTGAATATGTACAATTTAGAGGTGTGGATATTGGACGGATACAGACCCAAAGGTTTAAGAGACCTACACATAGAAAAGCCTTGAATAGCTTTGATTTCAAAAGGTAATCTCTTATGCCAGCCTGATCGTTGGCTCAAGGATGTGGCTCAGCTCATCTGCAGCAATATATTTTTAGGCCTCGTTTGTTTGATTAAAAAATATCTTGGTCGGTCCTTTGACGTCACCATCAGGTGTGTGTTAGAATTTGGACACTCAGTGATGTTATTTTTTGTGCATATTTTAGTATGGGATTTAAATTAAAGGGAGCCTCAAAATACTGCTAAATCAAATATTTAGTCTCAAAATCCATAGGTGTAGGTGAACAGACGCACATTCTTCGACTTGTTGCGAAAGGCCAACGCCAGCTTCCGATTTGTTTGTGAAGTATGTGCTAAATGTATTTACAAATAAAGAACGACTCGCAGGTTCTCTTTCAATGAATTCTGCCCTCTAAAAAGAGCACAGTATTTTTTTTATGATCAAATGAGCTCTCTACCAAATACTTACGACCAACCGTTCTACATGATGAGACTAGAAAATATAAATGGGAAACACATCACTTTAAAACTACTGCGGTAACTATGATATTTAATGTCTTGATGAAAGTAGCCCAAATATCATACAGCAGTCAAAACCGATCTTTTATAGTTTAAACGGAATTAAACGAAGTAAAAAATCATTAAAAACCTATCAAGACCTTTAGAGGGCCAAACATTGTGTAGAACAGTTGCATATACATTAATTTACTCATTTAGATAGAACATAAGAAACCTTTCGACCAATAAATCAATGAAATGACAAAGTTCAATCCCTTCTATGTGACAACAAAAAATCCAAAGATCAGCCCATACATTAATAGAGCAGAAAAATCACACAGTATGAAAGGACACAGGCGTCTGCCTCTCAAAGCAAATTCTTGAATAATTTCTGAAACAGATGTCTTATTACATTAATTTACGTAGTCACGTAGGTTACTACGTATGATAAAAAGATGCCAAGAATAAAAAGGCCAAGGAGCTTTTGTGGGGTTAGTGCCATACATTCGTAGTATTTATAAACTATTTTAAATAAATCTTATCTTTTACTACTAATCAAAGTGTATTCATGTTATGCTTAATAAAAAGATTAGGATGTTCAAAGAAAATAAATATAATTTATGTCCTTAAAAGAACTGAAGGTGTTCAGCAATATCGCCTTATAATGGAAGCGTACAGGAGTACTAAAGAGAGAAAAGCAAAAGAATGATTATTTATTCCTTCAGATGTTCAGTTGATTTTACACCTACATACATGGTGGGAAAGTTCTCCCCTCCACTAGGAAAAGTAATAACCCCAAAACACATCTTTAAATACACCCCCCCCCCCCCCAACTGCCACCACCTAGCCAGTTCTGTGCGCATTTATCACCTACTTTTTGGCGAGCAATTCTTACTCTACCAAAGGGAATTTCAGACAATGACCAACACGGGGTGACATTTTTTCCTATCAGCTAGACAACTAATTGGATGAAAATTTAGACCTTTCTAAATCCCAGAAGTCACAATGGTATACTGATCTCAGTCATTGCAATTAGCTTTCAAACTGATAAAACAAAGTCGTTTAAAAAAACAGCGTTTCTTATTTGCTCACTGAAAATCGATTCCAATGAGTTTTTTTTACGATCTGTCTGAATGTCTTACATTGTCCCATGTAGTTCGTGCTGTTATTGCCCCACCTCCTCCTGAGAAAAATCATACGTTTCTGGTACTATCACATTTATAGCATAGATAGCTTCATCATATCTCAAAGGAAGAAAAAACAATTAATCTTAAGTAAATGCTATCCTCTTTCAGCTTTACAAACTTGACAATAAGTGCACTTGCAAAGTAAGTTATAACCATAAGAGTATTTCGAGAGAAAAACTTTTGTGACCCATAAGAGCGATTTACCAAATACCAAAAAATTATATTTTTCTCATAAAGACGACGATATTACTTCGAAAACCAGTGATTTTAGTAACACTGAACTTATAAGTTTTTTTTTATGATTACCATTTCTTATAGAAATAATAATAGCTTTTAAACTATTTCATCAATTTCAACCTATTAAAGTTTCAAGCAGTTATCACACTAAACCCTTCTTCTGTAACAACAATAACAGTTAAAAGAAACAAAAAACACATCTGAAATACATTTGTTTAATATCAAGGCAAAATGAAGAGGAGATGCCACTTTGTCTCTCCAAAAGGAATACATAACAATGAAAAAAATAAGAAAAAGCGAGGGAAAAAATATAAACAAGCTTGTACAGTTCTATTTTAGTCAAAATGAATTTTAAAGGAACAAACATAAACTTGCAATCTATGGGGACTATATCAAAATATGATGTATCAAATCTGCAAAGCACAAACGATAATCTTTAATGTGGCTGGACATAATTACATAGAAAGCATCCACATCCCAAGAATGATGATTCAATATATACCAGATTAGAACCACCATGCAAATAGATCTTTAATCAGTTCCCCATTACTCAGTATCAATATCATTTCCCTCACCTTCATCATCATAACATAGCCTTGCAATTACTTAATTTGGTAAAAAATTGAATTACACTTTTACAGCATAAAAATGCGTTCTTTCTTGAAGAATCAGATTTTTCTTACTACTTTGTTATGAGTATTTTGCAATTTTTGTTGAAAGCAATAAAATGGGGCGACTAATTCGCAAAGAGCTATGAACTCATCTAGGGCAAATTTCAATTTTTTTTTAGTATCAACAATTTTAAGTTTAAATGAGACAAAGATCATTTTCTACACTGCCGTGCTTAGGAAAAAAGTATTGAGAAAGTCGAGGAGGGTTCGACTAGTGTAATTAATAGACACTATTTAACACCTTTGATCAAACTAATATTTACAGCGTGTCCTAGTAAACGAATAATGCTTGATATGCTCGATAAACAGGATCGGTTTTGTTGACTCATAATTGGCTCTCACAATATTTAGCAGTTTTTTTCTTTCCAAGATGACCTCTCTCCTTATATGTAGAAATAGTCGGAATCTGACCTTTCATATCAATTTTTTTGTCGTACTTTGGAGGGGACAAAAATTGTTAGTTAATAATAATTGTAAACCCAAAACATGCGCATTAGCATTTACAATGTCCTTTACAATTTACGTTGCGTATTATAAATTATTTTCGTTTAGCCCAGCCCACACTGTCTGCACTTTTTTTTTTACTAGAAAAGTCACATCTCACTTAAAAATTACCTAGAAGATTTGGAAGATACAAATTAAGAAAAGCGCAAGTTACAAGAAGAATACAAAAAATACGGGTGGAATTTTGAGATTTACTCAAGCTATGATTTTGCTTAACGAAATAAGCATATATTCCTTAACTTTGCCTTAAAAAAAGATTCTATGGAAATTTATATACAAAGCATAAAGCCAAAGCCCTTGTTATTAATTTAATCCATAAACGTGAATAAAATATCAGAATAAAATTACCAAAAATATTTTTTTTTTTTTAGATAAGTCAACGTACCATTTAGTATGGCGCTCACTTGCAAAATCCGATCTTTATTGATATACATCTTTTATGCCTCCCGAGAATACAGACTGTCGCACTTAGTTCGAACGTTTTAAATTACTGTACGAGATGTAGAAAGAAGAAATAATACTTATTGTACATCTAAAAATTAAACGTCGGTGCTTTTAATATGTTTGGATCAAAAACCAGGGTAACTCGATCTGGTTTCCCGAATAAGAAAATCAACGCCATTTAATGTTTCCCCCTAAAACCATGTACAACATTTGAGTTACTGGAGTTGAGCCATATCCAGTATTTTTGTTCGAGAGGGTGGGGGGGGGGTGAAGGGTATCTAAATATTTTTTATTCTGAGGGGGTGGGATGGGGATATTTTACCTGTATTTTTAAGACCAATTTACGAGTCGGAGAAGTTTTTTCCTGTTTTTATTAGACTTTTCCTGTTTTTATAACAGTCTTTCTACATGTATTTTAGCGCCAACTTACGAGTCGGATAAATATCATGCAGGAGGAGGGGGGGGGGGGGTCAAATCCAGAATTCCCCCTGAGTACGTCGCTGAGGAAGTCCTATGCACAAAGGGGCAGGAAGAGCTTTGGGGAATTCCGGCCCTCAAGAAATTTCCTGACATGTTTGTACCCTTGCCTATAGGCTCAACATGGGAGGGGGTGTATAATTTTTATTTATTTATATGTTAGAATAATTTTAATTTCCCTGTAAGTTATTCTGATCAATTTAGGGGTATTTCCCTCTGTACAGCTGTGGCTATAGGCACTCACGCTTTTAAGTCAATTGAAATGCTATGCCATATGTAATGTTGGTAGTATTAATTTCTATAAAATACGCGTTAAACTGTCCAGAATCCCTTCTGTTTCCTATTTCATTCGGATTGGATGCTTTTTAGACAAGTACCTCCAGTTACTAATTTCAAAGATGACAACACATGCTTTGCTGCTTTGAGCCGCTCTACATATAACATTAACATTAAAATACCTCTGATCACAATCACAATATGACATAGTAAAAGGTCCCTTGTTCCGGTATCCATAGCGACGAGTGTTGGGTGGTATGACAAAGGAGCAGTAGTCATGATCTCGGCAGCAACGATCAGCTTTAAAAGCTAGACCAAGATCTGCAAACCGAGAAGCGCGATGCCCTGTCCCACACCACTTCGTTCCAGGCATTAAAACTGCCCGTTTAATCCGACTGCTGCAGTGTAAAAGTAATAAAAAAGAATTAATTAACTAAATTAAGCCATTATTTGAAAAGTTCTGATGAAAATGGTTAAAAGATTAGCATATTATCCCCTTCATTACAAAGATGTATTTAACTGATCTACAAAACAATAGGGAGAGAGGGGGGGGGGGTGAATTAGACCTGGTTTGACAGAGCTAAGTTTTGGTGCGAAAACAGGCCTTTTGTCAGATTCCCTCTGTTATTTGTAGCAAGTTCAAGCGTCACGACAATTCAACTGCTGCGTTGAAGTATTTCAGCTAAGCCGTTGAATAATGCATCAGTTAATAATCGACCCTCTCTATTCCATTTTAAGGTATATGTACAGTTTTACCATTTGACTTTTACCGGACGACATTAGTCAACTGTATATAAAGAATTCACTTTCTGTATGCAATGTGTGAAAGTCCTTTTGCATAAAAACATGCGTGAACTCAGGGTAATATGCATCGTAACTGGTAGCCTTCATAAACAGTTACGCACGCAAAGCATCTGTAGTAGTATCTATTACTCTCTCTAAAACTTTCTCTACCTTCCCTAAAAACAAAATTTGCCTAGTTCCGTGTCAACAGACTACAGGAGATAGAAACGATACCCTCCAAGAACTATCCGTAGATAACCAGCAGATGTTAGAGGAACAACATGTTAAAAAAAAAAAAAAAAAAAAAAAAACACACAAAAAAAAGCAAGAGCTCCCCCATCCCGGAAACAATTCTTATTCAGCATAAACTCTGACTGTGCGCATATGTTGCATATTATATAGTGTTACTTATTTTATGTTTGAGGTATTACTTATCAACACTTGCGCTACATTAACCACCAATTAAGAAGTATTGGCAGCGTTTGAAACTAGTGTGTAGACAACCTATAGCTCATTTACGTGATGACGATGTTATGAAAGACGCAATAAAACTGACGCAGTTTCCAATTTCATCATACTTACTTCATAAAATAGGCAAGGAATATCGAATTTATCGTACGATTCAATAGAAGATATGCAATTACCTAAACATGATATCATTCAAACACAGTGTGAACTCACACCATCGAAACATATAGCATTCTAAATTTTCAAGTTCCATGTGCACAAGAAAAATAGTAGCATTAAATTGCTCCATTAGCAATATTATAAACATAGAAAATTGGAATTTTTTAAAAGCCATTTTTTTGTGATCAAACACAAAAAAAAAAAAAAAAAAAAAAAAAAAAAAAAAAAAAAAAAAAAAAAAAAAAAAAAAAAAAAAAAAAAAAAAAAAAAAAACTGGAATGCTGAAATTATGGAATAAAGCACGGCAAGTCTACCGGAGCCTTATCGATTTTATTGTAGTGTTACAGATTTTTACCGACCCGTCGGTCTTGGTTGGTAAAAACAAACTGCCGGTCAGCAAAATTTACAGCAATAGCAACGGGAAAATGCCAACTGTGTGGTCTACTAAACGGCCATGATAGTCAGCCTCGTGCCATAGCTATCGCACGGACAAACTGTGGCCATTTTTTTGTTTTCTAACCAAAAATTGTCGGAGATAACAAATATAGATCTTAGATAAACATTTTAGATTCTAGGTTTGTTTTGCAAATTTAATATTGAGTGCCTCTGATATATGAAGAACCTTCCTAGCGCCAAGGAACAAAACTGACTATTTCAGCACTTTTTAGGAGAATCTTCAAATTATAACTATTATTAGTAGGAAGTACATTTCATATGGTTAGCCAAGGCCGTATGCAGGGGAGGGGGGGGGGGGTTACCCGGTTTGACCCCCCCCCCCCCCGAAATTTTTGACCGAGTCGAAAATTAGCCTAAAACATACCTGTAAAGACGGAAAAAAATCGGGTAACCCCCCCCCCCCCCCGAACAAAAATCCTGGATCCACTCTTGTGGTTAGCTTAATCTCAGGCGAAGCCAGGCCCTAAATATAAGATCATTGCTTAAAACTGAACTTGATGCATACAATACCATACCTAACGAGCTCAGTTTCGGCTTCATCCTTTTCAATATATGTTCCATTTTTCTTCTTATTATATATAGCTTTCATTTCCCTGTGCAATGTCCTGCAATCTTGTCTAAGCTTCTTGTAATTTGTGATCTGCTGAATTTCCAGAGGCAAATTGTTGGTTGTATTGAAAGCCTGAACGGTCACATTCGGAAATTCAACGCAGTTGTAAGGTCAGAAGTGGACGAGTTCATCAATAGATTAATGTCGTACTGAAAGTATGAAGTCTAAATTACTAGATTTTTAATGAATAGAAAAAGAGGTAAGCACAAGACTTATCATTGTGGCAGGGTTGAGGGCTATATTTCCCAATCTTCACAAGCAACACATTTAAGGGTTGTACTTCAATAATCACTTAGCTATTTCATGCGTTTTAGACAGCAAAATATACACATATATGTGCCAAATGAATCTCCTTCAGATTAGAGTGTTCTTTCTTTTTTGTAAGCCTCCAGTTCAATTATTGAACCACGACTAATGGGAACAAATATGTGTATTTCAAAGCTGGTAAAACCATTTACAAAACTGATACAAATAAGCATAATAAATAGGTGGATACAAATAAATAAAAACTTTCTATTTTCGAGCCTTTAAACCCTTTAAATAAAATTGCCTATTACCATTGTACATCCAAGAGACGTTGATTAAAGGATCCCCAGTAGCAGCTAACCATTTCCACCATTAAAAAAATATCTTTAGATTTGCCAATAATTGTACCTACAAAGAAAATGTCCCAATCCATCCCCCAAAATACCAAATAGTGGGCAAATTCTAAGTCTATTTGGAAAATTAAAATCAGTCCAATTTGGAAAATTGGATTCAGGTCGCACCTGAATCCAAATTCTAATATATTTAATTGATGAATTTAACTTGAAATTATATTCTTCATCAAAGTCTCTTTAACACTTCTATAGAAAAATAAACTAGTCAAAGCATTTGTGTCAGCACCCAAATGTTGAATCTCTTGGTCTTGAAGCCCAGTCATTAAATCTATAAGAAGAACACTCACTTTCATTGGGGACCTGGCCGTTATTCCACATAGAGGAGAAACCGCTTTCATTTAGATTTTTTTTATTATCTGGAATCAAAATAACCTACGCCCCCTTTGAAAGGTCAGTTCTGAAGAACTATACCATTTCAGGCAAAATAATTTCCCTTACGTCTAATTCTAGTCAGTAAATTAGAAATTTTATTCTCAGTTTACCCGACTATAGTGATCTAAATTTAACAGCTCAAGTTTAATGGCAATCTAAAAGATTGCAAAGCATCTGCCCAAAAACAGTCTAGACGTACTCATCTTGCTAAATTGAACAGCCGATGGTAAAATGTGAGAATAGCGAAGAATGGCAGAGAGATATTTATTTGAAGGTTCTCTGTTGCAATTCAAAATACGCTCAACTACAAGACAAATTTTATAGCAATAAATTGAAAAAAAAAAAAAAAATGATTTGTTGTTTATAGTTATTGACTACAAATCGTTTGAATAAGAAATGTCTTTTATGTTTTTTTTTTAAATACAAAGAAAAAGAAACTAGTTTCAACAGCTCCATTTGCAACTGTTGGTGCAATCGAGCAAAGGATCAATGCAACTTAAGGTTAACTGACCTATTGGTTCAGAGTTGAAAACAATTTTATAGATAAAGCATATCAGTGTTGACATTCTGCAATATGGTGCTTGGTACATGGTCTTGCACATGTTCAACTTTATCATATTGCATATGTCATTTTTTGGAATAAATATTCTTGCATCAGTTTAACTTTTATAGTTAAATTAAGGGGCTTTTTGCATTCAGCATACTTTCAGGCTAACAATGACTTCACATTAGTCGGTTTAAAACAAAGGTTAAAGGACCTTACCTATGTGAATTGGTGCTTGACTGTTCCGAAAAACGAGCCATGAAGCATAAGCTATTTTGCATATATGATTTCCTTAATATTTCCTTATGTGGTATGTTAAGTTACCGTAATACTCAACAGACGTCAAGAATAGACTATTTCTTTGATTGCTCAAGGTTCATTCACAATGAGATATCACAAATGCCGAAATTTAGCTAGCGCTAGTTCGGGGCTAGTTCGGATGCGATAAGTCAAAATGCATTGTGCGACGGGTTTCTCAAATTTAGATTACTTCATTTTCATTTATTCCTAATTTAAGCGACATAACTTAAGTTATCTTAGCACTAATTTTCAAGCATTAATTTTTGCAACCCAAACCCTCAAAACATCCCAAAATTTTTGTTTTGCAACGAATCAATTGAGACACTTAAATAATCTCAATAGTTTAAGTTTAGGGAATTTCACCTTGCCAATTACTACCCTTTTGCCTTTGCTGTGTTCCTTACGACAAAACCGTTCAAAGTAATCAATATAAACGGTAATAAACGCAGCCCTACTTCACAACTGATTTCACGCCGAATCTACCTAGCTTCCTTTCTTAACCACAGCAATATTACCCTCGTGTATTGCATTAATCATTTCAAAGCACTTATTTGGTATGCCATTTCAGAATAGGACCCTCGCCAAAACTTTTCCATCCGCAAACCAAAATCCGATTTACAGTCTACAAAACTCCAGGAACAAAGGATTCTAAAATTCAGGCACTTACCAAAGATTAATCAAAGCATCAAAATTTGATCGACACGTCCTATTCTTTTCCTAAAACGACGCTGTTTTTCTGTTAAAACTTAATCTATATCCTTTCTTTGTCTAATAAGCATCATAATGTAGAGCAGTTTGCTTCATACAAAACTGAAATTAAAACCTCTATAATTACCATAATCACTCTTATCACCTTCCGTATAAAGGGATGCAATTAGAATTTTCCTAAATTAAAATATAGTTTTTTTGTTATAATCAAAAACAAATTTACAATTATCCATATATTGCTGTTCTGATTTTTGACTTTTCATACTCCACAAAGTAGACTCCACATCTTCAAGCTTTTCAAGTTTCGAACAAAGCTAAGATAAAATTTTTTTTTTGGTAACTGAACAAAACACATTTCTCGATGAAAAAAATTGTTGTTGTGGTTGAATATTTTGCCCGCTTCAGTTTCGTTTCATTGCTACATAATTTGTCTCCCCTGTTGATAAAACCATGTTCAAGTAATAATTATTAAAAAAAAGTTCCTATTTAAGTACTTTTAAAAGTGTTCTATTAATATTCTCCTTTGGATGGGTAGTCAAAGGAGTCTTTTTTCCGAGGATTTTTCTAGGAAGACCTGGGAGAGTTTCACACTTAATCAAACTTACCAGCTGGAATCCACACAGAGAAGTCGCATGCCAAAAATTACCGCCTTTTATCAATACCTAGCGCAAGAGAATATCAGAGATAACAATATCAGAGATATGATTGATTTAATCCGGAAATGTGATTCTGAGAACATAACTATTCCTATTTATGTGATCCGACTTCCAACCGAAGTTCCTACCATACCGGCTGTAGCATATTCACGCTTAGCTACCAAGATTAATAATATTGGCCGAACTCTAGAAGTTATTGATTCTAAGCTCACAAATTATGATATGAATTTCCCGGCATTACCTACTGTCCCCGCGAATGATAATCTAGCCACAGTTGTTATCTCGAATGTGCCTAAGGTTTTGAATAACCCAGCAAAACGTAGAGGTAATTGACAAGATCTCCGGTCATGAGGCAATTAGCAGCATACGGTCGTCTAACGATAAACTTGTTGTAAGAATTGATAATGTGGCCGTGAATGATTTTTGCAAGGCTGTGCCCTCAGTTTTAGCGAACTCTAAAGCCAAACTTATCGAAAAGAAATATTTTGGTCTATTAAAGGGTATAGGCACTGATTATGATATCTCTCGCCTTACTAAATACCCTGGAGTCTCTGACGTAACAAGGCTTGGAACTTCCCATGCACTCAGAATTTCGTTTGTAGATGTTGCAACTAAGATCAATGCCATTAAAAATGGATTGAAAGTTGATTACGAATTTTTGCGCGTTTTTGAGTATTTTCAGATCCCGCGTTGTTGCCATAGATGCCGTTCTCCTGACCATGTAGTTGCCAATTGCAGAAGCCCAGTCGTGAAATGCTCCCGATGCTCCGATCCCCACGAATCATCAAAGGACTCTCCCTGTCAGTTGTCCCCTAAATGCGCTAACTGTGGTGGAGACCATGTGTCATATAGTTTGCGATGTCCCAAGTTGCGTGCTATTGCTACCAAAGGTATTGCCAAATGATATCTTTGCCTATCTCTATTTGTTCTTTTAATATAAATGGGACCAAAGATAAGGACATTTGTATTGATAATCTTCTTGATACATTTGATGTAGTCCTTTTTCAAGAACATTTATTGCCGGCTGTGAGCGTAAATTTCCTTCGACGTAGCCCCGGTCACATTGTTTTTTCTACAAATGCCCGAAGAACTCGTGGTCGTCCCTCCGGTGGGTTGGCTTGCGTGCTGAATCGGAAACTCTCTTCCCTTTCCCCACAGTGTTACGGATCTGATGATATTTATTTAGCCGTCAGGATTGGTGATCTTGTACTAGTCAATGTTTATTTGCCGCATAATAAGAATAATCTTGCGTCATTCACCCATTTTGTTAAAGCGTGCAAAAAACTGAAAAATTTGGTATCGGGTATTGAGAAACTTGGTTATGATTGGCTACTAATGGGTGACATGAACTGTGATATGACAATGTCCTCCCCCCGATCCGATTCACTGCTCGAGTGCCTCCCCTTGGTTTCCGGATTCTGACAAAAGATCTTCCATTTACTTACATACATGCCAGCGGCTCCCGGTCTAACCTTGACCACTGTGTATGCTCTGCTGGTGTTACAACTTCAACTGTCCATGTTGATGAAGATGAAAGAGATTATGATCACATACCCATATCTCTGTGTGTGTCAGTCACATCTAAACTAGTAATAAATGCTCCCCAATCCGTAGAAAAAAAGTGGTTTCAACGGCGAAATTGAAATCGTTGTGATTGGCCTTTATATGTGGCCACGCTTGCAAGCCTGCTGAGTACCATTAATGTGCCTTATAACCTCCTCTGTTGTGGAGTTAGCTCACCTAGTGCTCGTTTGCAATTGAATACGTATTATCATCAAATCATTTTATGTTTGAAAAAAACCGAACAAGTAGCTGTCCCAATTGAACGTATTCGGTCCAACACGCGAAAGTTTGTTTGGAATTATGACCCTCTTTTGAAAAAAGTGAAAAATCAGGCCAAGCTATGGTTACGTACTTGGATTGCTTGTGGGCGTCCCTCTCGTGGTACTGTTTTTGATATTAAACGTAAAACGAAAACGGCTTATAAAAGACAACTGCGGTCCGTTCGTGAAGCTGGAGTTAATTTTCCAAACAGTTCGAAAGAGTGGAAGTTTGTGACGAATTCTTCTAAGTTTACTGATTATAAGAGTGATAATATTCCGCAATCAGCTTGGATCCAACATTATTCTAATATTTTTTCCCGTGTTAATTTCGCTGTACATAGCCGATATTCCCAACTCCTTGCTAAGTGCCTTCCCGGAAAAATGCAACAAAAGCACGTCCTTCCTGTGTCAGCTGATATAATTACTGAATCGATCAGGCGGCTGAAGTCTCAGTCTATTGATATTGATGGTATAAGCGTTTTTCATTTACGGAAAGATTCTCGGGAACTAGTAAAACATTTGCAGCTACTTTTTCAAATGTGTCTTTGTTGTTCTTTAGTGCCTGATAGTTTCCTATGTGGTACTGTTACCTCAATTGTAAAGAGAGGAAAAGACGTAAATAAATGTGATTCTTATAGGCCTATTACTGTCGCCTGCAATATTAGCAAACTTTTTGAATATGTGTTTCTTCCTTATATTATTGATTTTGTGAATTATGATGCTAATCAGTTTGGATTTAGAAAGGGGATTTCTTGTCATTATGCACATCGGGTGCTTGCTCTCCTTTTTAAGGATGCAAAAACGAAAGGTCAATCATTACATATATGTGCTTTAGACATATCTAAAGCTTTCGACAGTGTTGTGCACCCTCAGGCTTTTTATTCTTTACATCAGCTTGGTATAAACCCATCGATTATTTCTCTGCTACGTTTTTGGTATTCGAATTCGTATGTTAGATTGAAATCGAATGGATGTGTTTTTGGAAATATTCCTGTTAAAAGCGGGGTTAGGCAAGGAGGAGTTCTTTCGCCTTATATTTTTAATGCTGGTATTTCGAGTGTGATTAATAAGATTCCCTCCAGTTGTTTTTTTGGTTTTTCGGAAGTGTCTTATTTAGCATATGCAGATGACCTCCTCCTGATTAGTCGTTCCAAAAGGAGGCTTGAATGGAATGTTAGCATGGTGGGATCTATGCTTAGTGAAATAGGCCTATCATTAAATACTTTGAAATGTGAATATTTACTCTTTAACGCTGTTAATCCCCCTGCTACTCCCCTTGCTTGCAATACCTTTACGGTACCTAGGTTCCCTGTTATTAAATGGCTTGGTATTTCCATTTGTGAGTCCGTAGGAAGTATCCGACGTAAATTTATTTGTGATTCGAAGGATAAGCTTAAAGCTGGTTATGGGAAAATTGTTGCAAACCGTGGACGTTTTAATAGGCATGGTCTTGCTAAACTCTACTGTAGTTTCTGTGACCATGCGATTTTATCCGCTTCTGGGCTGTATCCGCTTTTACTAAGCATGATCTGAAACAAATGAAGGTTAATTATTTTAGATATTGTAAGTTCCTATTATATTTGCCGCTTGCTGTGCGCAATAGGCGCCTTGTTGGTCGTTATGGTGCAACAGAAATTCTGTCCTCGCTTGAAATGGTGCAAGCGAAGATCAGTCAGGATGCTAGTTTTCGGTTGGGCCCACATCACAGTCTTATCCGTTTTTTTTATTAGTGTTTATATTTGTGGTTAGATTGTCGCTGTTCTTTTTCTTTTTTGTGTTTGTATTACTCCACTATTTTACATTTATTGTACAGTGGGTTATAAATAAAATAAATAAATAAATAAATAATAAATAATAAACACGTACAACAAGTACTGACAAAACCTATCCTCTCCACACAAAAAAAGTGACCCTTTGTCCGCGTCTCCGGAGACGATTCCATACCTATGCGAACCTGGCGAGTAAATCACAAGTTCCGTAGGTGATTATACTTGTTCCGTAAAAGCTGTATTAAATTTAATTTATTGGCTCGGAGCGATTAAGTAGTACAACATTTACCCTCTAGAGGCGCTGAGGTACGCGGGGTCACTTTTGGAGAGTTTTGTCAGTACTTGGTCAGTATTTGTTTATACTTTGGTAAATATATATATATATATATATATATATATATATATATATATATATATATATATATATATATATATATATATATATATATATATATATATATATATATATATATATATATATATCACACTTGTAAGATAAATACCCCTACCGCTCAGGTGGTTCATGCATTGACGCACTGTAAACCGGTTTCTTTAAACTTAGCGTGAGAATAGACAAAGAGAAGTTACAGAACAGATGGGAAATATATAATTTGGGCTATATATTTGCAAATTAGGGGGAGGGGGGGGGGATAAAGTACTTGGACAGTGTGAAGTTAGAAAACGATTCTTACTTAATAATATGCAGAATAATTGTAGCTAACACATTCTGCATGTCGACCCGCTGTACTTTACCCCCACCCCGTAATGTGCAAATATATAGCTCAAATTTGTTTCTAAAAAATTATGTTTTTATTATACTTAGGTATATTTTATTAGGATTAAAACAACCATATATATATATATATATATATATATATATATATATATATATATATATATATATATATATATATATATATATATATATATATTATATATATATATATATATATATATATATATATATATATCTATATATATATATATATATATATATATATATATATATATATATATTTATATAGATAATGACAATCTCACCTCGAAATCTTTGCTGAACCGAGATACGGTTTGGCGGTCCTTCAAGTATTCGCAATCTTGTAACAATCTGTCTCCGTTGTAAATAAGTTGAATAAATTTCTCACCATCCGTTACTTGCCAAAGAACCGCACCAACCCTGAATGATTATAATAAGCAATTAATATATGAAAACAGGAAAGGTGCATAATTTACTAAGTCTTCAAATTCTGAAATGCCATAAAAAACAAAGAAAGGAGACTTTAACCCCCTTCAAATAGTTTGGCTAAAGTCAAGGCTCGTCTTAGAAGGGAACTTAAAGGTAGGGAGGGTGAGCCCCCCCCCCGCCAATATTTGAAAGTTTCTACGGATTTTCAAGAGTTTTCTAAATTATAAAATCGCCGATTTTGCCATTCAATTAAAATTGTCGCATAAATTGCCTATTGTTTTGTTTTTAAGTTGCTTTCTCCCCCACCCCCAATAGAATAACGCGTACGCGCCAGGCAAGTCTCCATCGAAAGTTAAAAAAGAATGAAAAGGTTTGTAATCGTTTTTTTTTTCTCTTCAACAAGAGATTGTTGAACTAGTTTGTTTCTTTTTGTAATAAGTTTTAACGCCGTTCCTTACTTTCCGTTAAAAAACTTGTTTTTTTTAATTTAATTTTTGAACGTTTTTGAATTAATGCAGGTTTTGATTTTGGCTCACCGTACATGAATAATTAAAACAAATTTGCATATTAATTCTACTTTTATTTGGTTAAATGACTTTCTCGAAACTTGTTTAATTTTATTTACGAACGTTTTCATTAGTAATAAATATACGTAACTTACGAGCTAACTTACGTAACGAACTTCTATATTCATATATTTTAAATACGTATATTAGGGGGTTCGCCCCCTAGTCAATACCTTGCTCTTTAAGCTAAAGTTCGAATTTTGTTCCAATTCTTTAAAAAAGACCGCTTAATCACAAAGACCGTTAATTAGAATAAATAGCTCTTATGAAAGTACTAAAAAATCTTTGGCTTAAAGAGCGAGGTATTGACTAGGGGGTGAACCCAAACGTATACGTAATATTTTCCTTTCGTTTTAAGTTTCGATGTTGCTGCTTACTTTCAGTTTAAAAATTTGTTTTTTTATATTTAATTTCTGATCTTTTTTTAAATAATGCTGGGAAATCCGGCGTACCCTTCATAGCAATGTCCCTTCCGCCATGAAAACTTCCTTCATGGAAAGACCCTTCCACATAACCCCCAACCCCCCCCCACTGCCAGAAAAAATCCTCCCTGAAAACGTCTGTATACTTCCCAATAACCAATACTATATGTTAACATTGGGTAAAGTTCATAACTTTCAGCTCTCCCCCCGGGGACTTCGGGGGATTAAGTCATCCTAAAAGACATACTTATCATATTTTCGAACATGCTGAACAGAATGGCTATCTCAAAATTTTGATCGGGTGACTTTGGGAAAAAATGAGCGTAGGAGGGGGCCTAGTTCCCCTCCTTTTTTTGGTCACTTAAAAATAGCACTAGAACTTTTAATTTCCATTCCAATGAGCCCTCCCACGATATTCTAGGACCACTGGTTCGATACGATCACCCCTGGAAAAAAATAATAATAAATAAACACGCATCCGTGATCTTTCTTCTGGCAAAAAATGCGAAATTCCACATTTTTGTAGATAGAAGTTTGGAACCTCTACAGTAGGGTTCTCTGATACGCTGAATATGATGGTGTCATTTTCATTAAGGTTCTATAACTTTTAGGGGGTATTTCCCCCTTTTTTCGAAAATCATCCAAATTTTCTCAGGCGCGTAACTACCATTGAGCCGGGTCGCTCCTTACTTACAGTTCGTTACCACGAACTGTTTGATTATCTTTAGTTCAACATACCATTTGGACAGACCAAAACCCCTCTTAAAGGAGTTGTGGAGTTGTCTTTCTTGTAATTACTGCTGGGAGCTCGTCCCACAGGGTAACTGATCACCAGATGAAGCTTTCTGATCGATCTTCATGCCAAAGATTTTACTGCGGAAGACTATCAATGCAAGCAACGTTTCGGCGAGCTAATCGTATACATACCATTATGTCCAGAAAAATAAAAAGGAGGAAAAGAGGGTATTGGTAAATATCCCGACCATACTTTGTTCCATTATATATAGCATTATGTCCAGAAAAATAAAAAGGAGGAAAAGAGGGTATTGGTAAATATCCCGACCATACTTTGTTCCATTATATATAGCATTATGTCCAGAAAAATAAAAAGGAGGAAAAGAGGGTATTGGTAAATATCCCGACCATACTTTGTTCCATTATATATAGCATTATGTCCAGAAAAATAAAAAGGAGGAAAAGAGGGTATTGGTAAATATCCCGACCATACTTTGTTCCATTATATATAGCATTATGCCCAGAAAAATAAAAAGGAGGAAAGAGGGTATTGGTAAATATCCCGACCATACTTTGTTCCATTATATATAGCATTATGTCCAGAAAAATAAAAAGGAGGAAAAGAGGGTATTGGTAAATATCCCGACCATACTTTGTTCCATTATATATAGCATTATGTCCAGAAAAATAAAAAGGAGGAAAAGAGGGTATTGGTAAATATCCCGACCATACTTTGTTTTCTCTCGTAATAAAACCGGTTTTTCTCTGTATCGCAGTATGCACTCGGAGCTAATCAGCTTAGCCAGAAATAAACTACAATGCAGATATAAACTAAATGTTTAATATATAGAGTTAGTATTTTGGTTAGGTTATATATTTAATATAATGGGTTCTAGGCGGCCTTCTTTCCATAATTCTCTGTTGTAGTTTCCATAATTTTGTCACTAAAGTATTATATTTTCATCATATTTTAGTATATTTTATTATGTTTAACCTAAATTCACTTCTTGAGTGTGGTCGGGATACTTAACAAGTATCGAATTCCATAACTGTTAGTATTGATTATAAACTGAGCAATTACGTTAAGTCTGATCTAGTTAAATTTTCTTTACGTCAGGAAACTAATGAATGATTTTCAAGGGACTATCGTCGACTTAAAGCATACTAATTAGCTTTAATAGTTCTGGAAACGATCAAAAACCACTTCTCACGAGCTTATCTGGAAATCTGCCACCTTGGTCGTAATTAAGCTAAATAAACAAAAACAACATATACGAGTATGTTTTCGTACTATAACTTAGTTAAATGCAGATTGAATGGCCCGGGTCGAAGTCTCAAACGCGGGCCGAGTCCCCGGCCGAAATTCAGGAGAATTATAAATAAAATAAAAACATATTCAAATCAAATATCGTAAACAGTATACACTCTCATAGGCATTTCCAAACATGGTTTCTTTCAGTCAATCAATCAATTATAAAATAAAAACTATTATAGGCTAATAATTAAAACACGGTCACCACAAGAAAAATTTGTCAATGAGCAAATTTGTAACGCTGTGACCTGGAGTAAACCAGTGTCGGTTTTGGAACTTTCACAGCCGCTTCTTTGGAGAATCAGGATCTAAGAGACATAAAGGGATGCGGGAAGAAAATCTTCCAGAAGGGATGAAAGAGGAGGTTTCAGCCAAATTTTCAGGCACAGTTTCTCGCGATGGACATAAGGGGGGGGGGGAAGGTAATTGAGTTCAAATGCTTTTAGATGAAAAGAGGGTCCGGTACTTATGTATTATATAATACACACTCGAGAACTTGTATCGCGAACATGAGACAATACCCGGTTTTCCGGTTTATACCAGACAATTAGCTTCGGCTCGGTGGGAAACTACATTATAGCTATTTTTTAATTAAATATTTAGGTTGTATTTTGGTTAGGTTAGTTTAGGTTACGTGTTTAATATAATGCGCTCTGGGACCTCTTCCATAGTTCTTGGTTGTAGTTTTCATAATTTTGTTACTAAAGTATTGTATTTTCATCATATTTTGTTTTATTTCATTTTCATTCACCAAACTTCACTTCTCGAGTGTGTGTTATATAACCCATAAGTACCGAGGGTATTTGTGTATTATACGCCACTCACTCAAGTTTACGCTGTCTAAAACTCGAGAACAAACCGGTTTCTTCGTTAGTTTCTTTCAGCTTAGCGTGAGATAAGACAAAGACAAGTGACAGAATAGATGGGAAACATATAATTTGGGCTATATATTTGCACATTAGAGGGGGTACTGGGGGTAAAGTATTTAAACAGTTTGAATTTAGAAAATAATTCTTACTTCATAACATGCAGAATAATTATACCTAACACATTTTGCATGCAGACCCGCTATACCTTAACCCCACATCCCCCTAATGTGCAAATATATTGCCCAAATTTTTTTAAAGTATTACATTTTCATCATATTTTGTGATATTTCATTACGATTGAGCGTCAAAGAAACAAGTTCTAATTAAATGAAGCACTTGAGTGGGTTGCGTATAATACACAAGTACCGAAAAGAGTAAGGCAACGGCGATCCTTCGTCATTTTTAGTGATCTCGTCTGGACTTTTTCGATTTTATTACTTAAAAAAAGACATTCATTCACATACGGCTGGATTTAAATTGGTCCGCTTGAATCTGCAATTCGGTACTTTTCAATTAGTTGATACCCACGCGAGACGTCAAGTTTGATTAATGCTAATGAAATAAAAAAAAAATATGATGAAAATTTAATAGTTTAGAAGCAAACTTGGGCTATATATTTGCACATTAGGGGGGGGGGGAGGGGGGTAAAGCATAGCATATATTTAATACGTAACCATACGTAACCAAACATAACCCAACCTAACCTAAGTACCATTGGTACTGGCGTCTTATATGGGCCTTTCCAAGGAAACCAGTCACGAAAAACCTGCCATACGGGTTAATACAATAGATGCAATGCAATGCAAAGCGTGGTTTTCATTGCGTTTACGATATCTAAACTGTTGTTTTTTGGGGTTTAGAGGGGGGGTACCAAGGTTAGGTTACATATTTAATATAGGGCCTATGCTATGCTTTATCCCCCCCCCACCCCTAATGTGCAAATATATAGCCCAAATTTGTTTATAAACTATTATATATTCATGCTATTTTATTTCATTAGCATTAACAAAACTTGACTTTTTAGATAGGCCATATAATGCACCAGTACCGTACCATTTCCCCCCAAAAAACAATAGTTTAAATATTGTACACACAATGACAAACCACGTGTTGTAAACACAATGACAAACCACGGTTTGCGATCCAATTCTCTATTGACAGATACCCGTTTGACTAGTTTCCTTTAGCATCTTCCCTACACAATATATCGCGTGGGTATCAGCTAATTGAAAAGTACTTAGGCCCTGCAATTCTTATGTCGACACGGAAAGCAACAGACCCACCTTTATAAATTCATTAGATGTATGCTCTTACCTTTCGCCATTTTCCAATTGAACAGACGACGTCTCTTTTGCCTTCCACTTCCGTAATTTAACCCTTCTTTCGAGTTCGCCATCCTTCAAATAATCTGTAACTAAAAACCCAGATTCTTTATTTGCTGCAAAAACTCCCTGGAGAAACAGTAAGATAAAGCTTAAGGAGCATACTAAAGCATTACTCAACATTTTGTCTTAACTCAATGGTTTCTTTCAGCGAACTAATTCGATTTTTTAGGAACCAATTTAGATTTTCCAATAATGAAAACCGCGCCTTCATTTCAGCCAATCAAAAAGCGGGCTTGCCTTGACATCATATCTTACGATCTGTAAGCGGAAGCCAGGAAGCAAAAGCCCCTGAAAATTAGCTTATATTAAAAAAGAAAACCGGTTACTGCAAATCAATCAGGAATGTGATGAGCAAAAAAATCTGCACTTTCCATCGAAGTTCAAACACAGGTTATTTAACGCACATGTTATTCAACAACTATATACTTGGGCAAAGCCATAATTTCATGGAGGACATGGAAGATTCATTTTTAATACATCTCTGTCTTTTTTTGTATTTTTTTCTTAGTCTGACAAGTGGCATTAATTCAAGTGAGGCATTGCCCCCCCCCCCATATTCTGAAGATATACATTTTTCGGTATAAACATTGAAAACTGTTTTTTTTTTTACATACACTTTCATAAAAAAAAACAACAAAAAAACAGAATTTGCCCCCTTGTATTTTGAAAAATACATTCCCTCCCTTAATTTCTGTGAATTTGGCTCCTCTGAATCTGGCCATATTCAGACTAGTTTGGCCCTTTCAATCGAATGATTCCTTTTTGAATTTTCTACGACAATGCTTTCTATAAAAAAAAACTTATATGCCCCGAGGGCATAACTTACAACCCTCGCCCTGAGGGCTGCGGGGGGAGTGTTATCCTCAAAAACATAATTCATGGACCTTTTAACTATGTGGAACAAAATGGCTATCTCAAAATTTTGATTGGATGGGTTTGGGGAAGTGCTGGGTGTGAGAGGGGTGTTAGTTATCCTCCAATCACTTTCGACTATTAAAAAGGGCACAAGCCCTTCTAATTTCCAATCAAATGAGCCCTTTTTGAACTTTCTACAACATCACTATCTATAAAAACCTTATATGCCCCCAGGGCATAACTTACAACCCTTGCCACGAGGGCTCTGAGGGGCTATCACCCTCAAAGACCTAATTTCTAAAACTTTAAACTACGTTGAACAAAATGGCAATCTAAAAATTTATATTGGATGTGTTTGGGGAAAAGGTGGGCGTGAGAGGGGTGTTAGTTGCCCTCCAATCACTTTCGACTATTAAAAAGGGCACTAGCCCTTTGAATTTCCAATCGAATGAGCCCTTTTTCAAGTTTCTACAACAAAGCTTTCAATAAAAAACCTTATATGCCCACAGGGCATAACTTACAACCCTTACCCTGAGGGCTGTGGGGGGATTGTCATCCTCAGATATAATTTCCGGACCTTTCAACTACTTTGAACAAAATAGCTATCTCAAAATTTTTATTGGATGTGTTTGGACAAAGGGTGGGCGTGGAAGGGGTGTTAGTTGCCTTCCAATCACTTTCGACTATAAAAATGGCACTAGCCATATGAACTTCCAATCAAATGAGCCCTTTTTGAAGTCTCTACGACAACGCTTTCTATAAAAACCTTATACGCCCCCAGGGAATAACTTACAACCCTTGACCTGACGGCTGTGGGGAGGGGGGCTTGTCATTCTAAAAGATATAATTAAGGAGCTTTCAACTACTTTGAACTAATGGCTATCTAAAAATTTTGATTGGATGTGTTTGGATAAATGGTGGGCGTGGAAGGGGTGTTAGTTGCCTTCCAATTACTTTCGACTATTAAAAAGGGCACTAGCCATTTCAATTTCCAATCAAATGAGCTCTTTTTGAAGTCTCTACGACAACACTTTCTATAAAAACCTTATACGCCCGCAGACCATAACTTACAACCCTTGCCCTAAGGGCTGTGGGGGGGGGGGGTGTCATCCCCAAAGACCTAATTTCCAGAACTTTCAACTACGTTGAAAAAAATGGCTTTCTCAATATTTTGATTGGATGTGTTTGGGGAAAAGGTGGGCGTGAGGGAGGGGGGGGGGGGTTAGTTGCCCTTCAATCGCTTTCGACTATTAAAAAGGGCACTAGCCCTTTGAATTTCTATTCGAATGAACCTTTTTGAAGTTTCTACGACAACACTTTCTATAAAAACCTTATATGCCGCCAGGGCATAAATTACAACCCTTGCCCTGAGGGCTGTAGGGAAGTGTCAATATAATTTCTATCTGGAAATCAACTACGCTGAACAAAATGGCTATCTCAAAATTTTGATTGGATGTATTTGGGGACATGGTGGGCGTGGATTTAGAATTTGAAAGATAAGCGTGTATAAAAGTTGCATTCACTTATCACGTCCTATACGGTTACAACCTATGATTAAGCCGTCATTCATAAGCCTTGTACATGAAAATACAGGGTTTTGTTTAAATATTTTATTTTAAATATATTTATATTAAAAAAGACACTAGAGGTGGCAATTTCCTTTCAAATGAGCCATTAAACAGCTCTCTATGATGTACCAGTGCTCAGCTATCTTGGGAAAACAAGAAAAAAAAGATGCCGTCGATGCAGAATATGGTAGTTTAAGCGACTTATCTTGTTTTTTAAGCCAATAGATATTCCTCGTTATTCAAGCCAAGGGACGGTAAGCTTTCATATATAGGGGTTTCGGACAAGGCGGTCCAAATAGTGTACTTCTTGTTTTGATCTCACACTGTTTTAGGAGTTTTGGCTATTACATTTCTTAGTATTGGACGTGATTGCTTATTACAAGACAGCTATAGCTACCACTGCAAACCGGATGTTGATGCACAATATTATGATAATGAGCAATTTTCTTGTTTCTAAAGTCAATGGATTTTCCTTGTTGTTCAAGCCAAGGGGTTGTAAATTTCTTTTATAGGGATTTCAAACAAGGCGGTTCTAATGGTGTACTTTGTAGTTAGATCTGACACTATTTTCAGAAGTTTTGGGCTGTTTGATTTCTTAATATTGAACGTGATCGTCTCTAATTAGGTTGCTGCTACCGCTGCAACCGTGATTAAGTTTGTTAAAGTTAAAAGTTGAACACAAACTCTTTAGCCAACACACATGCACACATTCTTGTTTGTGTCCAGAATGCTATAGGCTTCTGAACCAGCTTGGTTTTATGACGTAGCTCACCATCATTTGTAAAACACCAAACACATTTAAGAACTTGTTTAAGAACACATTTAAGAACTAAAGGAAAAAAGAGACAAAAAATAGGAAAAATAGAAAAAAATTTGCAACATTCGTTGATTATCCTTTACTTCTCTTAGCTTTTGTTGACAGCATCAGTAGAAAGGCCCCTATTGACCCCATTGCCCACCCCTGCTGCCACCTACAACTTTTTTACATAATTTATGCATGTTTTTATGTCTGTTCGTTGTCAGTGAGAATGAAAAAACAGGAATTTTCTCACTTTGATGGATGTTCTGGACGGTTATGTGTGTTGATCAATTTATTTGATGTTTTTCATGGATTTCAACATCAATTTATGTCTGTTTTATGGTTCGTTGTCAGTGATAATGAAAAAACAGAATTTTTCTCACTTGAAAAAAAAGGATTTTTCTCACTTTTATGGATGTTTTCTTGGACGGTTATGGGTGTTGGTCAATTTATTTGATGTTTTTCATGGATGTCAACAACAAGTTATGTCTGTTTTATGGTTTTTGTCAGTGAGAATGAAAAAACAGGATTTTTCCCACTTTGATGGATGTTTTATGGTTTTTGTCAGTGAGAATGGAAAAACAGGATTTTTCTCACTTTTATGGATGTTTCATGGACGATTATGGGTGTTGGTCAATTTATTTGATGTTTTTCATGGATGTCAACAACAAGTTATGTCTGTTTTATGGTTTTTGTCAGTGAGAATGAAAAAACAGGATTTTTCCCACTTTGATGGATGTTTTATGGTTTTTGTCAGTGAGAATGGAAAAAACAGGATTTTTCTCACTTTGATGGATGTTTCAAGGTCGATTTATATGTTGTTGTTTGTCCAGGTGTAATGACAATGGGGTGATTTACATAATCGAGGGGAATTATTGATTCACGAAAAGGGAATTAAGAAACAAACATGGCTTCTTTGTTGTTTGGCTAACCTAACCTGAGAAATTGATTTACATAATCGGCAGGGAATTATTGGTTCACGAAAGGGGAATTAAGAAACAAACATGGTTTCTTTGATCTTTAGGCTAACCTGAGAAATTGATTTACATAATCTGCGGGGAATTATTGATTCACGAAAGGGGGATTAAGAAACAAACATGGCTTCTTTGATCTTTAGGCTAACCTAACCTGAGAAATTGATTTACATAATCGGCGGGGAATTATTGATTCACGAAAGGGGAATTAAGAAACAAACATGGCTTCTTTGTTGTTTGACTAACCTAACCTGAGAAATTGATTTACATAATCGGCGGGGGAATTATTGGTTCACGAAAGGGGAATTAAGAAACAAACATGGCTTCTTTGATCTTTAGGCTAACCTAACCTGAGAAATTGATTTACATAATCTGCGGGGAATTATTGATTCACGAAAGGGGAATTAAGAAACAAACATGGCTTCTTTGATCTTTAGGCTAACCTAACCTGAGAAATTGATTTACATAATCGGTGGGGAATTATTGATTCACGAAAGGCGAATTAAGAAACATTATGGCTTCTTTAATCTTAGGTCTGAGGGATAAACGTTCTTTAGGTCAGAGAGAAAAATTAATATTCTATTTTTAAATAGGGCTTCATTGATCTTTAGTGTCAGGAATTAGAAATAACATCACTTGTTATCTTGGAATTATGCGGGAGTCTAAAGAGATAGAAATTCTATTTTTAAATACGGCTTCACTGATCTTTAAGTCGGAGAGATAAATTGATATTCTAACGAAACCTTAATAGTGTAGCTAGGAACATTTATGAGATGAAGAGATTAACGCGGGAAATGGTTTCCTAGAAATTTCAAATGTGACAGCGCAGGGATGTCAAAACAATAGGAACACACAGAAATTACTTTTAGGGGATTATTTGGGCGAAACCGTTTTAAACATTTTAGGGAATTATTTCCGCGAAACAGGTAGAGACATTTTAAAAGATGATTTTAGAAGATGTTTTAGAAGAGGTTTTGAGTGTGGTCGTTATAATACACAAGTTCCATTTGAACAGTGTTGTGAGGTCCTCTACCCCAATCCCAAAGGGCTCAGATCTCCTACCCCAACCCCAAAGACCCCCGGTCCCCCTAATGCACCTCGAGTCCCCAAAGACCACCGGGACCCCTCCCCCCATTTTTAAAATAATTTTTGATTTTTTTTAACATGATATTTTTAAAACTTTTTTACGTATCTTAAAATGACATGAAATATGCTTACGGCTCTAGCAATCGTACTCTGTGCTTGTTCATAGACACGACGCGGCTTTCCCACTGGTACTCTATGGCAGGTTATCGACACTACCTAGTTTATTACGTGCATCAAATCAGTATTTTTTACGCAGTGGAAGGATAAACACACAATTCATATCTGTAAAAAAGTGAAGATGAATTATTCGACGAAAGTATGTGCACATGATAAAATCATCGTCGTGTTGAATGCTGACAAGGAGAAATACCTGAACTATGAAACGAGTGCAAGTGGTAGCACTATCGGAAATGTATGCATGCGTTGTCATGACAGCGAGGAGTTAGATTCCTTTGGAGTACCCAAGAATTTCCATCATGCAAACGGTGGATATGCGAGAGTAACATTACCAGAGAAATTAGTACTCAAAGAGAATGCCAACGTAAAAATAATAGTTGATGAAGAGGGACAACTTCTAGCTAATGGTTCTGGTAGCATGTTAGCCGTTGATAGATCTTATCGATATCTTTCCGGTGTTAGCATTCGAATGAAAGCAAAGGGAAAAAGAAGACATGCATACAGCTGCACCAACATCATAAATCATATCTTGTCAATGTGTCAAAACTGCTATCTATGTAAAAATAATGTGACAATAGACAGTGAAATCGCAAGCAGAATAAAAAGGACATTAGCAGACAATATCATCAATGAATATAAAGATGAATTGACGGAAAGTGAAGCGCAAGTGTACTAATAATGTATAATAATGTATTTAACATATTTTTATATTAATATTCTACATGTCGTTATTTCATTAAAAATATTTTATGCATTATTTTGTTAAGTGTTCATTATTTTTAGGGTATGATAGAACGTCAAACGTTCAGAATATTTATTAAAAAGGTCAGAGATGTAAGAAAAAGAATTTTAGAGATAATGATACTACTAGCAGGCTCAATTTTTCATTGAAGATAGAAAAGTTCAAGTTCTCTTCTGGATTTTATCAAAGAACACAATTCAATTCTAATTTCACCAGAGAAAATAAAAAGCTTCCACTTCAGTTTTAAGTTCACTAAGACATAAAAATTTAAAGTTCACTTCTGAATTTTTCCGTAGAAGATAGGAAAAGTTATACTATGATTGCGATTATTTTCCATGATGCAGCTGTAACACTGAATTTTATGATGAATATGTTCTAAGAGAAGAGAAAAAGTAGTCCTTTAAGAGACAACATAAGAGGTCATTCTACGAAATGGATTTTAAACAACGAAAACCGAGGTGGAAGAGTTCTCATATATCATTTAACGATAAAACTAATTATTGATATGCATAATGAGTTTTATATTATAATCATACAATAAATTTGTTTATACTATATTTATTTTCTCCTACTAGATATGTATAGAATAAGGATACCAGCAGAGACTTCTGTATATGAATAGTTCAGTTTGATTAGATCATCCCAATAGAGTACTATCAGTCCACAGTCAAGTTTTCTATCAATGATAAAAAATAAATGATTCTTCTAAATATTTTTATTCACTTGAAATATCAATATTTACAAAAGTTTTTAAATATATAATGTCTGGTTCAATTATCACAACTTCACTATCAGTTATCCTCCACTACCATTATATCTATGAGAGGGGGTGGTATACATTCAATCTCATTATCAATTATAGGTATATTGAACAAAGGAGACATCTCCTCAAATAAATCTTCACGTACTCTAATTGAAGATAAACCTGGTGCCGATCGCTCGTCATCTACAATACACATTCGGCACGTAGCATCAATTTCTGTACTAGTACAGAGAAGAAGCTCCTCCTCCTCAACTGTGAGCTCGTCAGTAACATCAAATGATGTACTAGTACAGAGAAGAGGCTCCTGCTCCTCAACTGTGAGCTCCCACTCGCTCCATACATCCTAAAAGATTGAGAACACTATGATCAAAACTAGAGTTTACGGTCAAAAACCTGTATTAGTTCAGATTTTACGGGGATAGTTTATTTTCGAACCAAAGAAATGTATTTACCACTCTAACAAGTTCATCACTAGACAAAAGTTTACAGAAAATTTAAGTTTGAATAATTATTCGTTATTATTTCTGCACATCTTTGATTTAGTCTAGTGGCTCTTTACTTTTAGTTGAAAAATGTCCTCAATGATCCATCGTTAACAAATTTAGCCCTATCTAGTTAAAACTGTGTATAAATTCATGATTCTTTTATTTAGTCTAGCAGCTCATTACTTTTAGTTGAAAAATGTCCTCTTGATTTAGTCTAGTAGCTCTTTACTTTTAGTTGAAAAATGTCCTCTTGTGAAAAAAGTTTTTGTCACTCTAACAAGTTCATCACTAGACAAAAGTTTACAGAAAATTTAAGTTTGAACTATTATTCGTTATTATTTCTGAACATCTTTGATTTAGTCTAGTAGCTCTTTACTTTTAGTTGAAAAATGTCCTCTTGTGGAAAAAGTTCTTGTCACTCTAACAACTTCATCACTAGACAAAAGTTTACAGAAAATTTAAGTTTGAACAATTATTCGTTATTATTTCTGCACATCTTTGATTTAGTCTAGTAGCTCTTTACTTTTAGTTGAAAAATGTCCTCAATGATCCATCGTTAACAAATTTAGCCCTAGCTAGTTAAAACTGTGCATAAATTCATGATTTTTTTTATTTAGTCTAGTAGCTCTTTACTTTTAGTTGAAAATGTCCTCTTGTGGAAAAAAAAGTTTTTGTCACTCTAACAAGTTCATCACTATACAAAAGTTTACAGAAAATTTAAGTTTGAACAATTATTCGTTATTATTTCTGCACATCTTTGATTTAGTCTAGTAGCTCTTTAGTTTTAGTTGAAAAATGTCCTCAATGATCCATCGTTAACAAATTTAGCCCTAGCTAGTTAAAACTGTGCATAAATTCATGATTTTTTATTTGGTCTAGCAGCTCTTTACTTTTACTTGAAAATGCTTTCTTGTGGAAAAAAAAGTTTTTGTCACTCTAACAAATTCATCACTAGACAAAAGTTTACAGAAAATTTAATTTTGAATAATTATTCGTTATTATTTCTGCACATCTTTGATTTAGTCTTGTAGCTCTTTACTTTTAGTTGAAAAATGTCCTCAATGATCCATCGTTAACAAATTTAGCCCTATCTAGTTAAAACTGTGTATAAATTCATGATTTTTTTATTTAGTCTCGCAGCTCATTACTTTTAGTTGAAAAATGTCCTCTTGATTTAGTCTAGTAGCTCTTTACTTTTAGTTGAAAAATGTCCTCTTGTGTAAAAAGTTTTTGACACTATAACAAGTTTATCAATAGACATAAGTTTACAGAAAGTAACCTCTTAGTTTAACTGAGGTATTGGACCTTTCATCTATTTCGAACAAAAAAAAACTAGTTGAAGTTGTGTTTAAATTCTTCATCAATATAAAATCAAAAACATTAAAATTAAAAATGTAAAATGTTGATGCTATCATATCCTATTACTGTATTTAATTGCCCAAAGAGAGATAAATTCATCCAAAATCTTAATAGTGTCATTATTTTTAGCTCAACTACTACTACTACTACTACAACTCACCGCTGCACCAGAACTCTAGTTTTTTTGTAAGAAAATTATGGTAAATACATTTCTTTGGTTCGAAAATAAACTATCCCCGTAAAATCTGAACTAATACAGGTTTTTGACCGTAAACTCTAGTTTTTGATCATAGTGTTCTCAATCTTTTAGGATGTATGGAGCGAGTGGGAGCTCACAGTTGAGGAGGAGGAGCTTCTTCTCTGTAGTAGTACATCATTTGATGTTACTGACGAGCTCACAGTTGAGGAGGAGCTTCTTCTATGTACTAGTACAGAAATTGATGCTACGTGCCGAATGTGTATTGTAGATGACGAGCGATCAGCACCAGGTTTATCTTCAATTAGAGTAAGTGAAGATTTATTTGAGATGTCTCCTTTGTTCAATATACCAATAAATGATAATGAGATTGAATGTATACCACCCCCTCTCATAGATATAATGGTAGTGGAGGATAATGATAGTGAAGTTGTGATAATTGAACCAGACATTATATATTTAAAAACTTTTGTAAATATTGATATTTCAAGTGAATAAAAATATTTAGAAGAATCACTTATTTTTTATCATTGATAGAAAACTTGACTGTGGACTGATAGTACTCTATTGGGATGATCTAATCAAACTGAACTATTCATATACAGAAGTCTCTGCTGGTATCCTTATTCTATACATATCTAGTAGGAGAAAATAAATATAGTATAAACAAATTTATTGTATGATTATAATATAAAACTCATTATGCATATCAATAATTAGTTTTATCGTTAAATGATATATGAGAACTCTTCCACCTCGGTTTTCGTTGTTTAAAATCCATTTCGTAGAATGACCTCTTATGTTGTCTCTTAAAGGACCACTTTTTCTCTTCTCTTAGAACATATTCATCATAATATTCAGCGTTACAGCTGCATCATGGAAAATAATCACAATCATAGTATAACTTTTCCTATCTTCTACGGAAAAATTTAGAAGTGAACTTTAAATTTTTATGTCTTGGTGAACTTAAAACTGAAGTGGAAGCTTTTTATTTTCTCTGGTGAAATTAGAATTGAATTGTGTTCTTTGATAAAATTCAGAAGAGAACTTGAACTTTTCTATCTTCTATGAAAAATTGAGCCTGCTAGTAGTATCATTATCTCTAAAATTCTTTTTCTTACATCTCTGACCTTTTTAATAAATATTCTGAACGTTTGACGTTCTATCATACCCTAAAAATAATGAACACTTAACAAAATAATGCATAAAATATTTTTAATGAAATAACGACATGTAGAATATTAATATAAAAATATGTTAAATACATTATTATACATTATTAGTACACTTGCGCTTCACTTTCCGTCAATTCATCTTTATATTCATTGATGATATTGTCTGCAAATGTCCTTTTTATTCTGCCTGCGATTTCACTGTCTATTGACACATTATTTTTACATAGATAGCAGTTTTGACACATTGACAAGATATGATTTATGATGTTGGTGCAGCTGTATACATGTCTTCTTTTTCCCTTTGCTTTCATTCGAATGCTAACACCGGAAAGATATCGATAAGATCTATCAACGGCTAACATGCTACCAGAGCCATTAGCTAGAAGTTGTCCCTCTTCATCAACTATTATTTTTACGTTGGCATTCTCTTTGAGTACTAATTTCTCTGGTAATGTTACTCTCGCATATCCACCGTTTGCATGATGGAAATTCTTGGGTACTCCAAAGGAATCTAACTTCTCGCTGTCATGACAACGCATGCATACATTTCCAATAGTGCTACCACTTGCACTCGTTTCATAGTTCAGGTATTTCTCCTTGTCAGCATTCAACACGACGATGATTTTATCATGTGCACATACTTTCGTCGAATAATTCATCTTCACTTTTTTACAGATATGAATTGTGTGTTTATCCTTCCACTGCGTAAAAAATACTGATTTAATGCACGCAATAAACTAGGTAGTGTCGATAACTTGCCATAGAGTACCAGTGGGAAAGCCGCGTCGTGTCTATGAACAAGCACAGAGTACGATTGCTAGAGCCGTAAGCATATTTCATGTCATTTTAAGATACGTAAAAAAGTTTAAAAAATATCATGTTAAAAAAATTCAAAAACTATTTTTAAAATGGGGGGGGGGAGGGGTCCCGGTGGTCTTTGGGGACTCGAGGTGCATTAGGGGGACTGGGGGCCTTTGGGGTTGGGGTAGGAGATCTGAGCCCTTTGGGATTGGGGTAGAGGACCTCACAACACTGTTCAAATGGAACTTGTGTATTATAACGACCACACTCAAAACCTCTTCTAAAAAATCTTCTAAAATCATCTTTTAAAATGTCTCTACCTGTTTCGCCGAAATAATTCCCTAAAATGTTTAAAACGGTTTCGCCCAAATAATCCCCTAAAAGTAATTTCTGTGTGTTCCTATTGTTTTGACATCCCTGCGCTGTCACATTTGAAATTTCTAGGAAACCATTTCCCGCGTTAATCTCTTCATCTCATAAATGTTCCTAGCTACACTATTAATGTTTCGTTAGAATATCAATTTATCTCTCCGACTTAAAGATCAGTGAAGCCATATTTAAAAATAGAATTTCTATCTCTTTAGATTCCCGCATAATTCCAAGATAACAAGTGATGTTATTTCTAATTCCTGAAACTAAAGATCAATGAAGCCCTATTTAAAAATGGAATATTAATTTTTCTCTCTGACCTAAAGAACGTTTATCCCTCAGACCTAAGATTAAAGAAGCCATAATGTTTCTTAATTCCCCTTTCGTGAATCAATAATTCCCCGCCGATTATGTAAATCAATTTCTCAGGTTAGCTTAGACTAAAGATCAAAGAAGCCATGTTTGTTTCTTAATTCCCCTTTCGTGAATCAATAATTCCCCGCAGATTATGTAAATCAATTTCTCAGGTTAGGTTAGCCAAAAGATCAAAGAAGCCATGTTTGTTTCTTAATTCCCCTTTGGTGAACCAATAATTCCCCCGCCGATTATGTAAATCAATTTCTCAGGTTAGGTTAGCCAAACAACAAAGAAGCCATGTTTGTTTCTTAATTCCCCTTTCGTGAATCAATAATTCCCCGCCGATTATGTAAATCAATTTCTCAGGTTAGGTTAGCCTAAAGATCAAAGAAGCCATGTTTGTTTCTTAATTCCCCTTTCGTGAATCAATAATTCCCCGCAGATTATGTAAATCAATTTCTCAGGTTAGGTTAGCCTAAAGATCAAAGAAGCCATGTTTGTTTCTTAATTCCCCTTTCGTGAACCAATAATTCCCCGCCGATTATGTAAATCAATTGCTCAGGTTAGGTTAGCCAAACAACAAAGAAGCCATGTTTGTTTCTTAATTCCCCTTTCGTGAATCAATAATTCCCCTCGATTATGTAAATCACCCCATTGTCATTACACCTGGACAAACAACAAAATATATATCGACCTTGAAACATCCATCAAAGTGAGAAAAATCCTGTTTTTCCATTCTCACTGACAAAAAGCCTCTTCTCTGTACTAGTACATCATTTGATGTTACTGACGAGCTCACAGTTGAGGAGGAGGAGCTTCTTCTCTGTACTAGTACAGAAATTGATGCTACGTGCCGAATGTGTATTGTAGATGACGAGCGATCGGCACCAGGTTTATCTTCAATTAGAGTACGTGAAGATTTATTTGAGGAGATGTCTCCTTTGTTCAATATACCTATAATTGATAATGAGATTGAATGTATACCACCCCCTCTCATAGATATAATGGTAGTGGAGGATAACTGATAGTGAAGTTGTGATAATTGAACCAGACATTATATATTTAAAAACTTTTGTAAATATTGATATTTCAAGTGAATAAAAATATTTAGAAGAATCATTTATTTTTTATCATTGATAGAAAACTTGACTGTGGACTGATAGTACTCTATTGGGATGATCTAATCAAACTGAACTATTCATATACAGAAGTCTCTGCTGGTATCCTTATTCTATACATATCTAGTAGGAGAAAATAAATATAGTATAAACAAATTTATTGTATGATTATAATATAAAACTCATTATGCATATCAATAATTAGTTTTATCGTTAAATGATATATGAGAACTCTTCCACCTCGGTTTTCGTTGTTTAAAATCCATTTCGTAGAATGACCTCTTATGTTGTCTCTTAAAGGACTACTTTTTCTCTTCTCTTAGAACATATTCATCATAAAATTCAGTGTTACAGCTGCATCATGGAAAATAATCGCAATCATAGTATAACTTTTCCTATCTTCTACGGAAAAATTTAGAAGTGAACTTTAAATTTTTATGTCTTAGTGAACTTAAAACTGAAGTGGAAGCTTTTTATTTTCTCTGGTGAAATTAGAATTGAATTGTGTTCTTTGATAAAATCCAGAAGAGAACTTGAACTTTTCTATCTTCTATGAAAAATTGAGCCTGCTAGTAGTATCATTATCTCTAAAATTCTTTTTCTTACATCTCTGACCTTTTTAATAAATATTCTGAACGTTTGACGTTCTATCATACCCTAAAAATAATGAACACTTAACAAAATAATGCATAAAATATTTTTAATGAAATAACGACATGTAGAATATTAATATAAAAATATGTTAAATACATTATTATACATTATTAGTACACTTGCGCTTCACTTTTCGTCAATTCATCTTTATATTCATTGATGATATTGTCTGCTAATGTCCTTTTTATTCTGCTTGCGATTTCACTGTCTATTGTCACATTATTTTTACATAGATAGCAGTTTTGACACATTGACAAGATATGATTTATGATGTTGGTGCAGCTGTATGCATGTCTTCTTTTTCCCTTTGCTTTCATTCGAATGCTAACACCGGAAAGATATCGATAAGATCTATCAACGGCTAACATGCTACCAGAACCATTAGCTAGAAGTTGTCCCTCTTCATCAACTATTATTTTTACGTTGGCATTCTCTTTGAGTACTAATTTCTCTGGTAATGTTACTCTCGCATATCCACCGTTTGCATGATGGAAATTCTTGGGTACTCCAAAGGAATCTAACTCCTCGCTGTCATGACAACGCATGCATACATTTCCGATAGTGCTACCACTTGCACTCGTTTCATAGTTCAGGTATTTCTCCTTGTCAGCATTCAACACGACGATGATTTTATCATGTGCACATACTTTCGTCGAATAATTCATCTTCACTTTTTTACAGATATGAATTGTGTGTTTATCCTTCCACTGCGTAAAAAATACTGATTTGATGCACGCAATAAACTAGGTAGTGTCGATAACCTGCCATAGAGTACCAGTGGGAAAGCCGCGTCGTGTCTATGAACAAGCACAGAGTACGATTGCTAGAGCCGTAAGCATATTTCATGTCATTTTAAGATACGTAAAAAAGTTTAAAAAATATCATGTTAAAAAAAATCAAAAATTATTTTAAAAATGGGGGGAGGGGTCCCGGTGGTCTTTGGGGACTCGAGGTGCATTAGGGGGACCGGGGGTCTTTGGGGTTGGGGTAGGAGATCTGAGCCCTTTGGGATTGGGGTAGAGGACCTCACAACACTGTTCAAATGGAACTTGTGTATTATAACGACCACACTCAAAACCTCTTCTAAAACATCTTCTAAAATCATCTTTTAAAATGTCTCTACCTGTTTCGCGGAAATAATTCCCTAAAATGTTTAAAACGGTTTCGCCCAAATAATCCCCTAAAAGTAATTTCTGTGTGTTCCTATTGTTTTGACATCCCTGCGCTGTCACATTTGAAATTTCTAGGAAACCATTTCCCGCGTTAATCTCTTCATCTCATAAATGTTCCTAGCTACACTATTAAGGTTTCGTTAGAATATCAATTTATCTCTCCGACTTAAAGATCAGTGAAGCCGTATTTAAAAATAGAATTTCTATCTCTTTAGACTCCCGCATAATTCCAAGATAACAAGTGATGTTATTTCTAATTCCTGACACTAAAGATCAATGAAGCCCTATTTAAAAATAGAATATTAATTTTTCTCTCTGACCTAAAGAACGTTTATCCCTCAGACCTAAGATTAAAGAAGCCATAATGTTTCTTAATTCGCCTTTCGTGAATCAATAATTCCCCGCCGATTATGTAAATCAATTTCTCAGGTTAGGTTAGCCTAAAGATCAAAGAAGCCATGTTTGTTTCTTAATTCCCCTTTCGTGAATCAATAATTCCCCGCAGATTATGTAAATCAATTTCTCAGGTTAGGTTAGCCTAAAGATCAAAGAAGCCATGTTTGTTTCTTAATTCCCCTTTCGTGAACCAATAATTCCCCCGCCGATTATGTAAATCAATTTCTCAGGTTAGGTTAGTCAAACAACAAAGAAGCCATGTTTGTTTCTTAATTCCCCTTTCGTGAATCAATAATTCCCCGCCGATTATGTAAATCAATTTCTCAGGTTAGGTTAGCCTAAAGATCAAAGAAGCCATGTTTGTTTCTTAATCCCCCTTTCGTGAATCAATAATTCCCCGCAGATTATGTAAATCAATTTCTCAGGTTAGCCTAAAGATCAAAGAAACCATGTTTGATTCTTAATTCCCCTTTCGTGAACCAATAATTCCCTGCCGATTATGTAAATCAATTTCTCAGGTTAGGTTAGCCAAACAACAAAGAAGCCATGTTTGTTTCTTAATTCCCTTTTCGTGAATCAATAATTCCCCTCGATTATGTAAATCACCCCATTGTCATTACACCTGGACAAACAACAACATATAAATCGACCTTGAAACATCCATCAAAGTGAGAAAAATCCTGTTTTTCCATTCTCACTGACAAAAACCATAAAACATCCATCAAAGTGGGAAAAATCCTGTTTTTTCATTCTCACTGACAAAAACCATAAAACAGACATAACTTGTTGTTGACATCCATGAAAAACATCAAATAAATTGACCAACACCCATAATCGTCCATGAAACATCCATAAAAGTGAGAAAAATCCTGTTTTTCCATTCTCACTGACAAAAACCATAAAACATCCATCAAAGTGAGAAAAATCCTGTTTTTTCATTCTCACTGACAAAAACCATAAAACAGACATAAATTGTTGTTGACATCCATGAAAAACATCAAATAAATTGACCAACACCCATAACCGTCCAAGAAAACATCCATAAAAGTGAGAAAAATCCTGTTTTTTCAAGTGAGAAAAATTCTGTTTTTTCATTCTCACTGACAACGAACCATAAAACAGACATAAATTGATGTTGAAATCCATGAAAAACATCAAATAAATTGATCAACACACATAACCATCCAAAAAACATCCATCAAAGTGAGAAAATTCCTGTTTTTTCATTCTCACTGACAACGAACAGACATAAAAACATGCATAAATTATGTAAAAAAGTTGTAGGTGGCAGCAGGGGTGGGCAAAAGGAAAGTTACCGCAAAAGGAAAGTTACGTCTGTCATTTCTTAGGAGTAGGAGTATAGGAAATAATTTTCTTTAGTGAAAACAAAATATTGACCTTTTTAACAATAATGAACCGTATGTCAAAAGTACCGTATGTCAAAGTTGCATTAGTATTGATAGCACTATGTTTTCTTCAAACACTTGCCAAGCCAAATGCTGTGAATGTTCATATTAATCGTGTTGGAGCTGTTGTCAAAAACACGCAGATTGCAGATTCTGAACTAGATTTGGGAATTCTTAAGCTTGATTTGAAAACAGATCTGAAACATCTTTTTAACTGGAATGTAAAACAGCTATATGTCTATCTAACTGCCGAGTACTATACAAAACACAATGGATTAAACCAGGTAATTTTATGCGATAAAATAATAAAAAATGGTGACAAAACTAAACTTGACTTAAAGGGTTTGACGTTGTGGTTTGGGGATGAAGAAAATGGCTTGAGTGGGCGCCAGAACATTGCTCTAACTCTTTCTTGGAATTTAGTACCTTATATTGAATTTCTTCCAAGATATTCTGGCACAGGAGCCAAGGTAATCAATTTTTCGTTGAATTATATGGAAGTTGCAAAATTACAAGATAGGAGAATAATCAACGAAATAATGCTGAAATACTTAAGTGGAATTTTACAAAGATTAGAAGACAGTAAGGGAGATTAAGAAGGCATTAAAGCATGAATTAGGAAGGTGTGAAACTAAGGCTATTAAAGAAACTGACCATGATCTGGAAGATACTGCCAGACAGCACATGCTAAAATGTATTGAACTACGACATGTTGTAGATAAAGTCTTAAGGGAAGGGAAGCATGTTTGTGTGTAGAAGAGAGGTAAAATGATCAAATTTTCATTCTTAGATTGATAATTGAGGATTTATACAAGATATTATGAGGATGTTTGTCAAGATATTTTTTTTCAAAAGAAAGGTGTATCATCATACATTATCATGATTTATTTTAGCATTTCAGCTACCATTGCATTTTATCGGATTAACTATACTTCTTTAACACTAAGATCCTTGCGTCTACCCTTCAGTGTGTTACAAAAGCCATTCAGTTACCATGGGCTAGAATTCATCGTTCACTATAAAGGCCACATACCCCAGAAAAGCAACTTTTAAAATGACAATTGTGCAATATTATCTTACCACAAGATCCATATTATCTTGTCAAAAGATAAATCTGTTGTATCATCATACATAGTGTATTATGATTTAGTCGCTGTCAAAAAATTGCATTTCATTTTAATACTTCAGTTACTATGGGCTAGAGTTTTTTCTTCCTAATTTCTCGTTGTTCAAGCAAAGGGACGGTAAGTTTCCTTAGTAGGTTTTTCGGACAAGGCGGTTTTAAGAGTGTACTTCTTGTTTTGATCTGACACCATTTTTAGGAGTTACAGGCTATTGTATTTCTTAATATTGACGTGATCGTCTCTTACTAGGTTTCTAGCTACCGCTGCAGCCCCGATTACGTATTCCTGTCAGTATTAGCTAGAGTTTGTTCTTTATTATAATACTATGGGTTAAAGTTCGTTTCTTAATAATCCAAAAAAGCACCGAAACCTATTTTCCTGATCAGATCGAAAGTTAGGGGCTAGTTGCTCTGCGATCATTTTTAATTCTTAAAAAGGAACTAGAACTTTCAATTTCCAATCAAATGAGCCTCTTCCAAAGTTTATACGACCACCACTTCCGTAAAAATCTTATATACCCTGGGGGCATAGCTTAAAACCCTTACCCCAAGACCCTGGAGGGTTTTGTTAACTCTGGAGGCATTCTTATATAATCTTTGGACAATTTTGACCAAAATAGTTATCTCAAAATTTAAATTGGATGCTTTTGGGGGAAAGAGGGCGTGGGAGGGTCTAGTTGCATTCCGATTACTTTTTAGTGTTATCTATTTAATTTTTTTGTTTTTGATTAAACAGACACTAGATCTTCTAATATCCGTTCGTATGAGCCCCCTCGCGACATTCTAGGACCACTGGGTCGATACGATCACCCCTGATGAAAAAAAAAACAAAAACAAAAAAACGCATCCGTGATCTTTCTTCTGGTAAAAAATAACAAATTCCACATTTTTGCCGATAGGAGTTTGAAACCTCTACAGTAAGGTCCTCTGATACGCTGAATCTGCTGATGCAATATTCATTAAGATTCTAGGACTTCTAGGAGATGTCTCCCCCTTTTTTTTCAAAAATAAGGTCAATTTTCTCAGGCTTGTAACTTTTGAAGGGTAAGACTAAACTTGACAAAACTTATAAATTTCAAATCAGCATAAAAATCCAATTCTTTTGATGTATCTATTGGTATCAAAATTCCATTCTTTAGAGTTTCAGTTACTATTGAGACGAATCGCTTTTCCTATACAGTTCGTTACCACGAACTGTTTGACTTTAATGGAAATTTTAACACAATACAACTTCAATTCTCATATATATACTGAAGTGAATACTAAAATATAAAAAAAATTGAATTTTTTTGTATGGAAATACACATTAAATTTCGCGTTTAGGACCTAACAAAAATTAGAACTAATTTTAAAATTTTAAGGTATTTTTTTAGTTTGAATTAAAAGATTCAAATTATTGCTGAGATACCATAAACATTTTTCAGTTTACGTAATAACTTTAACGAAACTGAATGTCTAAAAACATATTGTAACAGTAACCTTTTCAATATGATCATAATAACTTTATATTCGTTATATGTTATGATTTGTTTACAAATAAGAAAAAGCCAATGGCTTTTTCTTCTTTGGAATAGTAAGAGACGAACCTCAAAGAACCAGGCAGCTAACTGAGTCCAACATGTGTAATGGTTTGACCTCTTAATGATCGTCTTTTAATATAAAACTTAACGAAACTTAAATGTTTAAAATCAGCGTAAAAATCCGATTCTTTTGATGTATCTACTGGTATCAAAATTCCGCTTTTTAAAGTTGCGGTTACTATTGAGGCGATTCGCTCTTACTATACAGCACAGTTTATATAATTATCCAGTATGATCTTTCCCTATCTCACCCATTATAAAAACCCGGACCAAGCTGCGAGTGCTCCAGAGAACGTTATTGCAGATAGAAACATAAACGGCATCAGATCTTTTCACGGGTAGACAAGTCAGACGCGAAAGAATCGGAAACAAGTGGAAACCCGCTATTACGAATAATGCACTTTGTTGGAAACAATCGGAAACAGATTAACCCGCTAATGCAGAAAGAAGTGGGAGGAGCTTTTTGTTCGTACCGAGAATGAAGACCAGAAATGATCTGCGATAAACTTACTGGATAATTCTATAAACAGTGCTATACAGTTTGTTACTACGAACTGTTTGATTGCTTCAAAAATCAAATATATTTGAGAAGACTGCATTATGAAAGACACCAAAAATGCAGTTTTTTTTGTAAAAAGTGATTTTTGTTTTTTAATTAAAAAGGGCACTAGAACTTTCAATGTACGTTCGAATGAGCACTCTCGTGATATTCTAGGATCACTGGCTCGATAGTTCACTACCACGAACTGTTTGAAAACTTTTGGTTAGTGGGCTGTGGTTCGAATTTCCCTAGGTTGCAGCTACTGCTTCAACCATGATGTGTGTTACGTCAGCATGCATATAATGTCGTTCTTTAATATAATATTCTAGCACCCCCTTTATATAAAATCCTTTACGAAACCATAGGTATCTTATCATTCTTTACTATATAATTACAAACAGGAAAAAACTTACGGCCTTTTCTTCTTTGGAATAGTAAGAGACAATGCTCAAAGAATCAGGCAGCTAACTAAGTCCAATATGCATGATTCCGTTCTTTAGAGTTTCAGTTACTATTGATTCCGTTTCTTAGAGTTTCGGTCACTAATGAGACGAGTCATTCTTACTACACAGTTCATTATCACGAACTGTATGATTGTTGAAAAATAAGCGCGTATAAATATTGCACTCACTTATTTCTTAATATATGGTTACTACCTACGATTATGACGTCATTGATCCAGATTGACCATAAAAATGGAGTTATTAGTGGAAAAATTGATTCTATTCAAAACTAGCTACCGCTGCAACCCAGATTAAACATTTCAGTTAGTATAGGCTAGAGATCGCTCTAGCCTATTATGCCCAGCTAGCTGAGGAGTCATAAAAAGCGGGAAGAAAAAAAGATGCCGTTTGTGGAGAATACCGTGGTTAATGTCAATTTTCTTGATTTTTAAGCCAAAATATTTTCCTTGTTATTCAAGCCAAGGGACGGTAATTTTGCTATACAGAGGTTTTGGACAAGACGGTTCTAATAGTATATTTCTTGTTTTGATCTGAATCTTTTTTCAGGAGTTATGGGTTACTTTAGTTTTTACTATGGGGCGTGATCGTCTCTTACTAGGTTGTTAGCTACCGCTGCAACCCGGATAACTACCATATAGGGTTCCATCATAATTCATCATAAATTCAAGCCAAGCATAATTCATCATAAATTCTTGGTTTGGCTTCATATATGGTTACTACCTACGATTATGACGATGTATCATATTGTTAATTTTACAACTTTAATTAATGATGTCATAGTGCAAGCGGCTAGCACGATCGGCCATTAACCGAAAGGTTGGTGGCTCAAAGCCAACCGGGGTCAATTTCTTTTAGTTTTTGATTCAGCTATCAATAAAACCATGATACCGACGATACTTACAAAATTCTAATTTACACTATCAATCCCTTATGTATAATCTCCTAATACTCGTCTTTTAATATAGCTTCAGCTACTATGGACTAAAGTTCGTTCTTTAATGTAAAAAATATACACGATGCAGATATTTATAAATGTAATAAATGGAGGGAAACAATCCCTGGTCTTCCTTGCGGCGTACAGGATTGAACCTGAAATCCCCCATTGGTAGGAACGGTTTGCTCTACTACACCACCACAAGGGTTATTAATGGTATTATTTTAAAAGTTTATTTTAATTTGGAGAATCATAATTTCCTATCTTTAATCATTTCAAGTTATCATGGCAAGAGCTGTCCAGCCCCCGGGGCAAGCGCTGTAAGTTACGCAAGTTGTCCTTTGTTAACATATTTTTACGAAAAACTGTATTTTCCTGCACAAGATTGATGAATGACGTTATAATCATAGGTTGTAACCATATATGGCGTAAAAATAAACGCAATATTATAAAGTTAGCTATAATTACATCAGTACAGAGTCACTAATGTTAATGCAAACTGCAAAAATATATATGGTGTCTGAGCATTATACCAAAAGGTGATCAACAGAAGAAGAAAAAATTGCATATATTGAACTTAGTTAGCTGCCTGAATCTTTTTGGTTTGTCTCTTACTATTATTACCACGAACTGTTTGATTATAATTAACCAGAACAATTCCTTATATAATTTTTTATGTATTAACGAAATTATTATCATGGCTTATATGTATTTTTTTTAATAACTCTGCGACAGTCTAATGGTAAGCATATCTTTTTGTCACGTAGAAGAACGGGGTTCGATTCCCGGGGAGAATTTTTATCATGTTGAATTAAGAGCAATATCTTTTAAATTTAAAATTTAATTTACTTTAAACATATCGATCCTTTATGTATTTCGATGGGTAATATTAAACTTGATGAAACTAACATATTGAAAATAAGCATAATAACTGTTTGATAATAACCCTGATTACAAACAGGAAAAATCCTACGGCTTTTCTTATTTGGAATAATATGAGACGAACCTCAAAGAATGAGGCAACTAACTAAGTCCAATATATGCAATGGTTTGGTATCCTAATAATCGTCTTTTAATATAACTAACACTGAAACCCGGATATTAAAAAGAAAAATTTTTAAATACTGTTAGGATCAATTCAAAATTATGTTTGCAAATGACGTCATTGCAATATTGATGTTTAGAGTCCTTTCTCTGCTTTATCACATACTGTTAAAACTATTTTTTATACGAACTTTTCTTGGTGTAATGGTTAGCACTTAGGACTTTAAATCCTTCGATCTGAGTTCAAATCTCAGTAGAGCTTTATCCGGGTTGCAGCGGTAGCTAGCAACCTAGTAAGAGACGATCACGTCCAATGTTAAGAAATATAAAAACCCATAGTTCCTAACAAAGGAGTCAGATCAAAACAAAAAGTACACCATTAGAACCGCCTTGTCCGAAACCCCTGTATAGGAAACTTTCTTTCCCTTGGCTTGAACAGCAAGGGAAATATATTGGCTTGAAAATCAAGAAAATTGACTTTAACCACGTTATTCTCCCCAAACGGGATATTTTTTTCTTTTTTCTTTTTTTTTCTTTTCCACAGATAGCTTGGCACTGGAAAATCGTAGAGGGTTGTTCAATAGCTCATTTTAAAGTAAATTAATTGGGTTAAAAACCTTTTGTAACTAAAATAAATTATTTCTAAAAGAGAATAAATTTTTCCACCAAAAACTGCATTTTCGATGTCTTTTCACACTCCAGTCTTTCAAACATAATCGTATACCAGCGGTAAGTCCGGGTTGCAGCGGTAGCTAGCAACCTAGTAATGAAAAGTGGCAGCTACTGCAACATTCTGCCTAATATAATAAAGAACGACCTTTTGCCTATACTAAATTTTGTACGACACTTAATTATAGTATAGGTTATTATAGTAAAGAGCGAACTATAGCCTATAGTAATTGAACTACAAAGCGCACCATTAGACTAATATGAAGGAGGGGTCTACTTAATTATAGTCTTGCTACAGATTGATCAATGATGTCATAATCGTAGGTTGTAGCCAGGTCGTCTCTTACTATTTCAATTAATTATATTAAAGGACGATCATTTGAATAACAAACCATTGCATACATTAGACTTTGTTTCCGGGTTGCAGCGGTAGCTAGTACAGTATAGAACGATCTCTCGCCCATAGTAACTGATATACGGTGGTTCCAGGGGTAGCTACAAGCTATCTAGAATCTAGCAGTATCCGGGTTGCAGTAGCAGCTGTCACCCAGAATCTCTTTGCTTAACAACAAAGAAATCATGTCGGCTTGTTATTAAACCAGAACCTAACAAAAAATAAAACTAACAAGTGACAATGTTTTCTCACTTGGCAGTTGTTTTTTTAATTATTCTTCAATTTTTAGTTACTATGGACCGGGGCATGTCCTTTTCTAAGCAGAAGGTACGGCTACGACCAAGGTTTCTATTTCAGTTTGTTAATTCCGCATAGTCTTAGTTTTTAGAAATCTAGTTTCCGAGTGTTTAAAAAAAGAGCAAAAATATTCATGTGATGGAAAGAGATTTAACCTTTAATATTTTTAAGAAATTCATTTATATTTTTTAAATTTTTATATTTCCTTTAATATTTTTAAGAAATTAATATTTTTAAGAAACCCATGTATAGTAAACTTTCTGTCCCTTGGCTTGAACAGCAAGGGAAATATATTGGCTTGAAAATCAAAAAAAGTGGCAGCTACTAAAACATTCTGCCTAAACGGGATATTTTTTTCTTCTTTCTTTTCCACAGATAGCTTGGCACTGGAACATCGTAGAGAGTTGTTCAATAGCTCATTTTAAAGGAAATTAATTGGGTTAAAAATATTTAGTAACTAAAATAAATTATTTCTAAAATAAATTAAAGTTTTCCACCAAAAACCTACATTTTTGATGACTTTTCATGCTGCAGTCTTTTCAAAGATATTTGATTTTTGTACATAAATCATAATCGTATACCAGCGGTAAGATTTTTTATAATAAAGATCGGACTCTTCCCTATACTAACTTGCATAGGCAACTTCACTATAGTTAAGATTACAGTATTTATATTATACATCATTATAAATTATAAAAGGTTCGAATGTTCGAAGATTATAGAGTAAAAAAATTTTCCACACCGGGAATCGAACCCGGGACTGTTAAGTGAAAGTTAACTATCCTTGCCACTAGACCATATGGGACCGTAAAAAAGTATTATTTAAGAACCATATGCATATTAATATTTCACCATACCAATTATAATAAGGCCAAAACAAAATCGTCGACTTACAAACTTACTTTTGACACATCAGTTAAATCTTCATCAGACTTAAAAAATGTTTTGCTAGTTTCACAGTAAAGAACGAACCTTAGCCCATAGTAGCAGAAATAAGAATATCTAGGTTGCAGCGGTAGCTAGCAACCTATTAATTACATAATCCGGGTTGCAGTGGTAGCTAGCAACCTACAAGAAACGCCAAATTAAAAGATGATCATTAGAAGAACAAACCATTGCTTATATTGGACTTAGTTAGCTGCCTGATTCTTTGAGGTTCGTCTCTTACTATTCCAAAGAAGAAAAAGCCGTAGGCTTTTTCCTGTTTGTAATAATATATTAAAATTTAACCATATGTGACGTAATATCCGGGTTGCAGCGGTAGCTATTAAATTAAAAGACGATCATTGGAATAAAAAATTATTGCATACATTGGACTTAGTTAGTCAAACAGTTCGTGGTAACGAACTGTAAGTAAGGAGCGACCCGGCTCAATAGTAACCAAAGCTCGAAAAACGGAAATTTGATACCAGTAGATAAATCAAAAGAATTGGATTTTAATGCTGATTTCAAATATATAACTTTCATCAATTTTAATCTTACCCATCAAAAGTTTCGTGTCTGAGAAAATTTGGTTGATTTTATTATAGTAAAGAACGATCTCTCTCCCATATTAACTGATATGTTATATTAAAAGAAGATCATTGGAATAAAAAGTTATTGCATGCATTGGACTTAGTTAGCTACTTGATCGTTTGAGGTTCGTCTGTTACTATTTCACAGAAGAAAAACCCCGTAGGCTTTTTTCTGTTTGTAATATTTTCCTGTTTGTTATCAGGGTTACAGCGGTATTACATAAAAGACCGATATAACTTATCATAAATGGTGTTTGTCAATTATTATTAGAGTAAAGAACATCCGGGGTGCAGAGGTAGCTAGCATTTCCAGGTTGCAGCGGTAGCTAGCAACCTAGTAAGAGACGATCACGTCCAATGTTAAGAAATGTAAAAACCCATAGTTCCTAAAAAAGGAGTCAGATCAAAACAAAAAGTACACCATTAGAACCGCCTTGTCCGAAAACCCTTGAAAGAAAACTTACCACCCTTTGGCTTGAACAGCAAGGGAAATATATTGGCTTGAAAATCAAGAAAATTGACTGTAACCACGTTATTCTCCACAAACGGGATATTTTTTTCTTTTTTCTTTTTTTACAGAGATAGCTTTGCACTGGAACATCGTAATTGGGTTAAAAACCTTTTGTAACTAAAAAAAATTATTTTAAAACAGGATACATTTTTCTACTTTCCGGGTTGCAGCGGTAGCTATCAACCTAGTAAGAGACGATCACGTCCAATGTTAAGAAATATAAAATACAGTAAAGAACGATCTTTCTCCCATAGTAAGTGATATGTTACATTAAAAGACGATCATTGGAATAAAAAGTTATTGTATGCATTGGACTTGGCTAGCTACTTGATTGTTTGATCCGGGTTGCCGCGGTAGCTAGCAACCTAGTAAGAGACGATCACGTCCAATGTTAAGAATCCGGGTTGCAGCGGTAGCTAGCAACCTAGTAAGAGACGATCACGTCCAATGTTAAGAAATATAAAAACCCATAGTTCCTAACAAAGGAGTCAGATCAAAACAAAAAGTACACCATTAGAACCGCCTTGTCCAAAACCCCTGTATAGGAAACTTTCTGTCCCTTGGCTTGAACAGCAAGGAAAATATATTGGCTTGAAAATCAAGAAAAGTGGCAGCTACTACAACATTCTGGCTAAACGAGATATTTTTTTTTTCTTTTTTCTTTTCCACAGATAGCTTGGCACTGGAACATCGTAGAGAGTTGTTCAATAGCTCATTTTAAAGGAAATTAATTGGGTTAAAAATCTATAGTAACTAAAATAAATTATTTCTAAAAGTGAATAAATTTTTCCACCAAAACTGCATTTTTTATGTCTTTTCACACTGCAGTCTTTTGAACATAATCGTATACCAGCGGTAAGATTTGAACCCACACCTCCGAAGACCCTGGTGGCTAACATCAGTGTCTTGGACCACTCGGCCAGGCTGCCTCTTATAATTTGGGTTGCAGCAGTAGCTAGAAACCTAGTAAGAGACGATCAGTCCCATGCTAAGAAATATAAAAACCCAAAATCCTAACAGATGAGTCAGATCAAAACAAAAAGTACACCATTAGAACTTTCTTGTCTGAAACCCTACTAGATAAATAATGAATGTCGTCATAGCTTTATATTAGAGCTATGACGTGAATAGAAAAACACGAAATTATGTTGTGGTTTCTGAAGACGTCATGAAATAATATCATTGTGCCATGACGTCATCATGAAATAGAATCATTACGCCGTGACGTCATAATTACTACTTAAGAACGACAAAGATGTAAATGGTCTCATTCGTGAATTACATAATGGTTAGATCAAAGCAAGCTAAACGCAAGTTAAAAAAACAGTACTACACAGACAACAGAGATACTATCTTGAAAAGAGAAAAGCAAAGGTATTCAACCGACCAGGCGTATCGAGAAGTAAAAATTGAGAGAGCCAAACAAAAGATCCAGGAGCTTTATCACAATGATGAAGATTACCGAATCAAATTTAAGAAAAAAGAAAAGCAAAGGTATTCAACCGTCCAGGTGTATCGACAAGTAAAAATTGAGACAGCCAAACAAAAGATCAAGGAGCGTTATCACAATGATAAACTTTATAGAGAAGCAACAATTGAGACAGCCAAACAAAAGAGCAAGGAACGGTATGATAACGATATAGATTACCGAAACAAACATAAGAAAAAAGTTGCTACCAGAATAATGGGTAGATACTGGGGTGACAAAAGCTATAATGAAAAAATTAAATTCTCTGCGAGGTTGTACCAAAGAACGCATAAGGACAAAGGGAAAAATTACATTCAGAAATACAAGAAGATGGCAAAAATGCAGGCTGATCTTCGTAAATTGAGAAACATTTTACGCATGTTTTACCAGGATCACGAAAAGTATTCAAAATTACAGATTAAAATTCTCTTTGAAAGAGCGGATGCTGTTGAAAAGTCGGCTAGAAATGCTTTGGCAAAGCTTCATAGTAATATCCAAAAGAAATGTTGTCAGTTTAATGAAAAGCTTCCAAGGTATGGACTGGCAACTGCGGAACAGTTTATAGATGCAATGGAAAATGTTCGACAACACAGTGAATATACAGAGGCGTACTTCTTAGAAAATTCGTATATTAATTTTGGAAGGAGCAATTGCAGTTTATGTAGCAGCAATAAAAATATATATACAAGCATACCTATCAACAGCGAAGGAAAAGCAATGTTTTTCAATTATGGCGAAAACGAGCCTGTTAGTATATGTATATGTATTAGTATATGTATATGTATATGTATATGTATTAGTATATGTATTTGTTTTATCCGGGTTGCAGCGGTAGCTAGCAACCTAGTAAGAGACGATCGCCTCCAATGTTAAGAAATATAAAACCCCCCAACTCCTAAAAAAAGAGTCAGATCAAAACAAAAAGTACACCATTAGAACCGCCTTGTCCGAATCCTCTTTAAAGGAAACTTACCGCCCTTTGGCTTGAATAACAAAGAAAATATATTGGCTTGAAAATCAAGAAAATTGACTTTTACCACGTTATTCTCCACAAACGGGATATTTTTTCTTTCCGCTTTTTTTTCCTGCTCAGCTAGCTGGGCACTGGAAAATCATAGAGAGCTGTATAATAGCTCATTTTAAAGAAAATTGCAACATCTAGTCACTTTTGTAATTAAAAATAAAATACTTTTTAAAGTAGAATCAATTTTGTCAAAAAAATTGCATTTTTGATGTATTTTCTTACTGCAGTCTTTTCAAAGATATTTGAATTTTGAAGCAATCAAACAGTTCATGGTAATGAACTCTATAGTAATAATAGCTACTTGTCTCAATAGTAACCGAAACTCCTGGAACCAAAATTTTCTTTTTGGCTTAATCGCTAAAATTATTATGTAAACTGCAAAAATATTTATGATGCCTAATCAGTAATAGTAAGTTCTTAATTTAAACAACAAAAATACATGAAAATTTTATAATTAGTTTTACTTTTTGTCTCCTGGAAGAAAATTTTTTCATCTCAGTTCAAAGTTATTATTGTATCCTGGAACTAAACTTTTTTTGGTTTGTAACCCGTAAAGTACGTATCTCTATATTATTGTCTTATAATTGCAATTATTTTAGTTTTCAGTCCAGAATCGCTAAACTTATTATGTAAACTGCAAAAATATTTATGGTGTCTAACCAATAATACTAATTTTGTAATTCAAATACAGTAAAGAACGATCTCTCATGCAAAGTGACTGATATATGGTGGTTCCAGGGGTAGTTACTTGTGGTTCGTCTCTTACTATTTCAAACAAGAAAAAGCCGTAGCCTTTTTCCTGTTTGTAATGATATAGTTACACTAAAAGACGATCATTGGACGATCATAAGATTTACATTAAAAGTTACAGTAATCCGGGTTGCAGCGGTAGCTAGCAACCTAGTAAGAGACGATCACCTCCAATGTTAAGAAATATAAAACCCCCCAACTCCTAAAAAAAGAGTCAGATCAAAACAAAAAGTACACCATTAGAACCGCCTTGTCCGAATCCTCTATAAAGGAAACTTACCGCCCTTTGGCTTGAATAACAAAGAAAATATATTGGCTTGAAAATCAAGAAAATTGACTTTTACCACGTTATTCTCCACAAACGGGATATTTTTTTCTTTCCGCTTTTTCTTTCTGCTCAGCTAGCTGGGCACTGGAAAATCATAGAGAGCTGTATAATAGCTCATTTTAAAGGAAATTGCAACATCTAGTCACTTTTGTATTTAAAAATAAAATACTTTTTAAAGTAGAATCAATTTTGTCAAAAAAATTGCATTTTTGATGTATTTTCATACTGCAGTCTTTTCAAAGATATTTGAATTTTGAAGCAATAAAACAGTCCATGTAATGAACTCTATAGTAATAATAGCTACTTGTCTCAATAGTAACCGAAACTCCTTGAACCAAAATTTTCTTTTTTGGCTTAATCGCTAAAATTATTATGTAAACTGCAAAAATATTTATGATGCCTAATCAGTAATAGTAATTTTTTAATTTAAACAACAAAAATACATGAAAATTCTAAAATTAGTTTTGCTTTTTGTCTCCTGGAAGAAATTTTTTTTCATCTCAGTTCAAATTTATTATTGTATCCTGTAACCCGTAAAGTACATATCTCCATATTATTGTCTCATAATTCGATTATTTTAGTTTTCAGTCCAGAATCACTAAACTTATTATTTAAACTGCAAAAATATTTATGGTGTCTAACCAATAATACTAATTTTGTAATTCAAACAAGATAAATACCTGAAAATTTTAAAATTAGTTTTGTTTTATGCTAGGTTTTAGATACTCGACACGGGATTTTGTGTGCTTAATAATTTTAAATCTTGAAAAAATATGGTCTCACGCGATTTATATAATAAAGAACGACCTCTTGCCTATACTAAATTTTATACGCCACTTAATTATAGTATAGGTTAGTAATTCCACAGATAGCTTGGCACTGGAACATTGTAGAGAGTTGTTTAATGGCTCATTTTAAAGCAAATTAATGGGGTTAAAAACTTTTTGTAGTTATAAAACATTACAATAAGGAACGAACTTTAACCCATAGTAACTTAAGTATTATATCAAACGGTTCGTTGTCATAGTAAAGAGCTGTGTAATGGCTCATTTTAAAGGAAATTGCTGTATATAGAAACCTTTTGTAATTAACAAAATTAATTATTATTATAAAACAAATTATTTGGTAAAGAACTAACTCTAGGCGATAGTAACTAATTTAATTTTGAAAAGAAAGAATTACAGCAGAAACCTAAATGGTAGTATAAGTAAGCTACATATAATAACAACCGTCCACCAGGATTTGAACTCGGATCACAGGTTTCAAAGTCTTAGGTGCTAACCACTACACCAAGAAACGTTCATACAAGAAAGAATTTTAACAGTATATGATATTATAATAAAGAACGACCTCTTGCCTATACTAAATTTTATACGCCACTTCATTATAGTATAGGTTAGTAATTCCACAAATAGCTTGGCACTGGGACATTGTAGAGAGTTGTTCAATGGCTCATTTTAAAGGAAATTAATGGGGTTAAAAACCTTTTGTAATTAAAACAAATTATTTTTTAAATAGAATCAGTTTTGTACGAAAAACTGCATATTTCATATTAAAGATTGATCAATGACGTCATAATCGTATACCAGCGGTAGGATTTGAACCTGCACCTCCGAAGAGACTTGGCACTGGAACATCGTAGAGGGTTGTTCAATAGCTCATTTTAAAGGAAATTAATCCGGGTTGCAGCGGTAGCTAGCAACCTAGTAAGAGACGATCACCTCCAATGTTAAGAAATATAAAAACCCGTAGCTCCTAAAAAAAGAGTCAGATCAAAACAAAAAGTACACCATTAGAACCGTCTTGTCCAAATCCTCCATAAAGGAAACTTACCGCCCTTTGGCTTGAATAACAAAGAAAATATATTGGCTTGAAAATCAAGAAAATAGACTTTTACCACGTTATTCTCCCCAAACGGGATATTTTTTTCTTTTTTTTTCTTTTTCTTTTCCACAGATAGCTTGGCACTGGAACATCGTAGAGGGTTGTTCAATAGCTCATTTTAAAGGAAATTAATTGGGTTAAAAATCTATAGTAACTAAAATAAATTATTTCTAAAAGAGAATAAATTTTTCCAATAAAAACTATATTTTTGATGCAGTGACGTCATAATTACTATATAAGAAACGTCAAAACTGCAAATGGTCTCATTCATGAATACATAATGGTTAGATCAATCCGGGTTGCAGCGGTAGCTAGCAACCTAGTAAGAGACGATCACGTCCAATGTTAAGAAATATAAAAACCCATAGTTCCTAACAAAGGAGTCAGATCAAAACAAAAAGTACACCATTAGAACCGCCTTGTCCGAAACCCCTGTATAGGAAACTTTCTGTCCCTTGGCTTGAACAGCAAGGGAAATATATTGGCTTGAAAATCAAGAAAATTGACTTTAACCACGTTATTCTCCCCAAACGGGATATTTTTTTCTTTTTTCTTTTTTTTTTCTTTTCCACAGATAGCTTGGCACTGGAACATCGTAGAGGGTTGTTCAATAGCTCATTTTAAAGGAAATTAATTGGGTTAAAAATCTATAGTAACTAAAATAAATTATTTCTAAAAGAGAATAAATTTTTCCACCAAAAACTGCATTTTTGATGTCTTTTCACACTGCAGTCTTTCAAACATTATAATAAAGATCGAACTCTTCCCTATACTAACTTGCATACGCAACTTCACTATAGTTAAGATTACAGTATTTATATTTTTACATTAAAAGACAATCACTGATCCGGGTTGCAGCGGTAGCTAGCAACCTAGTAAGAGACGATGATTTACAATAAGGAACGAACTTTAACCCATAGTAACTTAAGTATTAAATCAAACGGTTCGTTGTCATAGTAAAGAGCTGTGTAATGGCTCATTTTAAAGGAAACTGCTGTATATAGAAACCTTTTGTAATTATTATAATAAAGAACGAACTCTTGCCTATAATAGATTAGATACTCAACTTAATTATAGTTAATGATATAGTAATGATAGGGTTTTATTGATAGCTGAACTACAAATTAAAAGAAAAAGACACCGGCTGGATTTGTTACATTAAAAGACGATCACTGAAATAACAAACCATTCCATACATTGGACTTAGTTAGCTACTTGATTGTTTGAGTTTCGTCTCTTACTATTTAAAAGAAGAAAAAGCCGTAGGCTTTTTCCTGTTTGTATTTATAGTTAAAAAACGAACTCAAGTCCAAAGAAACTGAACACTGTGGTTCATTCATATTATCTTCATTATTTTATCTAGAATGTAAATAAACAAGTTTCTTTTTTAAATTTTAAATTGAAAAGATAGTGCTTTTAATTCAACATATTAAAAGTTCTCCCCGACGGGGAATCGGACCCCCTTTTCCCAGGTAACAAGTGGGCATACTAACCATTAGACTATCGAAGACTTATAAAATAAAAGTTACATATAATATATGATAATAATTTTTTAATCCGGGTTACATAAAGGCTCGATCATCGAATTTTTACATTAAAGAACGAACTTTAGTCCATAGTCCGGGTTGCAGTGGTAGCAAGCAACCTAGTAAGAGACGATCACCTCCAATGTTAAGAAATATAAAACCCCCCAACTCCTAAAAAAAGAGTCAGATCAAAACAAAAAGTACACCATTAGAACCACCTTGTCCGAATCCTCTATAAAGGAAACTTACCGCCCTTTGGCTTGAATAACAAAGAAAATATATTGGCTTGAAAATCAAGAAAATAGACTTTTACCACGTTATTCTCCACAAACGGGATATTTTTTTCTTTTTTCTTTTTCTTTTCCACAGATAGCTTGGCACTGGAACATCGTAGAGGGTTGTTCAATAGCTCATTTTAAAGGAAATTAATTGGGTTAAAAATCTATAGTAACTAAAATAAATTATTTCTAAAAGAGAATAAATTTTTCCACCAAAAACTGCATTTTTGATGTCTTTTCACACTGCAGTCTTTCAAACATAATCGTATACCAGCGGTAAGATTTTTTTACATTAAAAGACGATCATTGGAATAACAAACTATTGCATAATTTGGACTTAGTTAGCTACTTGATTGTTTGAGGTGCGTCTCTTACTATTTCAAAGAAGATTATCCGGGTTGCAGCGGTAGCTAGCATTATAATAAAGAACGACCTCTTGCCTATACTAAATTTTATACGCCACTTATTTATAGTATAGGTTAGTAATTCAACAGATAGATTGGTACTGGAACATCGTACAGAATTATTCAATGGCTCATTTTAAAGGAAATTCATGGGGTTAAAACTTCTTCTAATTAAAATAAATCGTTTTTAGTACCTTGAGAAATTTTAATTATGTTTCTTAAGAAATCATCATAAGTTAAAATTTCCCATACAATCCGGGTTGCAGCGGTAGCTAGCAACCTAGTAAGAGACGATCACCTCCAATGTCAAGAAATATAAAAACCCATAACTCCTAAAAAAGGAGTCAGATCAAAACAAAAAGTACACCATTAGAACCGCCTTGTCCGAAACCCCTGTATAGGAAACTTTCTGTCCCTTGGCTTGAACAGCAAGGGAAATATATTGGCTTGAAAATCAAGAAAATTGACTTTAACCACGTTATTCTCCCCAAACGGGATATTTTTTTCTTTTTTTTTCTTTTGTATCCAGAGATAGCTTGGCACTGGATCCGGGTTGCAGCGGTAGCTAGCAACCTAGTAAGAGACGATCACCTCCAATGTCAAGAAATATAAAACCCCCCAACTCCTAAAAAAAGAGTCAGATCAAAACAAAAAGTACACCATTAGAACTGCCTTGTCCGAATCCTCTATAAAGGAAACTTACCGCCCTTTGGCTTGAATAACAAAGAAAATATATTGGCTTGAAAATCAAGAAAATTGACTTTTACCACGTTATTCTCCACAAACGGGATATTTTTTTCTTTCCGCTTTTTTTTTTTCTGCTCAGCTAGCTGGGCACTGGAAAATCATAGAGAGCTGTATAATAGCTCATTTTAAAGGAAATTGCAACATCTAGTCACTTTTGTATTTTATAATAAAGATCGAACTCTTCCCTATACTAACTTGCATAGGCAACTTTAATATAGTGAAGATTACAGTATTTATATTATACATCATTATAAATTATTAAAAGGTTCGAATTTTCGAAGATTATAGATTTAAAAATTTTCCCTCACCGGGAAGCGAACCCGGTCCTCTTAAGTGAAAGTTAACTATCCTAGCCACTAGACCAAATGAGACCATAAAGAATTATGATTTAACAACCATATGCATATTATTATTTCACCATACCAATTATCCGGGTTGCAGCGGTAGCTTGCAACCTAGTAAGAGACGATCACGTCCAATGTTAAGAAATGTAAAAACCCATAGTTCCTAAAAATATAATAAAGAACGACCTTTTGTCTATACTAAATTTTATACGCCACTTAATTATAGTATAGGTTAGTAATTCCACAGATAGCTTCGCACTGGAACATCTTAGAGAGTTGTTCAAAGGCTCATTATAAAGGAAATTAATGGGGTTAAAAACCTTTTTTAACTAAATTACATTAAAAGACGATCATTGGAATAACAAACAATTGCATACATTGGAATTAGCTAGCTACTTGATTGTTTGAGACTCGTCTCTTACTATTTCAAAGAAGAAAAAGCTGTAGGCTTTTTCCTGTGTGCAATCAGTTTAGGGATTATAGTAAAGAACGGACTCAAGTAATCTGGGTTGCAGCGGTAGCTAGCAACCTAGTAAGAGACGATCACGTCCAATGTTAAGAAATATAAAAACCCATAGCTCCTAAAAAAGGAGTCAGATCAAAACAAAAAGTACACCATTAGAACCGCCTTATCCGAAACCCCTGTATAGTAAACTTTCTGTCCCTTGGCTTGAACAGCAAGGGAAATATATTGGCTTGAAAATCAAGAAAAGTGGCAGCTACTACAACATTCTGCCTAAACGGGATATTTTTTTTTTATTTTTTTTTCAGAGATAGCTTGGCACTGGAACAGCGTAGAGAGTTGTTCAATATCCGGGTTGCAGCGGTAGCTAGCAACCTAGTGAGAGACGATCACGTCCAATGTTAAGAAATATTAAAACCCATATAGTCCTAAAAAAGGAGTCAGATAAAAATTATAATAAAGAACGACCTCTTTCCTATACTAAATTTTATAGGCCACTTAACTATAGTATAGGCGAGTACAGTTATTATATTTAAGGTCAATTACAGTAAAAATGAAAACAACAGAGATAGTATCTTGAAAAGAAAAAAGCAAAGGTATTCAACCGACCAGGTATATCGAGAAGTAATAATTGAGAGAGCAAAACAAAGGTATTCAACCGACACGGCGTATCGAGAAGTAATAATTGAGACAGCCAAACAAAAGTTCAAGGAGAGTTATCACAATGATGAAGATTACCGCATCAAATATAAGAAAAACCAAAAGCAAAGGTATTCAACCGTCCAGGTGTATCGAGAAGTAAAAATTGAGACAACCAAACAAAAGATCAAGGAGCGTTATCAAAATGATATACTTTATAGAGAAGCAACAATTGAGCAGGCTAGACAAAAGAGCAAGGAACGGTATGATAATGATGAAGATTACTGAAACAAACATAAGAAAAAAGTTGCTACCAGAATAATGGGTAGATACTGGGGTGACAAAAGCTATAATGAAAAAATTAAATTCTCTGCGAGGTTGTACCGAAGAACGCATAAGGACAAAGGGAAAAATTACATTCAGAAATACAAGAAGATGGCAAAAATGCAGGCTGATCTTTGTAAATTGAGAAACATTTTACGCATGTTTTATCGGGATCACGAAAAGTATTCAAAATTACAGATTAAAATTCTCTTTGAAAGAGCGGATGCTGTTGAAAAGTCGGCCAGAAATTCTTTGGCAAAGTTATAACTTGAAGCTTACTTATATAGCTTACTTATAACTTGTAGCGTTACTATTTCCTAGAGTTCGTTCTTTACCTTATGATTTATCAAGGAATATAATTAAAACAACGATGCATATAAGTAATCCTTTTATTACTTCAGTTACTAGGGTACCTTTTAATGTGATTTATTACTTCATTTACTATGGGCTACAGTTCGTTACTTAATGTAATATCATGACTTATATGTTACTCATACATTGTAAGTCTCTGATAGTACAGTGGTAACTATCCCTGCGTGTTATGCGGAAGACCCGGGTTCCATTCCCTGTCGGACAAAATTTTTAATATATTGAATTTAAAGCAGTATCTCTTACATTCAAAGTTGAAAAAAACTCAATTTAACTACCTCCTAGCTAAATATAATAACTCTAATATAAGTTAATATAGGCAAGAGGTCGTTCTTCAGCATAATTCGTTCTTAGTAATAATTTTCTCTTTTGAAATAGTAAGACTAGCCTCAAACAATCAATTAGCTAACTAAATCAATATAACTGTAATAGTTATAATTATGTAAACAAAAATCAAATATATTTGAAAAGACTGCAGTATGAAAATACATCAAAAATGCAGTTTTTTTCGACAAAATTGATTCTACTTTTAAATATATTTTATTTTTAATTACAAAAGGCACTAGATGTAGCTATTTCTTTTAAAATGAGCCATTATATAGCTCTCTATGATTTTCCAGTGCCCTGCTAGCTGAGGAGAAAAAAAGCGGAAAGAAAAAAAGATGCCGTTTGTGGAGAATACCGCGGTTAAAGTCAATTTTCTTGATTTTCAAGCCAACATATTTTTCTTGTTATTCAAGCCAAGGGACGGTAAGTTGCTATATAGAAGTTTTGGACAAGGCGGTTCTAACAGTGTACTTCTTGTTTTGATCTGAATCTTTTTTCAGAAGTTATGGGCTACTTTACTTTTTACTATGGGGCGTGATCGTCGCTTACTAGGCAGCTAGCTACCGCTGCAGCCACGATAAATAGTTCGCTCTATTATACATATTTCTTAACATCGGACGTAATCGTCTCTTACTAAGTTGTTAGCTACCACTGCAACCCGGATATATACCAAAGATCCCTTTTACTTTTCCCTGTTGCTTCACTTACTATGGGATAGACTTTGGTCCGTAATGTAACAAAATTAAAATTCCATTTTTTAGAGTTTCAGTTACTATTGAGACGAGTCGCTCTTAGCAGTTTGTTACCACAAACTGTTTGATAGAGGAGACAAAAAAGTTAATTGTTCCTCAATCTTATGGGATAATTTTTCACACATTTTTATCGCGTCTTAGACCTCATAAACTGAATGACATATTGATACTCCATGTCACCACTAGCACAGTGGAGTAAAGACTTACTTTTGGTGTCCGTTTTTAATTTTTTTAGAGTTCCGGTTACTATTGAGACGAGTCGCTCTTACTATACAGTTCGTTAACACGAACTGTTTGACGAGTTCATTTTTTACTATGGGGCGTGATCTTCTCTCACTAGGTGTCTAGCTACCGCTGCAACCCGGAACCATTATTTAAAATAATGATGCAATCATTGGATCTTTAAAGAGAATTCAATTTTTTTTAATTGATTAAAAAAAAGGCACTTGATCTAGCCATTGCCTTTAAAATGAGCCATTGAACAAATTTCTACAATGTCCCAGTGCCAAGCTATCTATGGAAAAGAAAAAAAAGAAAAAAAGGATATGTCGTTTAGGCAGAATCCTGTAGTAGCTGCCACTTTTCCTGATTTTCAAGCCAACATATTTCCCTTGCTGTTCAAGCCAAGGGACAGAAAGTTTCCTATATAAGGGTTTCGGACAAAGCAGTTCTAATGGTGTACTTTTGTTTTGATCTGACTCTGTTTGTAGGAGTTATGGGTTATTATATTTCTTAACATAGGACATGATCGTCTCTTACTAAGTTGCTAGCTACCGCTGCAACCCGGATCTTTATGTCAAAAAATGTGTCGATCCTTTGTGTACTAAGTCCAATGTATGCAATGGTTTGTTATTCCAATGATCGTCTTTTAATATAATCCTCAGCCCTGACTTATTCCTAGTTTAAGCCAGGTAGTCTTATTATCACTAATTCTCAAACTAAGTTTTGTACATTGATCTTTAAAACTCCCAAAAACCCATTCATTTCGCTAAGTTTTATTTAGGACACTCATCATTTTCGTACTCTACTAGAGTTTATAAGTCTATTAATCCGTTAAAGTTTTACCTTTGCATTGATACTGTGTTCTACCACTGCCTTTGCCATGTTCCTTAGCACAAATTTTGACCGGTTTTAGCCCTTATAAACGGCACTAGAACTAAGAATTTTATATCAAGTGAGCCCTTCCGTAATTTTCTATTACCAATTATTCTATTTGATGGTCTCCGGGGAAAACAATTAATAATAATACATAAGAGACACATCGCTTTTAACTATACAAACCCTATGGTGAAAGCAGCTGTTTTCTTGACCTACGAGTTCAGCAGCACATTAAAATTGAAAGTTTTATTAAAACAGTCACAGAACTTAAAAAAATGTTTAGTTCAAAACAATTTCAAATACTTCCTTGGAAATACGCTATCAAACAATTGTCTAGCAGCTCTTGAAGCGCAACAAAATGCTCGGTTGCAACAAGAACATAAATTTGCATATGAAAGAACTGAAGCTGAATTGGCCAGCCATGAAAAAACAAACAGAGAAAAAAAATGCTCAAGATAAGGAAGACAAACGGGACTACGGCCAGTAGAAGGAAAAGACAAACTAAAACGACGCGGATATTTCGCCTGTATCTGTAAATTTCATATCTTGAAATTTTTTCTCCTTCTTTTTATTAATTTGCACATTTATATGGTCATCATGCTGACTTCTCAATATATTATGATGCTGCATTGATGATCAAGGTGGACAGTTCTGTCAACACTTCAAAAGTCTTGAAGGTATAGCATTTAGGTAAATGAGACGCACATGTGACGGATGAGTGTTACGCAGCATCAAAAAACAATATTCGGAAAGTCATATAAAAGTTAAATAATATTTATAAATTAATACAAATTACTTTATTAGTTAGAAGTGAAAATTTTTACATGAATATTTGCCATTTGAGGAAAAAAAACTTTAGAGAGAATATTAGAAATAGTAATTTATGTCAATTTAAGAAGCTGTTGAAGAATGAATTACTTTCTGAATATGATTTAAATGATTAATGCAATAGGATGGATAGTTGATAGATTAAAATAATTTTAAATTATTAAATATTATGTTTTATTTTTATTGAGGTGTGTTAAGGAAAGACTTGAGTGTGGAGTGTTAAGCGAGTGGTCGCTGGGAATTTGATACTGTAGTTGTGTTTTATAATCATCAAATAAACTCAACCCAAGCACCCCCCCCTCCTGGAAAATATATGTACACTTCGCAGTAACAAATTCTATACGTAAACAATGGGCAAATTTTATAACGATTTTGGGGGAAAATGGGAAAAAAGAACACACATCTGTGAGCTTTTTTTCTGCCAAATTATAGAAAATTTCACATTTTTTTCAGATAGGAGCTTGAAACCTCTATAGAAGGGTTCTCTAATACGTTGAATCTGATTGTGTGATTTTCATTAAAATTCTTTGACTTTTAGGGTGTGTTTCCCCCTTTTTCAAAAATCAGGCAAATATCAGGCTCGTAGCCATTTATGTGTAACACTAAGCTTAGTGAATCTTATATATTATTATTTGAAAAAAACTACGTTTTCTAAAGAGTTAAAGAGGCTGAGTCACAAGTTCGAACCTTAAAACGTACAGGGATTAGGAGGTACAGTTGGGGGGCTGCCGCCCCCCAAACCCCCGCCTCCGTATATAAAAGGGGCTGTGCCCTCCTCAACGCCTCGCTCTTTACGCTAAAGTTTTTATTGTTTAAAAAAAAAGAGTTGTGAGAAAGTCAAACTTGGACAACGTTAAAGGGGGGCTGTGGTCGGAGGGTCGAAACTTCCGGTCCACTTTTACCCATGAAGATAAAGTCGGAGGGGGGTGAAATTTTGCACGTTTCTTAGTTGGAGCTCGGGCTACAAAATGCAATCATCGCTGTCTCTCTGCAACCGCTAGGACCGGAAATCGCTTAACATTGTGGTGGGTCGCCTCTTTATAGAGGCACAAGTGTGCCTCCTTGATTAAATAAAAAAAAACAGTTTTTTTTAACTGAAAGTATGGAGCGACACTAAAGCTTAAAACGAACAAAAATTATTCCCTTTATATCTTTTCAACAAGTTATAAACAGTAGCCTTATCAATGTGATTATAATAACTTTATATTCGTTCTTTATTACAAATTAAATAAAAAAAACAAGTTTTTTAAACTGAAAGTAAGGAGCGACATTAAAACTTAAAACGAACAGAAATTATTCCGTATATGAAAGGGGCTGTCCCCTCCTCAACGCCTCGCTCTTTACGCTAAAGTTTTTTATTGTTTTAAAAAATAAAGTTGTGAGACAGAGTCAAACTTTAGCGTAAAGAGCGAGGCGTTGAGGAGGGGACAGCCCCTTTCATATACGGAATAATTTCTGTTCGTTTTAAGTTTTAATGTCGCTCCTTACTTTCAGTTTAAAAAACTTGTTTTTTTTATTTAATTTCTGATCGTTTTTTAGTTAATGCAGCTTTTATTTGCATAAAAATTTTACTTTTCTTTTGCTAAATGGATGTCTTTACAAATTAACTTACGTAACTAACTTCTATATTCGTATATTTTTCTTCTGGCAAAAAATACAAAGTTGCAGATTTTGCAGATATGAGCTTGAAACCTATGTAATAGGGTTTTCTGATACGCTGAATCTGACGGTGTGATTTTCATTAAAATTCTTTCACTTGTAGGGGATGTTTCCCCCCTCTTTAAAAAATCGAGTAAATTTTCTCAGGCTCGTAGCCTTTGATGAGTAATACTAAACTTAATAAAATTTATATATTTAGGATCAGCATTATAAACACATTCTTTTGATACATTTATTGACATCAAAATTTCGTTTCTAAAAGTTTCGATTACTATTGAGCCGTATCGCTTGTTTTTTTATTGTTTTTCTTTATTACGTATATGTTATTACTTATATGAAGGGGTTCTCCCCTTAGTCAATACCACGCTCTTTACGTTAAAAGTTAAAAACAATTTTGATTCACAAACCCCTGAATCACAAAGGCCGTTTAATTAGAATAGATAGCTCTTTTGAAAGCACTAAAAAAAACTGTAGCGTAAAGAGCGAGGTATTGACTTGGGGGAGAACCCCCTCACATACGTTATAATTTTTGTTCGTTTTAAGTTCTAATATTCCTTCTTACATTTCAGTTGAAAAAACTTGTTTTTTTTTTATTTAACTTCTGATCGTTTCTTAAATAATGCTTGGAAATCCGGCGCCCCCTTCATAGAAATGTCCCTTACCCCAAAGAAACATCCTCCACGGAAATATTCTCCAGAGTAATCCCCTCCTCTAGCCCCCCTCCAGAAAAAATCCTTCCTGAAAATGGTTGTATACTTCCCAATAACCAATAAATAATGCTGGCAAGTCCGGCGCCCCCTTCATGGCATTTTCCCTTCCCCCATGAAAACTTCCTTTATGGAAAGATCCTTCCATATAGCCCCCGACCCTCTCCTTCCCCCACCTACCAGAAAAAATCTCCTCTGAAAAAGTCTGTATACTTCCCAATAACCAATACTATATGTTAACATTGAGTAAAGTTCATAACTTTCAGCCCTCCCCCTGGGGACTTTGGGGGATCAAGTCATCCTAAAAGACATTTTTATCATATTTTCGACCATGCTGAACAAAATGGATATCTCAAAATTTTGATCGGGTGACTTTGGGAAAAAAATGAGCGTGGGAGGGGGCCTAGTTGCCCTCCATTTTTTTGGTCACTTAAAAAGGGCACTAGAACTTTTAATTTCCGTTCCAATGAGCCCTCCCACGATATTCTAGGACCACTGGGTCGATACGATCACCCCTGGGGAAAAAAAAAAAAAAAAAAAACAAACAAACAAATAAACACGCATCCGTGATCTTTCTTCTGGCAAAAAATGGAAAATTCCACATTTTTGTAGATAGGAGCTTGAAACCTCTACAGTAGGGTTCTCTGATACGCTGAATATGATGGTGTGATTTTCATTAAGGTTCTATAGCTTTTAGGGGGTCTTTCCCCCTTTTTTCGAAAATCAGCCAAATTTTCTCAGGCGCGTAACTTTTGATGGGTAGCACTAAACTTGATGAAAGTTATATATTTGAAATCAGCATTGAAATCTGATTCTTTTGATATATCTATTGGTATCAAAAACCCGTTTTCTAGAGTTTCGGTTACCATTGAGCCGGGTCGCTCCTTACTTACAGTTCGTTACCACGAACTGTTTGAAAGAAAAAAAGATGCCTTACGTGGAGAATATTGTGGTTACAGCCAATTTTCTTAATTTTCAAGCCAATATATTTTCCTTGTTATTCAAGCCAAGGAACAGAAAGTTTGCTATATAGAGGTTTTGGACAAGACAGTTCTAATAGTGTACTTTTTGTTTTGATCTGAATCTATTTTCAGGAGTTATTGCTTACTTTAGGTTTTACTATTGGACGTGATCGTCCCTTACTAGGTTGCTAGCTACCGCTGCAACCTGGATAATGATTGCTTCAAAAATCAAATATCTTTGAAAAGACTGCACTATGAAAACACACCAAACATGCAGTTTTTTTGACAAAATTGATTTCTTATTTAAAAATAATTTGTTTTAATTACAAAAGTTTTTTAACCCCATTAATTTCCTTTAGAATGAGCCATTGAACAACTCTCTACAATGTTCCAGTGCCAAGCTATCCGTGGAAAAGAAAAAAAAGATGCCGTTTAGGCAGAATGCTGTGTTAGCTGCCATTTTCTTTTTATTTTCAAGCCAATATATTTCCCTTGCTGTTCAAGCCAAGGGACAGAAAGTTTCCTATACAGGAGTTTCAGACAAGGCGGTTCTAATGGTGTACTTTTTGTTTTGATCTGACTCTTTTTTTTTAGGAGTTATGGGTTTTTATATTTCTTAACATTGGACGTGATCGTCTCTTACTAGGTTGCTAGCTACCGCTGCAACCTGGATTATTTATGATCTCCTAATGATCGTCTTTTAATATAACTTCAGTTACTATGGACTAAAGTTCGCTCTTTAATATAACTAAACAAAACTTCTATTAATAAATGCTACATGAAATCCTCTTGACTGACACAATTTATGATGAACTATGTCGATCCTTTATGTAAAATCAGTTGCAACTGGGGTTTGTTCAATACTATATTTATGTACATAAAATACTACACCTTTGGTCCTTATATATGCTTCATGATTCGTTCTTTACTATACTGATTACAAACAGGAAAAAGCCTACGGCTTTTTCTTCTTTGGAGTAGTAAGAGACGACTCTCAAGGAATCAGGCAGCTAACCAAGTCTAACGTATGCAATGGTTTGTTCTTGTAATGATCGTCTTTTAATATAACTTTACCACGAGCTGTTGATTGCTTCAAAAATCAAATATCTTTGAAAAGACTGCAGTATGGAAAGACATCAAAAATATAATTATTAGTGAAAAAATTTATTCTGTTTTAAAAATAATTTGTTTTAGTTACTAAAGGTTTGTAACCCCATTATTTCCTTTAAAATGAGCCATTGAACAACTTTCTACGATGTTCCAGTGCCAAGCTATCTGTGGAAAAGAAAAAAAGATGCCATTTAGGCAGAATGCTGTAGTAGCTGCCTCTTTTCTTGATTTTCAAGCCAATATATTTCCCTTGCTGTTCAAGCAAGGGGACAGAAAGTTTCCTATATAGGAGTTTCGGACAAGGCAACCTGGACTAGGCTGCTAGCTACCGCTGCAACCCGGATGCCCCATTTCTAAGGAACTGCATCGCACTTGTATGTATATCCTGATGCTATAATAACATTAGCTACAAGTGGTATGGAGAAATATAATTTTTAGTAAAGATATATATTTTTTTAATTACAAAAGGCCGCTTATGCAGAATATCTTTGTTTCAGTCACTTTTCTTGATTTCCAAAGCAACATATTTCCCTTGTTGGTCGATCCAAGGAACGGTAATTTTCCTATATAGAGTTTTTGGACATGGCGGTTCTAATAGTGTGCTTCGTTTTTGATCTGACTCTATTTTTAGGAATTATGAGTTTTTTTTTAGTTTTTACTATCGGACGTGATTGTCTCTTACTAGGTTGCTTGCTACCGCTGGAACCAGGACTGTAGAGGGGTATACTATAGTTAAGTCACCTATAAAAGTTGGTATAGGCAATAGTTCGTTCTTTACTGTAAATAAACTGCAAAAATATTTGTGGTATCTGAGCAATGATTTTTTTTTTTTTTGCCAAGTAATTACCTCTTAAACATAATAATAAAAATAATTTGTTTTAATTAAAAAAGGTTTTTAACCCAATTAATTTCCTTTAAAATGAGCCATTGAACAACTCTCTACAATGTTCCAGTGCCAAGCTATCTGTGGAAAAGAAAAAAAAGATGCTGTTTGGGCAGAATGCTGTAGTAGCTGTCACTTTTCTTGAATTTCAAGCCAATATATTTCCCTTGCTGTTAAAGTCAAATGACAGAAAATTTCCTATATAGGGGTTTTGGACAAGGCAGTTCTAATGGTATACTTTTTGTTTTGATCTGACTTTTTTTTAGGATTTGTGGGTTTTTATATTTCTTAACATTGGACGTGATCGTCTTTTACTAGGTTGCTAGCTACCGCTGCAACACGGATTATATTTAACTTGTGGCAAGCTTTTTGTAGAATTACTAACCTAAACTTTAATTAAGTGGCGTATGAAACTTAGTATAGGCAAGAAGTCGTTCTTTATTATAATATGGAATATAAAGTTTAATATAGCTTTGAAGCAGTTTTAGTGGAAAAATTTATTCTGTTTTAAAAATAATTTGTTTCAGCTATAAAAAGTTTTTAACCCAATTAATCTTCTTTAAAATGAGCCATTGACCAACTCTCTACGATGTTCCAGTGCCAAGCTATACAAACCTAATTGACAAACACCGTTTATGATGAGCTATATCGGTCCTTTATGTAATTATATTTCTTAACATTGGACGTAATCGTCTCTTACTAGGCTGCTAGCTACCGCTGCAACCCGGATTCCTTTAAAATGAGCCATTGAACAACTCTCTACGATGTTCCAGTGCCAAGCTATCTATGGAATATAAAGTTTTAATATAGCTTTACCACGAACTGTTTGATTGCTTCAAAAATCAAATATCTTTGAAAAGACTGCAATGTGAAAAGACATAAAAAATGCAGTTTAAAAGGAAAAAAAAATTATTCTGTTTAAAAAATAATGTGTTTTAGTAACAAAAGGTTTTTAACCTAATAAATTTACTTTAAAATGAGCTATTGAACAACTCTCTACGATGTTCCAGTGCCAAGCTATCTGTTGAAAAGAAAGAAGATGAAGAAAAAAAAATATGCCATTTACGCAGAATGCTGTAGTAGCTGCCACTTTTCTTGATTGTCAAGCCAATATATTTCCCTTGCTGTTCAAGCCAAGGGACAGAAAGTTTCCTATAGAGGGGTTTCGGATAAGGCGGTTCTAATGGTGTACTTTTTGTTTTGATCTGACTCTTTTTGTTTAGGAGTTATGGGTTTTTATATTTCTCAACATTGGACGTGATCGTCTCTTACTAGGTTGCTAGCTACCGCTGCAACACGGATGTTCAGGCCCAAACCCTACTGCCCCTGCGTGTCTACCTGCTGACAGGTTATCTTCAAGAGGCCAAACTTATATTTTTGTTCTTCCCTAAAATGAATCGGCATAAATAAGACTCATAATCTAAAGGCAGGGGTTTTCAATTATAGGAAAAATTGACAAGAAGCAGATAGATACGTATGATCAATAACATTCAAATGATCCATTAAATATCCCACTACGATGTTGGACTAAGCTGCTAGTTTTGCTAGTCAGCAGACGATTCATGAAGATTAATGAGTGGGCTGGGAGGGGGAGTAAGCAAAAGAGGACACTTTAGACCACACGTTAAAAGTTTCCAATCATAGAGATTATAATATATCCTTTTTATGCTTCCTAGCCATTCCACTCGAGAAATGGCACCAAAAATGTCATTTTTGGCACTCAATTTGGCACTTGAAGATGGCGTTATTGATACAAATTTATAAAAAGCATGAAGATATGATTAGTTTCTTTTAAATAAGTTATTCAACATCTCTTTAGGAGGCTGCGGTATAGTCTGTTAGCCTGGTAAAAAAGGATATCAGGGAAGGTCTAGGCGTTTCCCCCTCTGGAGAACATTTCCCCAGATTCCCTTGAATAACTCTAGATGCTAATAACAAGGGAAATTAAAAGTTCTACTCACCTGTTTAAGTCAGAGGCAATACTTTAGCGTTCCCACATAAGAGCCATAAGGGTTCAACGTGTTAATATTTTTTGTCAACAGGCACTTCATATGGAAGGGGTGGTCGCCTAAACTTCGGAGGGGGCTCATTCGATTTCAAATTAAAGTTTCTAGTGCCCTTTTAAGAGTCAAAAGTGTTTGGAGGTAGCAAGCCACCCGCACACCCTTGTTTCCCCAAACGATAGTAATTTCGTTAAAAATTGTCCAAAGGTCCCATACCCTGCCTCCGGGTTTGACAACCACTCTTCCAGCACCCTGGACAAGGACTGTAAGCTACGTAAGTTGTTTTTTGTTGAGATGCAAGGTTTTTATAATCAAAAACTTATAACATCAGTTGAAATTAGATTCATACATGCTGCAAACTGTGTTTACCTTAAGATACTCATATTTTAATTTGAGACACGTACTTGTGATTTCAAAATTCCTTAAATCCAACTCTCGTGAATATCAAACACCAATTGTGATATTGGACTAGTAAAACTATACAGTTTGTCATAAATATACTGGTTACAAAAATACAGCAAAGAGGTATATCTTAACTGCATGGTTTTGCCTGGAGATAAAATATAACACACACAAGAAAAACGTGATTTTCTTTTGAAACACACAAGAACAGAAAATTTCCAAATGAAATTCCAATGACAACTAAACAGGAAATCCCCCCCCAAAAATGAAATTTTCCGTGAGGGGGATTTCTGGAAGGGAAAGGCCGGCTCCCATCAGGGCACATCAATGGAAAAAAAAGTGATCTTCCCTGTTGTTCAAGGCGAGGGACTGTAATTTTTCTGTTAAAGCTTTTCGACCATGGTGATCCCAATGGTTAATTCTTCTGATACCAATGGTTAATTCTTCATTTCAATCCAAAGCCATTTTCAAGAGGTTCCAAGTTCTTTTTCGAGATTCACATATATTTGTTTTCATACTATATTTTTATTATTAAGACCAACCAAAATAATAGTTACAATTCTTGAATCAGCTTCAAATGACAATTTTTCCTCGCTAAACAATTTTTTCAAGAGCACGTTTTTTCTGTCTGAAAAATATTTGTATTTGTTTGGGAAAATAACTTGCCTTCATATCCAATATAAGCTCAGAAGGTGTATGAATGGGGTTCAACCTCCATTTTATGCAAAATTCAGCTCACGGTGCCGTTTTTCCAACTAGAAACTACTTCTGTGAAAAGAACCCAAGAGTGGATGTGTCGGCCATTCTTCGTTAAGTAATTACCCTCAAAAGTTTGTGAAAAACCCCGTGCAATGGGCTAATAGCTTTAATTTTTGTATAATATTTAGTTGCTAGCATATTTCTTCTTACTTCCAATGACTGTATACTAGATATTGCTCGGAATTTATGACTTAGAGTATTGTTGTGAAAATCGAAGGCTAATTTTTTTGCTATATTTTGGTGATTCTCAATCTTTGGCCAACTTGCGTCTGCCAACAGTAGCATCGAGCATTTTTCTAGATTCCAAATAAAGTTGCGATTATTTTTTTTAAGGATTTTTTTTCAGCGAAACACCACTGCTAATCGGTATTTTCATTTATTTCTTCTTCGCTTTTACAATTAGTTTACTATTCTATCGAATTCGTACTCAAAAGCGAAGCTAGATGATAAACAATTGTTTTTATTAGTTGAATCATCCTTTACAATCTCCTATATGCAATCAAGTATTGGTGTGTACACTGAAAAATAAGCTGGAAACATGCAAGTTAACGCAGAATAATTTTGTAACCATTAAAAATGACATGGGCCATAGAAAAAGAAAAAAAAAGAAGAAAGAAAACAAAGTTGAAATTATGTCATTATAAAAATCGCGAAAGGGGTGAAGGCCTGAGCTGCTGACTGTAGCGAATAAACCAAAGACAGAGAGGTAACAATATCAGTGAAGCCAGCTTTATACTAGCGAATATTTTATTTTGCTAGTATCACATATAATCTTTAATTCCCACCCTCTGAAATGTGAAAAAAATTACAGATCAATATGAACTTTGGTTACTATTTAATTGACAAAGTAGAGCCTTTCATAGTTTGCCCCCCCCCACCCGAAATAAATAGCTGGATTCATACTGAATATAATTCTGGCTGCACTCACCCACTTTAGATTCCTTTATGTACCAACGATCCTTAGTGCAAGCTATACTACTTAAGAATTCGAAACATATCTCGCTTTCTGTTTTAATTAAATATTTCGTAAGGATATATTTCTCTAGAGGTACTTTTCCTAGGCCTACAGTTTATTTGAGATAAGATAAAGCAAGAAACGTTCTTAATTAGAGCCCACGTTATTAAGAACGGCAATTCTTTAAGACCTAAAAAATTATGCAATACCGTAAATACGTTTTTAATAAGCAGACCGAGAAACAGTATTATAGACCAGCCAAAATCATCTTCAAAAGTTGAGTCCGTTGATTTATGTTTCTTATTAATACATGTTCGATTAAGTTAATCTTGATGTTGCATTAGTAAATTCTTCATCAAAACAATTTCGATTTTTTTTTCATTTAAATTTGTCATTTAGCGATCCAGACTGACGCCAGTACAAGGCACGAATTAATTTTTAACTATCATTAGTGAAAAAGCAGAATTCGAAGAAACGAAGACTTTCGGAATAGTTGAGTAGAAAGTTTTCCACTCTCTTGGGAAAAAGTCGATGTTTATAGCAATTTTGTTGGCTCACTCGCAGGCAAGACTAGCTCCAGTAACTGTGGCTGAAATGAAAACCAAGACATAGTCTAGGTACATACTCATAGAGCCCAAATCTTCCCATTTTTATGATTTCCCTTCAATTCCAACCGCATAATTCACCTGTTTCTTACGTTTTTTTAATCTACCCCACCCCCATTGTTCCAAAATACATTTTCATGTATATGCTAGCCATATTCAGAACCTAATTTGGTAACAACTAAGGAAAATTTATTTAAACAGCCGTTATTTCTTCAAAAAGGACATGGCTTCACACACTACTCTAAATTTTGAGGTGAATGTTGGAGCAAACAGGCCTCATCCTCCTGGCCACAGTTTTCTACAGAAATACCGTTTCTAGTTTCAAGCTTGACAGAAATGAATCATAGCATACTACTACTAACACCTCAAAGTAGCAGCGAGGCACCTGAAGCCAATACAGGTACTAACAGTCCTCCTTCACACCAATCTATCCAAAGACTCACTGTTTGTCCCACCCATGAATTTCCAGTTTCTTTTTAATGCTTTGTTATTATCTCAGCCCTCCCTATTCGAAGACAAACTGCCTCTTCTTTAAAACCAGACGGGTGGCCAAGCAGGAGAGTCTGTGCCAACATGTCATCCTTCCTCGGTAAAACGTGCCCTAGCCATCTTAACCTTCATTTCATTACAGCCGAAGCAAAAGCGATGGAACTCAATTTTTCTTATAGCTAATTATTTGATATATGATAAGTCAAAAGAGTACCTAACACTGTCCTAAGACCATTCCTCTGGAAAATATTTAGAAATCTCCCTCTCCTTTCGAAGCCCTCATAGTGCACAGCCATTATTGACCGACTACCATTCCGATGGTTTCCAATATCCTAAAATTAGCTCGTAGACATATCTTACTATCCTTCCAAACTTATTTCAACTGCATAAAAAAAAACCTTGGCTACTTTTTAATCTTCCTTCATCCACCCTCTTTGCTAATAATAATATCCAGGCACGAGAGGCTACATACTTTATCGATTTCCTCGTTATCTAACACCATCCTTTCACCCTCTTTTATTTTTAGTTAAAGCGACCTAGTCTTCTTAACATTAATTTCCAAACTTGTTCTTGCACTCTAAACTCTCCAAAGCTCCATAAATTATTCATTTCGCTAACATTTTTTTATCTTGGAAACTCAAATCTACGAGAATATCTAGAACAACCTAAGCAAAGTTGAGTTTTGGCTTCTTATTTTACGCCATATTCTCCCTTAGCCTTATCCATGGCCTTATAAGTCCATTAAAATAATACATTATCAGGGATTGGACACAAACCTGCCTCCACAAATGATTAATATAAAAAAATTTTTTCCACAAAATAAGTTTGTCCTTATCACTAGTTTGTCCCTTCTCCAAGATCCAGCGCTCATACAACTTAAAGGAATTTGAATTAAACAAGGCTAAAATTTAATTAATATCTTTGTAGAAACCCGAACTTGTATGTCGTCACTCAACTATATAACAAACATCATCCGAATGTCACAATTAGCAATGTCCGGGGTTTTATGGAGTTGGACTCCAAAGCTTCTAGATAAATCATTAATTTTGATAATTCCATATTTATAAAAGTAAAATTAGTATATGAAAAGGATTTTAAACTTATCTGGGAAGATTGTGCTTATTTATTTTGTATTTATGCATAATATTTGTTTTATGGCTACGTATTTTGTATATGGATGAAAATTCTAAAATTCTTAGTGAGTATTATTATATCATCCACTCAATTGTTCAATCATTTTTCATATAGTTTCTTCTCCAGTCAGGTTTCAAGTTGGGCTCAAAACCCCTATGCCTTCCCAAGGCCAGAACATAATTTGCATTTTACTGAAAAAAATACAAATGAATGTGCATTGTCAGTTTAATATACATATGCTGATATCTAGTAATCAAAATGTTAATATTACTTGGTTTATTAAATTTATAAAAGTAAAAACATTTATATTTTTTCAGTAAAGTGCAAATTATGTTCTGGCCTTGGGAAGGCATAGGGGTTTTGAGCCCAACTTATGTTAATTTCTGCTTGTTTTGAGTTTGACTCGGTTATTTATTGTAATTTCTGTTCGCTTTGGATTTCATTTATTTATGGATGCTGATTTGTGATAGTTTCACGCTTGGTAGATTATTTGATTTTATCTTTGGTCATTTTTTGTTTAATGGAGTTCTTTACTTTTCTTTGAAAAACTTATTTTGTGGAAAAATATTTTCTTAATTAATTTCTGTTCGTTTTGTATTGACATAGTCTTTTCAGAGAAAAAGAAAATAATACTTTAAATCTTTTCGTTTTTTTTTAAGTTTAGCCTGCTATTTTTATGCTGGAGAAAAAATTTCAGCAATTTTTAACAACAAACACCCTCTTAAAAATCTGGACACAAATAGTAGTGTTTAATTTAGTTTCATACCTCCTCTAGTTGACCTGAAATGGAAAACTTGATACTATTCGCAAAAAAATCTGTTTACTTTCTTTGGTAGCTTGGATACATTTACGCTATTTTGATTTGGTTAAATTTTAAGAGCATAAGCAGCCCCGAAAGTTTGAACATAATACCCTGAGTCGTTCTTAGGATACTGCTGAGAAGCCTTATTGGGAATTAGCATTAACACAGGGCATTTTGATTTAATCTTATGGCAACATTTAGTTTTCAAACATAAAGTCAAATGGGAGTGTGGGCGAGAGAGGGGGTTTAGTTTCACTCCAATCACTTTCGACCATTAAAAAGGGCATCAGCCCTTTCTATTTTCAATCGAATGAGCCCTTTTCGAAGTTCCTAAGACAAGTCCTTCGATGCAAAGTGCCCTGGTCTAAACAACAACAACAACAAAAAGATAATACATTATACCCACATCGATCTTTACTATAAAAATGTCAAGCCTTCCAATCATTTTCGACTATTAAAAAGGGCACTAGGCCTTTCGATTTCCAATCGAATAAGCCCTTTTTGAGTTTCTACGACAACGCTTCCTATAAACACCTTATATACCCCCAGGGCATAAATTACAACCCTTACCCTAAGGGCTGTGAGGGTGGTTGTCATCCTCTAAGACCTAATTTCCAGAACTTTCAACTAGGTTAAACAAAATGGCTATCTCAAAATTTTGATTGGATGTGTCTGGGAGAATGGTGGGCGTGAGAGGGGCTTTAGTCTTTCTCCAATCACTTTCAACTTTAAAAAAAGGCACTAGCCCTTTCAATTTCCAATCAAATTAGCCCTTTTGAAGTTTCTACGACAAAGCTTTCAATAAAAACCTTATATGCCCCCAGGGGATAACTTACAACCCTCGCCCTGAATGCTGGGGGGGGGGGGGTGTCAACCTCAAAGACCTGATTGCCAGAAATTTCTACTACTTTGAACAAAATGGCCATCTGAAAATTTTGATTGGATGTGTTTGGGGGACTGGTGGGTGTGAGAGGGGGGTTAGTTACCCTCCAATCACTTTCAATTATTAAAAAGGGCACTAGCCCTCTCAATATTCAATTGAATGAGCCCCTTTTGAAGTTTTTACGACAACTCTATCATTAAAAACTTTATATGCCCCCAGGGCATAACTTACAACCTTTGCCCTGGGGACTCTGGGGGGCTTGTCATCCATAAATACATAATTTCCAGAACTTTCAACAACGTTGTACAAAATGGCTATCTCTAGACTTTGATTGAATGTGTTTGGGGAAATGGTGGGCGTGAAAGGGGGGTTAATTACTCTCCACTCGCTTTCGACTATTAAAAAGGGCAATTTCAATTTCCAATCAAATGAGCCCCTTTTGAAATTTCTACAACAACTTTCTATATAAACCTTATATTCCCCCAGGGCATAACTTACACTGAGGGCTCTGATGGGGTTATCATCCTAAACGACCTAATTTCCTGAACTTTCGACTACGTTGAACAAAATGGATGTCTCAAAATTTTGATTAGATGTGTTTGGGGAAATGGTGGGCGTGAGAGGGGGATTAGTTGTCCTTCAATCACTTTTGACTATTAAAAGAGCACTAGCCCTTTCAATTTCCAATTGAATGAGCCCTTTTTGAAGTTTTTACAACATCGCTTTCTATAAAAACCTTACATGCTCCCAGGGCGTAACTTACAACCCTTGCCCTGAAGGCTGTGGGGGAGTGTCCTCCTCAAAAAAATAATTTTTATCTGGAAATTAGCTACGCTGAACAAAATGGCTATCTCAAAACTTTGATTGGATGTGTTTGGGGGAATGATGGGCGTGGGGGGGGGGCTAGTTGGCCTCCAATCACTTTCGACTATTAAAAAAGGCACTAGCCTTTTGAATTTCCAATCGAATGAGTCTTTTTTGAAGTTTCTACGACAACACCTTCTATAAAAACCTTATATGTCCCCAGGGCATAACTTACAACCCTTGCCCTGAAGGCTGTGGGGGAGTGTCCTCCTCAAAAACATAATTTCTATCTGGAAATCAACTACGCTGAACAAAATGGCTATCTCAAAATTTTGATTGGATGGGTTTCGGGAAATGGTGGGCGTGGAAGGGGTGTTAGTTGCCTTCCAATCACTTTCGACTATTAAAAAGGGCACAAGCCACTCCAATTTCCAGTTGAATGAGCCCTTTTCGAAGTTTCTACGACAACTTCTTTGATACGAAATGCCTTGCTCTAAAGGAAAAAATAATAAATGATACATTGTGCCAACAACGTTCTTATATGCCCTCAAGATAAAAAAGGTAAATAAAGGTAAATAATACGGCATTGGACTTTACTGTCCCTATCGGCGGTGCTGATCTCTGTTTCTCGGCCCTTCAGCCAGAAAGTGCAATGGGGGGCTGGGGGCCAACCATCCTGTGCTTTTGCACACCCTTCCTGTTTACCTTCCCCAGAATTTCCAGATTTCTAGAGCTGGGTCAACTCTGGCTGAGCTTACAGAGTCACACCACTGACCCCCGTCCCAAACCAAATAACTAAGTACACTAGGATTCGAACCCTCGCCCTCTCGGATAAAGAATCCTAAACCCAGCGCATCAATCCACTCGGCTAGGGATATGCCCTCAAGGCATAACTTCAAACCCTTGCCCCGAGGGTTGTGGGCGAGTGTCCTCATCAAAATTATGTTTTCTATCGGGAAATCAACTACGCTGAACAAAATGGCTATCTCAAAATTTTGATTAGATATGTTTGGGGGAATGATGGGCGTGGGGGGGGGGATAGTTGCCCTCCAATCACTTTCGACTATAAAAAAGTGCACTAGCCTTTTGAATTTACAATCGAATGAGACTTTTTTGAAGTTTCTACGACAACGCCTTCTATAAAAACCTTATATGCCCCCAGGACATAACTTAAAACCCTTGCCCCGAGGGTTGTGGGAGAGTATCCTCCTCAAAACATATTTTCTATCTGGAAATCAACTATGCTGAACAAAATGGCTATATCAAAATTTCGATTGGATGAATTTGGGGAATGATGGGCGTGGGGGGGGGCTAGTTGCCCTCCAATCACTTTTGACTATTAAAAAGGGCACTAGTCCTTTGAACTTCCAATCGAATGAGCCTTTTTTGAAATTTCTACGACAACGCCTTCTATAAAAACCTTATATGCCCCCAGGGTATAACTTACAACCCTTGCCCTGAAGGCTGTGGGGGAGTTTCCTCCTCAAAAACATAATTTCTATCTGGAAATCAACTACGCTGAACAAAATGGCTATCTCAAAATTTTGATTGGACGTGTTTCGGGAAATGGTGGGCGTGGAAGGGGTGTTAGTTGCCTTCCAATCCCTTTCGACTATTAAAAAGGGCACAAGCCACTCCAATTTCCAGTTGAATGAGCCCTTTTCGAAGTTTCTACGACAACTTCTTCGATACGAAGTGCCTTGCTCTAAAGGAAAAAAATAATAAATGATACATTGTGCCAATATCGTTCTTGTATGCCCTCAAGATAAAAAAGGTAGATAAAGGTAAATAATACGGCATTGGACTTTACAGTCCATACCGGCAGTGCTGATCTCTGTTTCTCGGCCCTTCAGCCAGGAAGTGCAATGGGGGGCTGGGGGCCAACCATCCTGTGCTTTTGCACACCCTTCCTGTTTACCTTCCCCAGAATTCCCAGATTTCCAGAGCTGGGTCAACTCTGGCTGAGCTTACAGTCACACCACTGATCCCCATCCCAAACCAAATAACTGGATACACTAGGATTCGAACCCTCGCCCTCCCGGATAAAGAATCCTAAATCCAGCGCACCAATCCACTCGGCTAGGGATATGCCCTCAAGGCATAACTTCAAACCCTTGCCCCGAGGGTTGTGGGGGAGTGTCCTCCTCAAAAACATATTTTCTATCCGGAAATCAATTACGCTGAACAAAATGGCTATCTCAAAATTTTGATTGGATATGTTTGGGGGAATGATGGGCGTTGGGGGGGATGGTTGCCCTCCAATCACTTTCGACTATAAAAAAGTGCACTATCCTTTGAATTTCCAATCGAATGAGACTTTTTTGAAGTTTCTACGACAGCGCCTTCTATAAAAACCTTATATGCCCCCAGGACATAACTTAAAACCCTTGCCCCAAGGGTTGTGGGGGAGTATCCTCCTCAAAAACATATTTTCTATCTGGAAATCAACTATGCTGAACAAAATGGCTATCTCAAAATTTCGATTGGATGAGTTTGGGGGAATGATGGGCGTGGGGGGGGGGCTAGTTGCCCTCCAATCACTTTCGACTATTAAAAAGGGCACTAGCCCTTTGAATTTCCAATCGAATGAGCCTTTTTTGAAATTTCTACGACAACTCCTTCTATCAAAACCTTATATGCCCCCAGGGCATAAATTACAACCCTTGCCCTGAAGGCTGTGGGGGAGTTTCCTCCTCAAAAACATAATTTCGATCTGGAAATCATTTACGCTGAACAAAATGGCTATCTCAAAATTTTGATTGGATGTGTTTCGGGAAATAGTGGGCGTGGAAGGGGTGTTAGTTGCCTTCCAATCACTTTCGACTATTAAATAGGGCACAAGCCACTCTAATTTCCAATTGAATGAGCCCTTTTCGAAGTTTCTGAGACAACTTATTCGATACGAAGTCCCCTGCTCTAAAGGAAAAAAAATAATAAATAGTACATTGTGCAAACATCGTTCTTATATGCCCTCAGGGCATAACTTAAAACCCTTGCCCCGAGGGTTATGGGGGAGTGTCCTCCTCAAAACATATTTTCTATCTTGAAATCAACTACGCTGAACAAAATGGCTATCTCAGAGTTGTTATTGGATGTGTTTGAGGGAATGATGGGCGTGGGGGGGGGGGGGGGGGCTAGTTGCCTTCCAATCCCTTTCGACTATTAAAAAGGGCTCAAGCCACTCCAATTTCCAATTGAATGAGCCCTTTTCGAAGTTTCTACGACAACTTCTTCGATACGAAGTGCCCTGCTCTAAAGGAAAAAAATAATAAATAATACATTGTGCCAACATCATTCTTATATACCCTCAGGGCATAACTTAAAACCCTTGCCCCAAGGGTTGTGGGGGAGTGTCCTCCTCAAAAACATATTTTCTATCTGGAAATCAACTACGCTGAACAAAATGGCTATCTCAAAATTTTGATTGGATGTGTTTGGGGGAATGATGGGCATGGGGGGGCTAGTTGCCCTCCAATCACTTTCGACTATTAAAAAGGGCACTAGCCACTCCAATTTCCAACTGAATGAGCCCTTTTCGAAGTTTCTACGACAACTTCTTCGATACGAAGTGCCCGGGTATGGAGAGAAAAAAAAAACATTGTGCCCACATCGTTCTTTACTTAGGTAGCGCTCGCGCGCTGCCTATGAAAGAGGATGAAACGTAGCTTCACTCCTCTTTCTCTCTCTTGTCTGTAACTTTGCTCGTAAGATCGTCAGCGTGTTTGAGATAATATATGATATGTATAATTTCTGATTGCAAAGATCTCGATAAATTGTGTGACAGACTAAAAACTTTACTGACAGTAACCATAGCTGCGGCAAAACTGTATCTCTCAGCAACAGATAGCGAAGAATAAGCTTTGCTTAAAGATTCAGAAGCTGAATCAGGATTTTCTTGAATTTCCCTCATAGCCTTAGAGATAATAATGAACATCTCTGTAAACAAAATGATTGCTTTTAAGTGCTCCATCCATCTAGTCTCACAAGATATGTTCAATCTTATTCTTTTTGTCCCTGTGATAGGATTACTTTTTTGAACAATTTGTTTGAAAAAAGCAGAGCATTTAGGTGAAATTCTAAAGAAATTAATTACTTCTTTCAAAGTTCCTAGACAATTTCTCATAATAGGTATGTTGAACAAATGACACAGGGCTAAGTTGAAGGAGTGAATTGCACAGTGAACATATAACTGCATGGGGAAATATTTCACAGATTATAGCAATACAACCTTGAAACTGGCCGCTCATAGATGAAGTTTTATCATAACCTTCTCCCCTTAAGTGTTTTTAATTGCTTCCCATTTCAACTAAGGTTTATATCAATCAACCAAGGTCTGCTGTCAACCAACTGTTTCTTTTTGAATAAGTCTAGAATTGTTGACTTTCGTTTTGAAATGATGGACGATTGATTAAAAAACGGAGGCGCAGACTTCTATATAAACACTGAAAAAACACACACTGACTTAAATGAAGTTCAACGATCTTAGGAGCCCGAAGTTTTAACAGCAAATGGATAACTTGGCGGCAACCTGGCACTGTTCCCAATGCATTTTCATAAAACAAAAATGATCGTGTAGATATATTCACACATTACCTACTTGTTACACATACATTACTCTATATCTTTTGGATTAAAACCCATAATGAATTTGGTTAGCTTTACGAAAGTTCCGTTTTAATTTGATTTTATAAAATAAACAAGTCATTCATTTTTTATCCTCGTCACGACAAGATTTATGGCGCAAATTAGCCTTTCGTATTAGTCAAGATCTATAAGAATGTCGACCCTACAGGACATATTTCTCAAGTTTCGGGTGGGGGGGGGGGAGGAGGATATATCCCCGTTATCCCCCCGGTTCGCCCCTGCCACGAGGAAGATTTTCCGGGGGGGGGGGTGAGATTTTCAGGGGATATTTTACAATGAGGGAATATGCCAGAAGTCCTATACAGAATTCTTCTAGTTTGTCTTACTTTCTCTTTGTCGACTCAATTTTGTATGTTAATGAAATAACATGGAAATGTTAATGGCAATTGTCTGGGATATATTTTCACCGGGATTTAATTGTCTAGAGGATATTTCTGTGGAAGGGGATCTAAATTTCCCGGCATTATTAAAAAAATTATCAGAAATTAAATAAAAAACACGTTTTTTTCAACTGAAATTAAGGAGCCACGTTAAAATTTAAAACGAGCAGATATTATTACGTATATGAGGGGGATTACCCCCTACTTAATACCTCGCTCTTTACGATAAAGTTTTACTTGTCCCAAGTCTTTAAGAACGATTCCTGAAACATAATGGTCGTTTATTTATAAAAATAAGAAGCTTTTTTAAAAGTACTAAAAAACTTTATCGTGAATAGCGAGGTATTAAGAAGGGAGCAAACCCACCTCACATACATAATAATTTTAGTTCGTTTCAAGTTTTAATGTCACTCCTTACTTTCAGTTAATTTTTTTTTTTTCATTGTAAAAATGGGTCAATTGTCATGCATTACAATTACTTTTTTGCGCAATCTTCACTCTCTCGTTGCATATCAATGGGTATAAATACAATGGATAGGGAACCACCTTTGTAATGAATTAGAAAATACTAGAAATAAATTAAAAAGAAAAACTCGAGAAAACCATTCATGTCCAAAGGAAGGATGGCTCACACTTGCATTAAGGGGACAAAAAGCAAAAAAAAGATTTGTTTTTAATTCGAGGTCATTATCATTGTCATTTTTTTATGATAAGATTCGTGACATCATTCAAAACTCCAAGCCCCTCCCCCCCCCGGATACGGCCTTGTATGGAAGATATAATAAATCAAAAGTAAAAACCGTGAACGTCCCGAGAGTTCAGGAGAAAGGGACCGATGTCCCTCTCCCAGTAAAAAATGTCCCTGGACAGTACTCATGTGGATATCTACAATGGAAAAATATGCTGAGCTTATCCCATGTTTAACACAGGCCAGAACCCCACTATAGTCCCACCTATGCCTTAATGATACCTAAGAGTTATGATTAACCCGTTGTTTTTCTTAACTGTAATGCAACAACTGCCAAACAGAATCGAAAAACTGAAATGGCGAGCTAATTGAAAACCCCGATACGAACGCAATTCTACCCCCCCCCCCCAGAATTTTCTACTGATGCTTTTGTTTTATATATTCTGACAGATCTTGTATATAAATAAAGAAATAGCTGTACCAAGCTTCCATCTTTTCTAATTAAAAAAATTTGGCCTTAAATCTTGACTCTGACTGATCAATCATAAAAATTACGCTTGGAAGTTGAACATTGCCAACTTTATCAAATTACAAACAGGATACATCATTGGTGTTGTAGTTGTACACTGTTTATTTTCATCGACAAGCGTGGCTACACTGCAGCTCGAATTTTTTTTCAGTTGAAAAAATGTACAAAAAGAAGCTTTCCCAATCAATTCAGGATGAAGAAGTGTTAAAATAAAATAGGTAAATGTTTGCACGAAATAGCAGCCAATTACCATTATTTCAAATTAGTAACTTTATCAAATGTTTTTTATTCCCGGTGAATGTAAAGATCAAGTTTATGAGCTAAAATAAGGAAAAAACCCTAACAAAACTAAAGAAAAGATTCCAAAATGCAAGGTTTAATCGTAAAAAGAACTTTTAAAACTTAAGTTTTAAGCTGAAAATGATGAAAAAATATTCTATTTCAAAACTTTTTAGTTATATACGAAATTTCTTACACGCAAAACCTAAATAGCAGAACATATATTTAAAAACAGACGTTAAATCCAAAATTACATATCAAAGTCAATGACTTAAGCAATTTAAAATATGACATTTTCCCATAAACAGGCAAGGTTGATCCAACCAAAGTTGCTATGATACAGTGGCAGATCAAGGGGGGGGGGGGCACCCCCTAACATAGTCTAAAGTAGTGTAATTCACTTAATTAACGCAAGATAGCGTTAATTAAACTTGCTCCTAACGCAAGCTTATCGAATCAACCTATTTTGCCCCCCCCCCCAAAAAAAATCCTGGATCCGCCCCTGCTATGATATGTGAGGATGGCTTCTTCCTCTGCACTGTCACAGGTTCTACGTTTTTGGTGACCTAATAAGGCTCTAATTTCGATATTACAGCCATGGGCGCACGGAAGGGGGGGGGGGCAGAGGGGGGCAGCTGCCCCCCTAGAACTTCAAATTTACACTAGATATGGCCAAAAAAGCAGATGGTTGAAAAAGAAGTTGAAAAAAGGTAGATGGCTAAAAAGCAGTTGATAAAAGGTAGATAGTTGAAGATGGTTGGAAATAAACTGCTGGAATGACAGAATAAAAGTCAAACAAGAGGCAATTATCCATAATGTCTAGAAAAGATTTAGTTCTAATCCAAGAAGATTGATTTTGGAAAGATTTAGTTCTAATCCAAGAAGAATGCTGAATAGTATTGATGATTTATGATTTTTGGTGATTACTTATAAAGATTTCATAGGTATAATAGAACTTGCTGGCAATGTAAGGTTTTGTGAACTGTTAATATAACTTCAGTCTCCCGCCCTTCATCAAAGAATCGGCTGCCCCCCCCCCAGACAAGAAGCTACGTACGCCCATGATTACAGCCCAAATTAAAAGCAAAAAAAGGTGTTATATCTGTACATACCATATAGATAATGGCTAACCAACAATTGTCCCTAGTCTTTATGGAGTTTTAGATGGTCTTCAAATTTTTTCTTCTTAAAAAATCTCTTGTTGCAATGATTACACTGGAGATCATTAACTTTAGGCGGATTTGAATGTCGGAGAAGATGTCTTTTGAGTGTATGCTTCCAGGTAAAACGAAGTCCACAGTCACCGCATTTGTATGGCAGCATCTCATTGTGATCTAAAAGAGAAATCGAGTACAAGAAAAGAGGTTTAAGTTGTAGAAACATTTCAATAAGAGTTCTGTAGAAACAGATCTTAATTGCTCTAGTGGTTTGTCTAAGGCCGAACCCAGGATTTTTTTTTCGGAGGGGGTTTTACTGAAAGAAAAATTTCAGGGGGGGGGGGGGTTTACACAAAAAACGTCAAAAAACGCATACAAAATTTGTTTATACCGATTTTTGTTACGTTTTTACGAGTCAGATAAACATTTTTTTGCGGAGGGGGGAGGGGTTCAAACCCCCCTAACTCCCCCTTCTGAGTACGGCCTTGCCTTGATGTTTGACCTTGTTCGAGCACAAGCGAAATGCTTAGTGCAAAAACGTTAGGTAATGATGATGATCCGAAGACCCAAAGAATAGATGAAGAAACTCTAATCTCAACAAAAGAGGAGGGTCAAACAAAAGGGTCAACAAAAGACTTGTTTTTTTACATCAAGAAACGTTCTTCTTTCATAAGATTCCTTTTAACTGCTCTATTTTGAATTGTGCGTATATACTTACTGAATGTAAATTACAGCTGAATGAGATTGCCCAAATATGACATCTGTAATTAATGTAACTGTCAACGAATTAAAAAAACAACATAAAACAATTTTTATACATTCATGTTGTACATGATTATTAATACTAAAAGGAAGACCTAGAAAACCTATACCTCTCGGAATTTTGACTGATAAAGCCTTTGAATGCTGTTTTCAAGATACGGACTCATCTAAATCATGCCGAATTGAAACCGACAATTTCTTTCAATTTCGATATCATTAGGCTTTAAATTATTTCCGAGGAAAAATTAAAATCTGAGAAACTCATATAGTTTATTTTAGAAATAGTGCAATAAAGATGGCTACGTTTCAGAGAGTGGTCGACTATCTAAGACTCTCCATCAGACTGTAAAGTTCGTCTATCGACAACGCAACGAAAAAGAAGGACTGCATCATCAGCACAGCTAATTACATTACAATTAGTAATTAAATGCCAAAATCAGAGACGTAAATAAGAAAAGAAATGGCCCTAGTATTGACCCATGAGCGGACTTTACATGTTATTTTACATTCATAAGAAATTGCCGATCTAAGGCAAACAGCCTAGGATCTCGAGTCAAAAATGGTAGAATCCATGATGTTGTAAACGAAAGGAAATTCAATTTATTTAATAGAATTTTGTGTTTAACAGCATTGGAAACTTTAGAAAGGTCCACAAAACATCAGATGTCGAAAGACCTAATCTAAAAGTTCTTTAATTTCAATAGCCAGATAGGAAATGACATACTCGATTGAGTGAACTTGCACAGCTATACTGATCACAAGGCAATTATCTTTTTTTAACTATAAATTCTAAATTATTTTCATAGATTTTCCAGAATATTGACAGAATAGAAATTGGTCTAGTTATTCAGAGTTGATTTCTCTTCTCCTTCAAATAATGATGTCGCACGACTTTTCTTAAGTGCAGAAGGAACTTTACTAGCAGAAAATAGTAGGTTAATGAGGAGACAAAGTACATTTGAAATGACTGGCAGAACTGACTTACAGTGAAAAATCATTCGTTTATTTTGTTTCAGTAGGGCAATTCGACAAGTGTTTAGATAAAACTTCGTTTAAGAGTACATTCTTTATTAATAAGACTAATGCAATTGAGGGGTGGAGGGGCTTCAGGATTTAGAGGTGCTCAGAATTAGCACAACACCAAAAAAGCTAGGCCCAAATGATAGGATTTTATTTTATTTGCAACCTCAGATATACAGATGGGAAAACCGTTGTTTTCTGGCAGTTTGTGGAAAGGAAATAAATTTTTCAAACTCTCAGCTGTGATTCTAAGCAGAGCAATAGACAGACAACAAAGAGCGCACATCTCAAAGGCGATTTTTAGTACCGTAAAACCACCTAACAAGGGATGTAGCCCAATCTAGGAACATTTTTCCAGGAAAGTTGCTTAGGCCGAGATATCTGGAGAAGTTTTAAGGATACTGCCAAACTAAAATTGCTGTCAGTAAGTCTCTCAATTTTTACATAGGATTGTGTCATATTTTGTTTAATTTAGTGATTTTTTGGGTAAAAAAAAAAAAGCAAGAGAGGGTAATTTTGATTTATTTTTTAGGTCTGAAAGTGTTGTATGGTGCTACAACTGGACGACTGAAGCGGAGCTGAGAGCTAGCTAGACAGATAGCTATATTATCGAGGATGACTGTAACCAATTTTCTAAAGAAAAGGTTTAGTTCCTATTTTTTTTTTTTTTTTTTTTTTTTTTTTTACTAAAATCTGTATTTTTCAGGTTGTAAAGTGCTCAATAAAAAAACATGATCGTAAGAAGAAAGCAGGTGGACAAGAATTCCCTAGAACGTGCTCTAGCTGCTGTTGACGACGGAATTTCTTATAGAGAAACTGGTGATAAATTTGGCATCCCAAAAAGTGTCCTCTATAGACATCATAGTGCAAGAAAAAAGGGTCATAAAATCTCAAAGATGGGAAGACATCCCGAGATTGACGAGTTTCAAGAGGAAGAACTTGTGAAAAGCTTGATGACATGTGGACAGATGGGCTATCCCATGACAGCTTTTGGGTTGAGGTGTTTTGTGAAGTATCACCTAGATCGCCAAGAGAGATCATCCGGCAGATTCAAGGACAATATTCCTGGCATGCAGTGGGCGAAAAGATTTCTAGAAAGAAACAGTGGCGAACTGTATGTTTGAGGCCAGAGAGAATGGCCTCAAACATATATAGAGGTAGAGCAAAAGTGAATCATGCTATGGTTAGGGATTTTTTTAGGAATATGCTAAAGACACAGAAGGAATTCCTCCTCAAAATATCATAAATTATGATGAGACAAATATGACCGATGAGCCAGGGAAGAAAAAAGTGATTGTGAAACGCGGCACGAAGTATCCAGAAAAGATTATGAACTCCTCAAAAGCGAGTGTTTCGCTAATGATGACAGGTACAGCAAGTGGTATAGTGCTGCCTCCCTATGTGTACTACAGGGCAATCCATTTGTATGATGCCTGGACCATCGGCGGCCCAACCGGTGCAAGGTACAACAGAACAAAGTCTGGTTGGTTCGACGGCGCCACTTTTGAAGATTACTTCGAAAAGATTAATTTGCCCTACTGTCGTCGGCTATCTGGGAAAAAAGTACTGATTGGTGAGTAAAAAGAAGTAATCAGATTATGTGAGGAAAACAACATTCTTTTCAAGTTCCTTGTACCAAACGCAACTCATCTTCTACAGCCACTTGATGTTGCATTTTTTGCTCCTTTCAAACGGAAGTGGAGAGAAATTCTAGACAAGTGGAAGATGGGACCAGGAAGAAATTTAAGTGCCGTTGAAAAAACTCAGTTTCCAAAACTTCTGAACACTCTTCTCAGGTCAATTGAAGCAAATGCTCCAGCAAACCTTAGAACTGGTTTTGAAAAGTGCGGGATCTATCCGTTTAAGCCAGAAATAGTGCTTGCTCATCTGCCACCTGGTGACCCGACTGACGAAAACTGCGGTGAACTTCAAGACAGTCTTGTTTCTTATCTCAGAGAAATCAGGTTTGGTCCTGAGGAGCCCTTGGGTTTGGCAGATGGAAACAATAACGAAGCAGGCCATGGCAGAAAAAAAAGGCTAACGGTGCCTGCCGGCCGGAGTGTCAGAGGAAGGGATACTGGCACAACTGGGGAACAGTCTTCTGAAGAATCAGACTCCGAGTGCTCAATGCCGGTAGACAAACCAGTCGATCTCCCATCTAACACACAGTCACGTTCTGCCAAAGAGAAGAAACTGGCTAATCCTAGAAAAAAGAAAACTGGTGTGTGTAGTCAGAAAATCAGCCAAAGAAGCTTGGCGCAAATCAGAAACAAAGTTATAAAGACAAGCACTTCAAGCAAAGAAAGTGATGACGACCTAGTGACCTATTTTAACAAAGACTGCAGCACCAGTGCTGAACTTGAGGATTACAATTTTCAAGGCTCAAGTTCTACTGACTCGGGCACAGAACCAGAAATTTATAGAGAAGAACTAGAAAGAGACGCCAAATTGGATCCTGGGTTATAGTGAGCTTCCAGGACCCTAGTGACACTCTTGGAAGAACAAAAGCCAGAAGCTTTACATTGGGAGAGTAAGTGCAGTGGAGCATGGGAAAGTCACAGCTGAATTTGTAAGGAAGACCACCTCGCCTTACTTTGCATTCCCGGCAGAGGAGGACAAGGCCACGTTCAGAAAGTCTGACATTATAAAATTTCTCCAGCCTCCAGAGTTGACTCATAGAGGGGCTCTGAAGTTCCAAGATATTGGAAGTTTTCCAATTAACTACATCAGTGCCTAAGATAATTTATGTGATTCAAAGTGCATAAGATACCGTAATTTATATGTTTCACCGCATTTAACTGATTTTTTTTTTAAGTTGTTTTGGAAGAAACTTGAAGTTGTTTTGGAAGAACCTTGTAGTCTAAAAGTGTAGTCTAAAAGCAATAGTGCCATATTGCTCCTCTAAATGAAAATAAACCTTTTTTCTAGAACATATTGAGTGTCCCTTGATAATTTGAACAGCAAAAACAAGTTCTAACAATGTGATTCAAGTTAATGTCCCTAGATTGGAAACTTGGCCCAATCAAGGGACACCTCTTAAAAAAAAAAATGATATGTTAAAAAAATGGCAGATGCTGCTCTAGTTTTCCTCTCATTGAGATGTATTCAATGGCATAAGTTTCATTGTTCTACGATGAACAGTTGACAAGAAATTAACAAAAAACACAAAAAAGTGTTCCTTGTATGGTGGTTTTACAGTAAAGAGAAATATAATTTTACATCCCCTAAGTAGGCTCGTAAGCCATCTTCAAAGCTAGAAAACAAAGTGAATGTTGTGAAAAACATTAATGTTTTCACCATCTTTTCCTTCATACGTTCTAATCTCAGCCCAAAAATTAATTTTTCCAAATACTTGAGAACACTATGGGAAACTTATCAGAAAAACAAAATGGTGTCAATAGGGGAGCATAGAGGTTTCAACAATGCCCCCCCCCCTCTGAAAAACAGAAGATACAAATTGTAAGAATGTTTCTAATTTTTGGAAGCAATGAAAGGTTTTTGTGGCAGTTTTTTTTTCAAACCTTGGCCTTTCACCTCAAAACTTTGTACAGGCTTGCCCATTCCCTCTTAGAAAAATTTTCCAGGAAATCTTGAGAGCACAATTAATGTCACGTTGAAGTCCCAGGTCATTGCTAGGGAGTATTCTCTTAATAAATACAAACGGGCAAGGTATCTTGCCAAAACAAACCAAAAATGACATTTTATACCAAAAAGAGAAAACTAACCTTTCATATGATTTTCAAGGTCATCAGAGTCATTGAAGCCCCTCATGCAAGATGGACAAAGATACTGCCACCTTTCTAAGACCTTAGCCATATCTTCCTTCCTGCCAACGTGTGGTTCACTACTCTTCACCACAGAAGAACAAGTATTCTTAGCTGCATTAATTTTTAAACTATTTCGGCATTTAGTGGTCCTTTTTACTTCTCTTTCTTCACGCAATTCTGTATTCCCTTCCTCCTGACCTTGTTCCTTTCTTCGAATAATTGATGAATTAGGATCTGACTTCTTTCCATGAACAGGATTATATTCAGTCATCATAGCAACACTCTCTTGGTTTTCAGCATTACTAACAAGATGAAGTGCATATTTGTCCATATGTGAGTTACTTGGAGCAATACAGATGTTGGTCTTTGTAGAAAATTGTCTAATCATTAAGGAGTCACTGCTTGGATTATCAGGCTTTGAAGTACTCAAAATGCTGAAATTACTGCGATTAGGATTATTTCCAGATTTATGTTCAGTGGAAGGGAACAAACTTGCAATTTCTTTGTCTATAAATATCAATTGGGGGTCTATATTTGGCCTGCTTGTAACTGGTTTTATTTCTTCTTTGAGATTTCCTGAATTATTTACATTGCCGTTTTGTTTGTCAAATCTTAAAAACGTATTATCTCCTTGATATAAATCATCTTTAACAAAATTCGCACTTTCTGTTCTCTTTTCTAAGTCACCAAATTCATCATTCGACACTACTTTTGCTATGTATAACTTACCAAATCCTTTAGATTTCAAGGTTTTTTGCATACTTGGAAGACGATTTGATTTCATCAAGCTCATATCTTCAGTATTATCTTGTTTTCTTAACATATCTGGTATTTGGACAGGTTGGTGAATAGGTTTTCTGTCAGTCTTTTTACAATTGGGAGAGCCATTTTTGTCAGTACAATGTATTGTATGTATATGAGTATCAATTCTGGTAGATTTTTCAAATTTTCCTATGCCCACAAAGCCAAAATCATATGGCCTTTTTGATCCTATTTTGCTTTTAACCAAAGCCAAATCTTTCTGTTGTTCTATTACTGTGTTACATGATTGCCCCATCTCTGCAAGATTCCAAATGTACCTATTTTCGGACATTAATTCGGGAGTATTGCGAAAGTTTTCTATTTTCTCCAATGAATTCAGAGTTCCTCGATCTTGTTTGGATACGACAGATGTACTACATTCACCATCTTTGAACAAATATGGGGCAACTTTATCTTGAAAAGAGCACTCTGGTAGACAAACTACATTTTCTTTGATGCTTAACTCAGTTTTATAGATCGGTTGCCTTTGTACCTCCTTTTTGTATTTTGGCTGATTCAACTTAGTTGATGTTCCTATATATTTATGATTTACTGACGTTTTCCCTAGCGGTTGTTCAGATTTTCTTTTATCTCTAGCAGACTGAAAATCACATTCAGTTTTTCTTGCTCTGCACAGAATACTGCAGTCAGAAACTGGAGATGGATTGCTAAGGCTACTATTACATTTGTCTTTCTCATGGTAGGCTTTAAAACGCATGTGAGGTAAAGCGGTCGCACTTGTGCTTGTGATTTCAGAACTGTCAGTCAAACTGTTATTATGATTTGTTTTATATCCTTTTACTGATTTTCCTTCACTGCAAGTAAGATTCATACTATCTGTAAAATAGTTCTTTTGTTCAAACAAATTATTTTGACTTTTAAAAGCAGAGGCATGAGTCAATGGTTGAAAAGATCTTTCAAGTTTAGTCCTGATATCAGAGTAGAACATACTCATTTCAGGGATGCATGTAGATGCACTCGGCTGATTGAAATCTGTTTGGTGTGACGCGCCTCTTATTTGACTAGCATCAGCATCAATACTGACAAATTTACTTCCATCACCTCTTTCCAAGGTAGTCTTTTTTGAAGGTGACATATCTGTTGGTTGTTCACAGGTAAGAAAGTCACAAGAAAAGAATTCATGTGGAAAAACAAGTGAAAGATCATCAAAAGATTTGTTATGTACAGATTTATTTGCAGATAGATCAAAAGCTTCAGTTACTTCACTTGTCTTTGAAGATTGCTTTTTGACATCAGGCTTATCTTCCTTTGAGTGTTTCACTTTGAGTTCCAGAGGCTCAAATGGGAAAGAATAATCTAAACTAAAAAAATCTGGCTGTTCTAGCTGCTTCTTTTCCGTTTTAGCAAGCTTGGCTCTGTTTTCTTTTTCCTGTTCTTTTTTCACAACATTTCTATACGCTTCATCAAACTCTTTAGATCCTTGTTGTGTCTCAATTTTTCGCAATATCTCAAAGCTGTAATTTTTGGGTTCTTCGCATTGCCAAATATCAGGCTGCCCAGGCTTAATCATATCATATATGTAATAGGGAGTGTTGTTGGCATTTAGCCTTAAATCTTGTAGTTCATGCATACCTAGACAATCAGGAGCTTCAAATACCTGGGCTAATGGCTTAACAGGGTTAAAAGAGGAAGATCCGTCTATAAGTTCAAACTCATCTTTTGACTTTGATACTTCACATGGAAAAAAATTTAGATTCCTTGTGCTATTTTTTCCAGTTAAGTTTAAAGGAGAATTGGATTGTTTTGAGCTTGCCCAGAGCAATGAAAGGTTCAATATCTGAGATTCTTCATCACTAACGTAACTATAATCTAAAGGGTCTTCTTTAGTGAGGTCAATGCAGTTCGGCAGGGAGCTCAAAGGATCATCAAAAGAATCAGATGAAGAACTAAGTTTTGGAACACCTTTGTACACCTGCCTTGATTGTGTTTCATAATGCATGGACTCCATCATCTGGAAAGAAAAATATAGATTGTCAAAATGGCACATGAGCAACATTTTTGAAATGACTTACCATATCAAGATGAAATTCTGGGGCTTCATTAGAGTGGGATGTTGAGCCTACCAAAAGGCAACATGTGCATGCTACTACTGCTATCAATATTGTTGCTACTACTATTACTAATAACACTAACACAACACTCTTACTGTTACTATTGCTCCTACTACACTACTACTACCATGATCCTAGTATTATTAAGGCTATGTGTATGAAGGTGAGAATTTGACAGAATATTGAGGGGAAATTTGAACTGAATCAAAACATACTAAGTGTATACAGATTATCAAAAGGGCATAACTAAGGAATGGATTTTGGTATCAAGTTGAAACTTTCAGAGAATGATTGAAGGGGACAATCAATCGACCAAAAGTTAATATGTGCCTGCCACTATTAATACTACTACCAGTGCTACTTTTGCTGGCACTACTACTAGCCTACTAGTACTACAAATGCTACTAATCTACTCCAACTAATACATCAGTTGCAACTACTTACAAGGCTAAGAGAATTAAGACTAAAAGGGCATCAAAAGAGAACAATCAGCAAAATTCTTGGAACAGCTACTGTATCAAGACGAAATTTCTGGGGTATCATGAGGGGGATGTTTCATTGACCAAAAAGCAACGTGTACATGCCAGCACTGTTATTAATGATGATGCTACTGTTGTTACTACTACAACAACTACTAATACAACACTACTATTACTACTTTTCCTACTACTACCACTGCTACCAAGATACTAGTACTATTAAGGCTAAGTGTATGAAGCTGAAAATTTGAGAGAATATTTAGGAGAAATTTGAACTAAATTAAAACACACTATGCACATGCATTGTCAAAAGGGTGTATCCAAAGAACGGATTGGGGTATTAAGTTGGAAACTCTAGTAATATGGTTAAAGAGAAAGGCCAGTTGACCAAAAGGCAATATCTGCATGCTACTACTAATATACTACTATTGCTACTTTCACCACTACTACTCCAACTACTACTTTTATTGCAACAACTTGTAAGACTAAGAATATAAAGATGAATATTTTCAGGAAGCATATGAATATACAGGTTATCAAAAGGGCATATCAACAATGTCATAGCAATGGCTAATTGTCTTAAATTGAAAACTTCCAGGACTTGATGATTGGATTTTCAACTAACCAAAATGAAATATGTTAGTGCTACTATTACTACTAAGACTAGTGCTATTACTGTTAATAGTACCACTGGCCCTACTAGTACTAATATTACTACTGTGACTACTATTGTAACTAATAAGCGTAGGGAGGCAAAATTTTCAGGGAATATAGAGGGGAGAAGGTGAACTGAATCACTTCACACAACAGTTTGGCATTTGAAGTTGAAATTTTCATGGCTAGTTGTGGGGGATATTGAACTAGCCAAAAGACAATATTTGCATCCTAATGCTACTGCTTCTGCTCATACTACTACTAGTACTAAAGCTAAGACTACTACTATTAATTCTACTGCTACTACTAATATTACTACTGGTACAACTACTACTGCTACTAAAGCTCAGGGCAGTTGTGGCAAATTTTGAGCTAGCCAGAAGGCACTGTATGCAAACTATTAGGCCTACTACTACTAATACAATTACTGTAGCTAGTGACACTAAGGGTATTAAGGTGAAACTTTTAGAGAACATTAAGGGGGAGTTTCAATTAAATGAAAAAACTATATGCATGTAGGTTTTCAAAAGTGCACATGAGCAATATCATATGTAGTGCAGTGCTATGATAGATAGCAATATTATAGAAAGTAATTTGATCGGAAATAAAAAGTCCTGGTACCCATTCAAAGAGTGAAAAGTGATTGGAGGGCAAGCAACCTTCTTCCCAAACCCAATAATTTTTGGAACACATTCAATCAACATTTTGAGATGGCCATTTTGTTAAGCGTAGTTAAATGGTCCAGTAGCCATGTCTCTAGGGATATTGGGTATGTCATCCTCCCCCCAACAGTTATGCTACTTGACTATTACACTGTAAAACTAAACGTTGCTTTAACAAAATCAATCTCATCATATCTCACCAATATACTAAGGACAACTGAGGGTATTAAATTGAAACTTTCAGGGGTACTACTATTACTACTTCTACTCTTACAATTTAACTAAATCAAAAGAGTATAATTGTATCCAGGTCGTTAAAGAGCATAGAAGCAATTTTTTGGGAATTATACCAAGTTTTATTTTTCAGGTTAACTTCAGGAGATATAAAACTAAATTATACAATAGTATTTGTGGACAGATTTTCAAAAGGGTGCAGGCCTATGTTGTTAATTTTTTTTTTTTTAATTTTTTCCCAAAATACACATAGCAAGCCAAACTCTGGAATCTTTATATAAAAAAAACGAAAAGATTTAAAATATTAACTTTTTTCCATGAAAAAGGCTAAATTAACTTAATTTTTGTTTCCACAAAATAAGCTTTTCTAAGAAAAGTAAAGAGCTCCATTAAACACAAAATTAGCAGAAATAAAGTCAAATTATCTTTCAAGCATAAAATTACCACAAATCACCATTAATAAATAAATGAAACACAAAAAAAAAACAGAAATTAACTTGAGTAGGGCTGACACCCCCTCATGCCTTCTGTAGACCAGAACATAATTTGCACTTTACCAAAAAAAAAAAAAAAGAATTTGGATTGACAGATTAATATACATATACTGATATTTATTCCTTAACATCTTAATAGTTTGTTTTTATTAAAGTTAAAAAATTTAAATGTATTTTGTTTTAAGTGAGGTGCAAATAATGTTCTGGTTTTCAGAAGGCAAGGGAGTATCAACCCTACTCATGTTAACTTCTGTTCTTTTTTAGTTAGACTTGGTTATTTATTGTAATTTCTGGTCAAACCACTACTTTGACCATTACTACTCCTGGTCAAACCACTTTTATCAAGACTACTGCAACAATTATTGATCAATATTAACTACAAGAATTCATTATTTTCACTTTATTGGTCCTTAAGCTTCAGCATAATATTCCTTTGGTTAATTTGTTTTTTTACACTTACAGTAGGCCATCAAACGGATTTCGCATTAGTCGAGAGGCTCCCAACCAACGCCAGATTTTTATGGCTCACTCAATTGGAAATTCAAAGGGCTAGTGCCCTTTTTAATAGTCGAAAGTGATTGGACTATTAAGCTAATGTTGAAGTGAATCATTAAATTAGGCTAGATATTGGTTTTACATTAGTTTTGCAAGCTAATGTTGAAGTGAATCATGAAATTAGGCTAGATATTGGTTTTATATCAATTTTGCAAGCTAATGTTGAAGTAAATCATTAAATTAGGTTAGATATTAGTTTTACATTAGTTTTGCAAGCTAATGTTGAAGTGAATCAATAAATTAGGCTAGATATTAGTTTTACATTAGTTTTGCTAGCTAATGTTGAAGTGAATCAATAAATTAGGCTAGATATTGGTTTTACATTAGTTTTGCAAGCTAATGTTGAAGTGAATCATTAAATTAGGCTAGATATTGGTTTTACATTAGTTTTCCAAGCTAATGTTGAAGTGAATCATTAAATTAGGCTAGATATTGGTTTTACATTAGTTTTGCAAGCTAATGTTGAAGTGAATCAATGAATTAGGCTAGATATTAGTTTTACATTAGTTTTGCAAGCTAATGTTGAAGTGAATCATTAAATTAGGCTAGATATTGGTTTTACATTAGTTTTGCAAGCTAATGTTGAAGTGAATCAATAAATTAGGCTAGATATTAGTTGGCCTCCCCCAGGCAATTCAGCGTGTCCCCAGGTGGCGATAGGGGAACGCCCTACAGATATGTAGGGTACCACCATAGGAGGCACGGACCAAGGGGGGACCTTGTCCCTGGGGGGGTCTATAATAGAAACTGGGGCACCCTTGCCCGGGGTCATAAATACAGGCGGAGGAGGAAGAATTCCCCTCAAATGTACACTCAAAAGGGCCCACTGGTTTGTCCACAAGTCCCTGGAGTTACAAACCTTCTCCCAGTAATGGGTTAAATTGCATGGTGATGCAGAACACCATCGTGGGAGGATCCTCTATAGGAGGACAACTGCAGCAGGGCGTAAGATCCAGGTCTATGGACAACGGCATCTGCAAAGGGCTGCCTCGACCCTTTCGGGGTACCTGCAAGACTGAGGACCTTGCGGTCAACTCTATTCCTACTTGAGGAGTGGCGCCCCTCGAGGAAATTATAGCCTAGTAAACGACACAGCATTCACACGGGATTCTGACTAATTGATAATTCTTCTGGGCTTGGTATGTTTTGGTGGGCGTTTTCGGGCTGAAAAACCTCTTCCTAGCTAATTTATCTATTATGGGCTGCCTCCCCATAGTAGCATAATATTTGTAAGCATGAATATATAATGAGTCGGAGGTAATAGGCTTGAGATTGGCTGTGCAGGATTTTGACTCTTGTTGATAGAAGAGCATCACCAAGTGCTGAAAACCATGTTGTGACCAAGATGGGCCCAGGATTGCACAAAGCCCCCATTCATGGAGGTCCCAGGGACTTCTTGCTGTCGGGTTCTAAGCCGGCTTAAGCACTTCGGTGTAGACTTGAAAAGATATGGGATCCCCGTCCTGCACTGGTATCCAGGATCGTTGTTTTTCCTGAGGCGAAAATAATTTCAATCATTTAAAGAACATGAAAATTGAAACTTGGAATGTTTTGATGTTAAAAAATGACTATCGTATCGACATTTTGACTGACGAATTCAGACGATTCGAACTGGATTTATTAGGAGTTTCAGAAACTCATATCCTGGGGGTAGGAAGTATGAAATTAGGTGATATAGAATTTGTTTACTCAGGCAGGAAGGATGGGGTACATAGACAGGGAGTAGGGCTCATGATGAATAAGGAAGCTGCTAAGTCTTGTTTAGGCTGGGAAGGTATTAATAATAGAATACTAATTGCTCATCTTATGACTAAAAAGTTCAGAGTATCAGTTACAGTAGTAGGCCTATATGCCCCTGTAGAACCGACTGACAGAGATACTAGTGACTCAGATGAATTTTACTTACAGTTACAGGAGCAAATAGACAGGGTCCCAGGTAGAAATGTGATGTTTTTACTGGGAGATTTTAAAGCCCAGGTTGGTAGAAATAGGGATAGATGGTACCCTAGCCTAGGTAAATTAGGTGTAGGAAAAGAAAACAGTAATGGATACAAACTTTTGCAATTTTGTAGGTATAACATTCTAGTTATAACCAATATGGTGTTTGGTCATAAAATGGCTCATAAGTTAACACGGTATTCACGTGATGGTAAGACAGCAAACCTTATTGATTATGTTATTGTAAACCGAAGACTGGCAGGACCAATACAAGATACTAGGGTATATAGGAGTGCCGTTATTGATGTTAAGAGTAAAGATCACCATCTAGTAGTGTCAAGGGTTAATTTAAAGCTGAAATATCGGAAGGGTAACTACCTCCCAGGAAGTTATGATGTTGGTAGACTCCAGGATAAGAATTTGACAGAAACTTTCCAGCAACAGTTGAATGCCAAACTTGAGAGTTTAAAATTTGATAATGTGGAAGATGGTTGGAATAATTTTAGAAAAATAATTTGTGAAGTTGCTGAAGCTGTCTTAGGGAAGAAAGTTAGAACTGCAGCTAAGAATATTAGTGAAAAAGCTATATGTTTGATAGAAAGGAGAAAGGATTTGTACAAGAATTACCTTAGTGATAGATCATATGAAAACAAAACAAATGTAAAGAAAGTGGAGAAAGCATTAAAATATGAACTAAGGAGATGTGAAGTAGAGGCCATGGATAAAATTGCCGAGGATCTGGAAGATGCAGCTAGACAGCATAATAGTAAAATATTGTACTGGCATGTTAACAAATTGAGAGGGAGTAGTCAATGCGGACTTAGCCCAGTTAAAGATAGGAATGGGGCAGCAATTAGCAATAAGGAAAAAACTAAAGAGAGATGGGCTGAACATTTTGAGAATTTGCTTAACCGAGATAGAGTTGAAGGAAGAGATATAAAGGAAAATGAAAAAGTTTAAAATACCTTGGATGTGAAGGAAGATTTGTTTTGTGAGGAGGAATTAGCAACAGTACTAAAAAACAATAAGGCTCCAGGTGCAGATAGGGTGGTAAATGAGTTTCTTAAATATGGTGGCTCTGAGGTTAGAAATAAGTTACTGAAGATTATGAATATGATTTCTGAAAAAAGGGGAAGTACCTAACGATTTTAGGAAAACCTTAATTAAGCCACTTTATAAGAAAGGTGATAAAAGTGAGTGTGGTAATTATCGAGGGATTAGTCTGGTCTCTGTAGGTAGTAAATTACTTAGTAATATGATATCTTTTAGACTGAGAGATGCTGTAGACAAAGTTTTAAGAGAAGAACACTGCGGTTTTAGAAAAGGTAGAGGATGCATCAACCAAATTTTCACTCTTAGGTTTATAATTGAGAAGTGCCTGAGTTTTCAAACACCTTTGGTCCTCAGTTTTATAGATTATGAGCAAGCGTTCGATTCTGTTGATAGAAGAGCTTTAGTAAAGGTTTTATCCTTGTATGGTATACCGGAAAAATACATTAAAGTGATTAGTGCTATGTACAAGAATAACACTGCTGCAGTTAAGGTAGGAAATGAGGTTAGCAACTGGTTTTTATTAAATCAGGAGTTAAGCAGGGTTGTGTTCTATCCCCCTTTATATGGATTATTTTGATGGACTTTGGTTTTAAGGAGCACAAGAAAGGCAATGGGAGACCACGGAATCAAATGGGGAGGAAAAAGTCCCCTGGACTTAGATTATGCTGATGATTTAAGCATCCTAGATGAAAGTGTGAGCAAAATGAATGAAGTTTTAGAGGTTTTGTGAGTTCAGGATGCTAGAATAGGTTTGAAAATTAATATCAAAAAGACTAAGTCACTAAGGCTAGGAATAAGTGAAGATGAAAAGGTGAAGTTGGGTAATGAAAAGATTGATCAGGTGGAGAGCTTCACTTACCTTGGTAGTATTATTAGTAGAGATGGTTGGAGCAGTGAATATGTCAAAAGTAGAATAGCCAAGGCTCAAGGTGTTTTTTCACAGGTAAAAAAAGTTTGGAAGAATAGGAAGATAAGTCTGCAAACCTAGATTAGAATATTAGAAGCTACAGTGATGACAGTGGTCAAATATGGCTCTGAAGCATGGGCACTCCAAAAAGCAGATGAAGATTCGCTAGATGTTTTCCAGAGAAATTGCTTAAGGATTGTTCTGGGTATCTGGCTGACTGACCGTATTTCAAACAATAGGCTATACAAAAAATGTGGTTCAATACTGCTCTCTAGGGCTATAATGAAAGAAAGGTTGAGGTGGCTAGGGCATGTTGTGCAGATGAAGGATGACAGATTGCCAAAGATTGTTCTTTTTGGTCAACTGTCTAGGGCTAAACGGAAAGCAGGTCGTCCTCGTCTGGGGTGGGAGGACGTCATAAAGAAAGATTTAAAGGAAATGGGAACTTCATGGGCGGGAGTAAAAAGGGAGGCTTTAAATAGATTGGGATGAAGGAGGAGTGTGCGTAGCTGTGTTGGCCTCAGGCGGCTAGGTGCTGCGGTGAGTTGTTGTTAGTTAGTTAGTTTAATACTAGTTCATCAAAATAAAATAAAAAAATCTCTGTCAAAAATAAAGCTAAAAACATAAAAGAAGCATATCTTAGGTTAGATGAGACATCAAACTAGAAAAGAACATAAATTTCTACAAAATAAAGAAATAAAACCAGAAATAAGCATAAATTATGATGATAAATAAAGTTAGATTTGAAACATCTTCTTAAACCCATAAAAGGAGGGAGGGCTATTTGCAATTTTCTGAAAACAATGTATATTTTGAATAATTTTCTATTTTTATTACAATAAAACAAGAAAACTCAGTCAGAGGCAATGCTATAGCATTGCCAATAGTAAAGGCCATAAGACTCTAATGTTTTATTATTATTTTTTCCCAGAGGCACTTCTTATGGAAAGGGTGGTTGTAAAAACTTTGGAGGGACTCATTTAATTGGAAATTGTAAGTTCTAGTACCCTTTTTCATAGGCAGCACAATTGAGCTGCCTAAGTCAAGAATGATGTTGACACAATGTGTTATTTTTCTTTGTTTAGGCCAGGGCACTTTGTATTGAATGAGTTATTGCAGAAACTTTGAAAAGGGCTCATTTGATTGGAAATTGGAGTGGCTTGTGCCCTTTTTAATAGTCGAAAGTGATTGTATTAAAAAAAAAAAAAAAATGGTGTTATATATTTAATTTTTTATTTTATTTATGTAAATATAGTGAAAAGTGTTTTAAAGTTTAATAAGAAAGGTGAATATATTTTAAAGTACAAAAATGTATATGCATTGTAAATTTGTATTTTAATGTTATATGTTATAGGCCTAATGAATGGGAGCAGCCCCTTGCCGCCATGGGTAGCTAGAATGAGAATTTTGAAATTGTTGTATGGTATATTAATGGATGGAGAATCGTATGAATGAAAAAAAAAAAGTTTTTTAGGAGAAAGGTAGATAAAATGTACGAGTACTATGAGAGAAAAACTTATGTATGTGAGGAATTTTAAAAGTGGAAAGCTATGGAACGTCGAGTAAGAGGTAAGATAGATAGGTAGTAAAGTGAAGGAATAATAGAGAAATAGGGACAAATTAGATTACAAATAAGCAAAGAGTCTTAGATAAAAAAAAGAAGAAAGAATCAGGATTGATTTTTTTTTTTCAGGAGTACAAAAAGGAAACAAAAACCAGTTTGATTCTATCCATTACATGATGTATCACCACTTATTATTGAGAACACAAAAAAAAGAGGAAGCGCAGAAAGGAGGACCAAATACCACTGGTTAAAGAAAGAAAAGAAGAAGAATTTAAAATATGCATTAGAAAATAATTTTGTATCTTTTCAATACTATAGTCTATTTTTGATAAAAAAAAAAAAAAATTGGTTGAAAGTGATTAGAAGGCAACTAACACCCCTTCCAAGCTCACCATTTCCCCAAACACATCCAATCAAAATTTTGAGATAGCCATTTTGTTCAGCATTTTTGATTTTCAGATAGAAATTATGTTTTTGAGGAGGACACTCCCCTACAGGCAAGGGATGTAAGTTATGCCCTGGGGGCATATAAGGTTTTTTTTATAGAAAGTGTTGTCATAAAAAATTTAGTAAAGTACAAATTATGTTCTGGCTTTGGGAAGGCACAGGGGTTTTTTAGCCCTACTCATGTTAATTTCTGTTTGTTTTGAGTTTGGATTGGTTATTTATTGTAATTTCTGTTTGTTTTGGGTTTCATTTATTTATTGATGCTCATTTGTGGTAGTTTCATGCTTGATAGATTATTTGATTTTATTTTTGCTCATTTTTGGTTTAATGGAGTTCTTTACTTTTCTTTGCAAAACCTATTTTAACTTTTTTTTAATTAATAACAGTCAAAAGTGATCAGAGGTTAGCTAGACCTCCCCCCCCAAGCTCTTTTTCAATGCATCTGCTAAAAATTTTGAGATATCCTTTTCAATAAAAATAGTTCAAAGATGAGATACTGAGAACTCTGAAGTCAACACCCCCCCCCCAGAGCCCTGGGGCAGGTATTGTAAGTTATGCCCTGGGGTATATATGGTTCTTATGGAAGGGGTACTTGTATAAACTTCAGAGTGTGCTCATCTGATTGGAAATTTAAAGTTCTAGTTCACTTTTTAAGAGTCAAAAGACACTGGAGGGCAACTAGCACCCCTCCCATGGCAATTTTTTCCTAACACATCTGATCAAAATTTTGAGACAGCAATTTTGTTAAAAACAGTTCAAATGTCAGACAAAAAACACTCCAGGGCTGAAACAACACCCAGAGCCTGGGGACAGAGGTTGCAAGTTATGCCCCAGGGGCCTATAAGGTTTTTATAGAAGGGGTGGCTGTATAAACTTCAGAGGGGACTCATTTGATTGGAAATTGAGAGTTCTAGGTCCTTTCTTGAGAGTCAAAAGTGATCAGAGGGCATCTACCCCCCCCCACTTACTCTTTTTTTTCCAAATACATCTGATCAAAATTTTGAGACAGCCATTTTGTTCAAAATAGTTCAACAATCAGATAACAAAACTTCCAGGTCAACATAACCCCTCAGAGCCTGCAGAGAAGGGTTGTCATTAGCTACATAAGAGTCAAAAGTGACTGGATGGCAATTAGCCCCCCTCTCCTCACACCCTTTTTCCTCAAATGCATCTGATAAAATTTTGAGATAATCATAATGTTCAAAATAGGCCAAAGATGAAACATACTCTGCGAAGGAATTACTAACAGGTCATACCTATTCAAATTTTGACAAAAACAATATTTTACCTTAATTTTCACTTATCAGTTCCCTTTTCTCTGGTTTTAGTTTTTGAAAATGGCATTCTTGTTATTAGAGTAGAATTTTAAGTCATATCAATCAATTTAAGAAAACCCTTAAATTTGCTCCAAGCTGCAATTTAAGGTAATTTTTTAAGGTAATGTTTTTATTTTCTAAATTTAGGAAATGTATTTGCGGATCTTTGAAACCTCAAAAATTGCAAAAAGCAAAGTTATGAAGCTGAAACAGTTTTGTTGTACTTCAATTAAGCAGAAGATCTATTTTGCATGGTTTTGCTTTTATAACAAAAAGATTTTTAAAGGTCATGAAAGGTCAGGACCCTCTAGAGGGAGAAGGTATGGAGGTAGATACTTCAAAATACCTACCTTCATGGGACCAAACTTTAGTCTGTAGGCCCATCCCTGAAAGTTTCATTTTCCTATCTAACCCCTTTCCAAGATAGCAAAAAGTAGCAAAACTAGAATTTTTATGGACATCCACCACATGGCTAATATGGAAGTAAAGTTCATTTGTGATGAAAATGGATGTTATATTCAGATTTGAGGATGCAATTCTAGGTATATATTTGCAAATTAGGGGGTTGGGGGTATATATTCTGTGAATATATAGGTTCTAAGAAATTCATGAATTTCTTAGAAAAACTGGAAAAAACAAGGAAAGAAGTGAAGATAAAGGCTCTCCCCCTGCAAAATATGTTAACTAGGATTATTCTGCATATTATGGAGTAAAAATCATTTTCTTAACATGTTTCCTTATGTCCAGCTGGACTCCTAGGCTTAAAATACTGGTTGGTTGGTTGGTTAATTCAAAGATTTGTATATATATTACACTGTCAAATTAGCCATCTGGTGGTATCCCAAATTTTACTCTCCAGGTATAAAAAAAAACAGAACCCAGGGGAAAGTGTTGTAAATTATGTTGTAAAAGTGTTCTTATAAATAAGATTTCCATTGAAGGGGTGGTTGTATGAACTTTGGAAGGGCTCCTTCAGTTGGAAATCAAGATATCTAGTTTCCTTTTTAAGATTCAAAAGAGACTGGAAAGCAACTAGCCCCTCCCCCTACCCTCTGATCAAATTTTTGAGATAGCCAATTTTTAAAATGGGGTAAAAAAATAGAGGTAAATTTTTTGTGGTTTATATCATTGACTTACACATAAAGTAAACATACCAATCAATGCCTTTTTTATGCTCTTTCCAAATATAATAATCATTTTTGTCAGAAATGTATTTTACCCCCACCCCTATATATACCAATTCAGGGTATATATTTGCACATTAGGGGAGGGGGATGGTGGTGGGGAAAGCTTAAAGTTACCTCTCATTTATATAAGAAATAAATTTACCCTCCCCCTAATGTGCAAATATATACCCTGAATTGGTATATATAGGGGTGGGTGTAAAATTCATTTCCAACCAAAATGATTATTATATTTGGAGAGAGCATAAAAAAGGTGGCAAATTTTCACCAAATCATATTATTGACTTGTGAATAAAGTGAATATACCACTCAATGCCTTTTTTTATGCTCTTTCCAGATGTAATAATCATTTTTGTTGGAAATGAATTTTATCCCCACCCCTATATACCAATTCAGGGTATATATTTGCACATTAGGGGGTGGGGGTAAAGTTTAAACTTACCTCCCATTTACATCAGAAATAAAATTTGACCCCCCACCCTCCCTAAAGTGCACATATATACCCTGAATTGGTATATATATAGGGTGGGGGTAAAATTAATTTCTGACAAAAATGATTATTATATTTTGAAAGAGCATAAAAAAGGCATTGAGTGGTATATGCACTTTATTTGTAAGTCAATAATATGATTTGGTAAAAATTTACAAAAAAGGCATCAAGTGGTATGTTTACTGTATTTGGAAGTCAATAATATGAACAACAAAATATTTGGTAAAAATTTAGAATTGTGACTTCTGATAAGGAGACATGTTAAGAAAACAATTCTTACTTTAAAATATGCAAAATGATCCTAGTTAACATATTATCCAAGGGGAGAACCTTTATCATCAGATCTTTCCTCTTTTTTCCTTTGTTTTCCAACTTAAAAGAAAAAAAAAAATCAATTTTCTCTGTGCTAAAATGCAATGCATAAATCTTTTGAAATTACTGCTATAAATTGCCAAATAAATTGTTGTTATAGATAGCATTCATCCCAGTCATTGTTAATTCTGTTTTTTTTTTTTAATGATAGATAAAGCAGTGGCAAAAATACAAAATATTGCTATAAATATACATATACATACAGAGTATATACCCCCACCCCCCTAATGTGCAAATATATAACAAAAATTGCATTCTGAACCTAAATATAACTAAATGAACTGTACCCCAACCCCTAAATATATCCAAATCAGGGTATATATTTGCACATCAGGTGGGGGGGGGGGGTGGTTGGCAAAATTTATTTGTGATGTAAATGAAGGTTATATTTAGAATCAGAATGCAATTTTGGTTGTATATTTGCACATTAGGGGGGGGGGGGGGGTATATACTCTGTATGTATATGCATAGTTATAGCAATATTTTGTATTTTTGCCACTGCTTTATCTATCATTAAAAAAAAATTAATTAACAATGACCAGGATGAACACTATCTATAATAACAATTTATAGCAACAATTTCAAAAGATGTATGCATTGAGTTTTAGCATGGAGGAAATTGAATTTTTTTTTTAAGTTGGAAAAAGAAGGAAAAAAGAGGAAAGACTTGATTATAAAGGTTCTCTCCTTGGATAATAGCCTATGTTAACTAGGATCATTATACATATTATAAAGTAAGAATAGTTTTCTTAACATGGCTCCTTATCAGAAGTCACAATTCTAAATCTTTACCAAATTAGGTACCAATAATTCCAGGGTCAATGTGACATGCAAGAGCCATGGCAATAAACTTTACCAATAATTTCAAGTGTTGGTAAAATTCTACTTTAGCTACTTTTGGCTATCATGGAAAGGGGTTAGGTTGGGAAAATGAAACTTTTAGTGTTGGGTCTACAGGTTAAAGTATGTCCCAGGAAGGTATTTTGAAGTACTTACCTCCACTCCTTCTCTCTCTAGAGGGTCCTGACCTTTGATGACCTTTAAAATCTGCTTGTTATAAAAGTGAAACCTTGCAAAATTAACCTTCTGCTTAACTGAAGTACAACAAAATTGTTTTCAGCTTCACAGCTTTGCTCAATCCCAATTTATAAGGTTTTAAAGATATGCAAATACATTTCATAAATTTTGAAAAAAACCCCTTAGTATGGCTTAAAATTCTACTCAAATAACGCAAATTGCATTTTCAGAACTAAAGCCAGAGAAATAGAAACAGGTAACTGAAAATTAAGGTAAAAGTTTGTTTTGACAAAACTTCAATGGGTATGACCTGTCATGTAGGGAAATTTCAGAACCCTCTGGAGGAGAAGGAGTGGAGGTAATTACTTCAAAACACCTTCCCAGGACATACTTTAGCATGTAGACCCATCATTGAAAGTTTCATTTTCCTAACCTAACCCCTTTCCAAGATAGCCAAAAGTAGCTAAAGAAGAATTTTACCTCAAATATACAGCTTTTCTAAATTCCTATTTTGTAACAGGACGTGTGGGTTTGAGTTTTACATAATTTTGCTTAATTGCATGGACCTACTGGTGTTTACCCCTGGAAGTTTCATTTTCTAAACCTAACCCGTTTTAAAGATAGCGAAAAGTAGATAAAATAGAATTATACCGACATATTAAACTAAAAAATTGCCTTTGTGCAGGTTAAGTGTTTATTTTAACCTTTCATCTAAACTATTGATTAGCCTATCTGATGAGACGGGTCACGTTCCATCATATTTAAAAACAATATGTAAGATTGTAGATCAGTGTCGCCGCCAGTGAAAATTAAATTCACTATATTCTCAAAAAACACTTGATCAGCACATAAATCATTAGATTATTGACTAGAAATCACTAGAATTATAATACTCTTTATAAGTGTAATTAACAATTGTTTTGTTTCTTTACCATGTTCCATTCTATACTATACAGGCGCACATGCAGTAAGGGGATAGAATTACCCTTCTAGATAAGGAAAAATAACTTTAGATTGATGTTTTGTTGTTTCTCAAGCGAAAAATACCCTTGGAACTTTGAAAAATGTCTTTTCACATTTTTATGCAGAGAATAGAACATAATTCTCGCTTCCTCCATGTATTTTCCCAAATTGGCACCCTTGGCTTATAATCCGATCATTGAAAATTTGTTATCGGTAATGTAATAGAAATATTTACATTTTCTTTTATTATTTTTTTTCTTGTCGATTCAAAACCCTAGTTTTTTTTCTCCAGAAACATAGAAACTATTTTATTTTTACTCTAGTTGAGCTAGTGTAATTACTAGGACACCAGTGACAATTTTGACAATGACCTTTTTATATTTTTATGTAAAAAGTTTGTCCCACCCTTTCCAAATTTCGAAAATTTTGATATTACTTCTTTAATGAAAAAGATTCAGAGAAAACCTTTTTCGCCCAATATGTTTTTGTTTATTGGTAACGATTGTTTGTTCTATTACTTAAGCTATAAGAGAGCCTGGGCTCCTCACCTGGATCTGCGCCACTGTCGAACAACATAGTTTTCAATTATATATTCGTTCATTGAAAATATCATAGGATACAAACTACTATCAGATACTATAAAGGCAGGTTCTCACAAATTTTAAATTGTTGTCACATTTGGGTCTTGTACATCCTGTTTCCACCTTTTTGTAGAATCCACAAGAGCACGAGGAATTTCCTATTTTGAGGAATCTTAGACATATCAGTTTCCATGCATTAGTGAAGAAAGTGTTTCTTCTTCCAATCTGTTTCTGAAAGGTGATTTAATTAGCTTCAGCAAGCAGCGGCGGATCCAGAGGGGGGGGGGGGGCGAGGGGTTTTGCATCCCCCTAGCGTGGTCTAAAGTAGTCGCTCGCCAGCATTCATTCGGTGCGGAGCTTTGTGTGCCTAAAAAGTGATTGCTGTATCATTTCAAGGCGCTGGTTGGATATTGTTTATTTTGGCGTTGTTTTAAAGCGGGCCCCTCTGGTTTTTTTTATTCTCTGAAGAAAGGGGCCCTTGCGAGTAAGTTTTCGTTCTATGGATTTTTAGAGGAGATTTAACACATATGCAAGAATTTATTGTTAGTAATAAGGAATTTAAATATGACGTCTCTTACAAAGGATTATTTCGGTCAGAAACATCAAGAGCTTATGCAGTTGGTGGCTAATCTGGAACAAGGAATCGATGCTCTCCACCAGGAAAATTCCCAATTACGGCAGGAAAATTGCTTTTGAAATCAGAGTTAATCAATATAAAAAAGTCGTGCCTGCAATCCGAGCTTGCATCTAAAATGCAGAATCTTCTGCTTCACGGTATTCCCGTTGTGTCTGGGCAAAGTGCAGAAACTGCTGTTCGCGAGCTTTTGACTGATATCGGGTTAGAAAATGCTGACGCTATTCCATTTGTGAAGTGCTATCGTTTGAACAGTAATAAACAGAAAGGGGCTTCAACTAGGTCTTCTGCTAGGAATAAGATTGAGCCTATTATAGTCACGCTGACAAGCATTACTGACAAGGCTGATATTATACGGAACTGTGGAAAGCTGCCCCATAGTATGGATGTCTACTTTTCCTTCTACACTGCGGTCGCTTTCTGTCATGTATAACAAAGCACGGCGTCTGGTTATGGACACCAACTGTTCTTCACCTAGACCGCTTCTAAATCTACAGTCTATCTACATTCTTTCTTGTGCTTCTTTTGTTTTTCATCAGCTTCATGGCAATCTTCCAAAATCTCTTCAAAAAACTCCTCAGTTTATTTCTGATTCAGCTCCATATAACCTTCGTTCGTCACATAATATCTGCATTTCTCCTACTCCCACTGTGCGGTCAGATTTCAATCCCCTCATCGCTTGTCATCAGGTTTGGAATTCCCTGCCTTCTTCAGCACAGAAATGCCACTCGTTTGGCACTTTCAGGAGGATTCTTAAGGACCATTTAGTTAAGAATCAAACAGAATAGTTTTTTTTTTTCTTCTTTTTTTTGTGGAGTTGATGCCCCTTGAATGTTTAGTTTTGTTATATGGTGGTTTTCTCTGCGCTATGACTCCCAGGCATCAGGTATGGTCTCTTTTTAATTTTATATGTTGTTTGGCGATTGATTTCTTTTTTATGGTTGTTTGGATGTATTGTATTTTTTTTCTCATTCCCCCTTGTATCCCTGGCCATGGAGCCTTTCGAGGGGGATTAGGAGTGTTGTGATTGGATTGTGTATGTATTGTGGAATAAAAACTCTGAACTCTGAACTCAAGTTTGCGTTAATTAAACTTGCTCCTAACGCAATTTTATCGGATCATCTTATTTTGCCCCCCCTTTAAAAAATCCTGGATCCGCCCCTGTCAGCAAGGAGAACTGTCTCTCGGCTGATGCGCTCGAATATGGAAGTGCCATAAGGAACTTCACCATTTGCGTCACAAGTGGGAACATAAATCACCTGTACCATTCTTGCACTTCCCAACGAAGTTCCAGAATAAAACAGGATCGCTGGTATTTTGTGTATGCACTCGAATCAGTTCTCCATGTGGAATTAGCCACCATTCCCTGTTCAAAGCTTCTAATTCCAGATCTATTGCATGCGAGAAGTGATAATACAATCCATAATTAATGAGACAAAGTCTGAAACTGCAACAGTAGGGCCCAAACACTTGATCACTGGAACTGTTCACAAAGCATTTGGTAAAACCTAACACATTTGCTGCAAACTCCATCAACTAATTTGGCGTCACAGTTTTTCGTAAACGATTCAAAATTTTGCACCAAAATACATTCTCTCATATTTTTTTTAGATTGTTTGGGTGTTTAAAGTCAACCTTCCAAGGCTCAAACAATTCCAAAGGGATATGTACTCAAACTTTTTCACTCTGGAACTCTTTGTTGAGCCTGTTCACTATTGGTAAAATGTGTCCAAGGAACAAAAAATGTAACCGCACTGTATTGTTTTTTAAAGCAGCATGAGAGGATGGTACGCTCTCAGCCAGCATGGATTGAAAATGTAAGATTAAAGCTTCCTATTGCTCGAGCAAACGTTCAGTTACGTTGTCTATTGCCAGCCAACGTGTTTTACCGGGATACATAAGGCAGTGCTCAGCAATACTAACAAACCTTTGACACTCCACAAACTATTACTTTCTTTTTGGGCTATAAACAGTAAAATTATATATATCATGGCTGAACTGGGCAATTGACTGATCTAAAATTTCCAGTACAGCCACTGAACAAAACGAAAAAGAGTGACAAATACACCCAAAAAGTGAAAGCCAAGGAAGGTCTCATTTCAAAAGTGTAGCTAGACCATTCTTTGATCCAACAATAACGCTGGCATTGTCTGGTGCGAAGCCTATCTTGTTTTTCAACGGAAGCCTTGATGTTTCTTTTTCTACAAAAAATTTGTAAGTTTAATTTTTCACGCATAGCATAACGGGTAGGGCAGGGTATACTCAAAACACAATCAACTCGATAAAGAAGAACTACCATTATAAAAAAAGTAAACAAAATGGGACAGAGCCACTAGTTTCACAAAGCAGACGACTAATCACTGAACCACAAGAATTGGTTTCGATAATTGAAAGCAAATGGCTTCTAGAATAATAAAATATAAAAAAAAGCTTCTTCAGATGTAAGTAAGGAACAACACTAAAACTTATACCAAACAGGAAAAATTCCGCTTGTTAGGGGAGTTATGTTATATACCTTCCTAAATCCCTCCATCCTTACACTACAATTTTTTTAGTGCCTGGAAAAAATAATTATTCTATATCAACAGGCCTTGTGTTTCAGCAGTGATTCTTAAAGATCACTGATAATAACAGATAATAACATTCAAGCATAATAGCCCGAGAGGTCACGAGTTTAGGCTAACCGAAGAACGCTTCAGAAGAGATGTTGGTAGATGGGCATTCAGCAACCGCATTGTCTCCGAGTGGAACGCACTACCATCAGACACTGTCAACTCAGATTCAGTCAATGCATTTAAGAACAAGATTGACAATCATTATAGTGAAAAAGCATTTGATTATTTAAATTTTTGTAGATAGAGGCGCAAGCCTGTTTTTGCAATATATTATTATTATCATTATTAAAGGATTGGGTTATTAAATCTGAAGTTTAGTATAAAGAGCGAGGGATTGATGAGAGGTATCCCCCCATTTGTGGAATAATGTCTGTTTATTTTAAGTTTTGATGTTGTTCATTACTTTTTTTAAATTTCTGATCGTTTTTTAAATGAAGGCGGGAAATCTCCCTCTCCCTTTTGTGGAAAACTGTGTCTAGGAATGTCCATTTTCCTGGGGTCGTTAGAGGGTCATGTTATCCTCCGTAAAGCTATTGGGATTTCCAATTATACTGAATAAAACGTATTTCACAAAATGTTTATCAAATGTTTTTGGGGAAAACGGGGTGTGGGAAAGGGGCTATCTTCCCTCTCGTCTTTTGATTACTTAAAAAGGACACTGGAACTCTTAATTTTGAATCAGCCCTCTTCCAATCATCGAAGTCCATTGGTTTGATTCAACCACTCCTGGGGAAAGAGAAAAAAAATGTGCATTCGTCGTCTTTCTTTGAACAAATCAAATAAAATTTAACATTTCTATAGACAAAAGATTGAAAAATCTACATTCTCTGATGTGCCAAATCTGAAGGTATGAACTTTATCAAGATCTCTTATATTTTTTCGAGGTATTTACCCCCTTTTCAAAAATCACGCAAACTCTTCGGATCGTCGATTTTGATGATTTATTTTAAATTTGACGTTTTTTTTGTATTAGGAATAAATATAAAAATCTAATTCTTTTGTTTATTAGTTGTTACTCAGTTGGTTTATTAGTTTTTTCTTAGGAGCTTTGGTTACTGTTAGCCTGAGTCACTCCTTAATCTTAGTTCGTAACCACGAACTGTCTGATTTATCTTGAAACACGGATAAAAAGTAAAAAAAAAACAGCCCCCCCCCTAGTCAATGTTCTTTCTAAACATAGTAATAACTGCAACCACAGTTCTATGTCAGCCCATCTAATGCCTGCACATAGCTTTAGCTTATAAATCATACAAAAGTTTCCTGTTTTTCTTTCAACTAGCATTATTTGGATTATTAACTTGCGATTCATGAGAAATAAGTCTAAAAACAACATAAAACTTCACAAGAAAATAATATGGACCTAATAGCAAAATTCTTACTTTAGACTTTAAAAAATACAACAAAGAAAAAATTCCGCGAACAAATTTTCCCAGGAAATTTACCTCCCCCCTCCACCCCTGTGGATAGTCTCCTCTGCGGTAACATTTTCCCCTGGAAATTGCTTAATTATTCCTCATTTATTTACTTTCGCACAATTAACTACATCCCATTTTCAGTTTTCGAAAAATAAAGTTAAAATTATTTACTTACCCATCTGACATTGTTTGATAAAGAATATCCAGGAAATCTGAAAATTCTTGGCACCATTGTGGTAGAAACCTTGCATTAATTAAAACTTGCGAGGGATGCTGATCAGAGTTTGAAAATTATCTCCTCCTTTTTATCTTGGCTAAAAAAACTTAATCTACAAAATTGCACAGAGTTGTTTTATTGAGTGAATCAGGGTTTTGGGGGTATACATTTCTGAAGGCTCCGGGGTACACTGAATATCGTTTTATGTCTAAAAATCTTTGTACCTAGCAAAGCTTGTTAAAACTGATAACATTAGAAAAAGAGTATAGGTTGATACTGCCTATATGTGCACACAAAATTTCTAAATATCAGGAAAATATACATATATTGTTAGAATCTACTTGATGCTACTTGTAGCAGATAGTTCGTGTAGCCAGCAGCATACCAACACAGTGATTAATGTCCCACCAAGTGGCGCTGGTGTTGCGTGAAACACGATTAATTTCAGAAATAATCTTTAGTACATTTGACAATTCTTTTTTTTAGGGCTGGTTAAAAAAAAATGTATAGAAAAGCGAAAATAACGAGAGAAGTCAGTATGGTATTATTAAAAGAGGCAATTCTACATTTATTGAAAAAATGAAGTTTTTCAGCTAAAAGTAAGGGACAACATTAAAACTCGAAACGAACAGAAATTATTCCGTATATGAAGGAGTTCCCCCCGCGTCATCAATACCTTGCTTCTGACGCTAAAGTTTTTGGCGCTTTAAAAAAAACTTCCTATGCTAATTACGCAGCCCTTGTGTTTCAGGAGTGGTTCATAAAAATTTATACAAACAGTCAAAATTTAGCGTAAAGAGCAAGGTATTGAAGATGGGGGGAATCCCTTCATATACAGAATAATTTATGTTCGTTTTGAACTTTAATGTTGCTCCTTTCTTTCAGTTGATAATATTTGCTTTTTATGTTTAATTTCGGATCTTTTATTAAATAATACCTGTATATCTGGCTCACCCTGTATAAAAAATTACCTCCCCTCATGTTAAACTCCCCCATGGAAATTTCCTCCCACAAAAATATCTCTCCTAAAAATTCTTCGAGGACAGTTCAATCCTTGCTGAAAATCCCCCCCTCTGTAAAATTTCTGGGCCGACAAATCAGCTTGAAAAATTATCCTTAGCATACTTTTATACCCAGACCTATCCCCCGGGGCTGCGGAGTTCATGCTACCCCTGAGGTATAGTTTTGGAACTTTTCAACAATGCTAAGCCAAATGGCTATCTTAAACTTTTGGTTGAACAATTTCAGGGAAAACATGGGTGTGAGAGGGGGGCTAGTAGCATTCTGATCTTTTTGGTCAAATAAAAGTGGCACTAGAAATTTTGGTTTCCGTCAAATGAGCCTAGCCTGGTAATACGGATTCCAAAGAACAAACCTTGCTGTAGCAACCCACTGCAAGGCCAGCGCAAGGCCTTTAGTAGCCAAGAACCGTTGTTAATCTCATTACTTACCACTTTTTTTTATAGAAATTATAATAGTAAGATGAATTATTTGGTTCTTCAAATTAGTTACGATTTGTACTCTACATTTCAACTTTGATTTGAAGTTATCAGACTTTTCTTGTCACTGAAGCCAGCTGTGCTGGTATTACATTTACTAATTTTGGCCAGTATATTTTAAGACTTTCATATCAAACAAGATGGATTGGGGAGAGAATCCGGTTATTTTGAAGACTTAGGTTTTAGACAACCTTAGATTTAACATTTTTAGACATCTTCTTTAGGTACAATTCAAATTTAAAGGCTTTTTGCTATCTTGAAAATTGGTTAGTGTAGGAAAAATCCAAATCATCTGAGCAATTGCTGCTTTTAGAATTCAAATGGAAAAATTTGAAAATGGTAACACGTACATGAATACAATCCGTGTTTTAGGTTCATATAGTTTTTTCCTAAACCCTTAAGTCAATTCATTCTTGTACGAAAAAGCGACAATTTCAATAGTTTCCTCCTCCTTAAACAGCGCTTTCCCGATGATGAAATGTATGATTTATTGAAGATTGAGGGCATATACTCCTACGAGTACTACAACTCCACCTCGAGGCTACGTGACGAAAAATTACCGCCTATCGAAACACTTTACGATTCATTTCGCGAGTGTCAATCCACCACTACTGACTATGAATTTGCTATAAAATGTTTGGGCCAAAGAAGGGTGTAAGAACGGGGAAGATTATTGTAAAATGTACCTGGTAAGGGATGTGTTGACGTTATTGGATATTGTCTGTAAGAACACGGAAAAAAACTTCATCCGAAAGGAAATATTGTTGTATTCCCCGTTCTGTTGTGGTGGATCCTGGCCAACAGTTTCAAGGTCACAAAGACTTATAAACCCCTGCAATTTGATCAGAAGCCATATATGAAAACGTTTAATGACACCTTTGTCAGTACACGCTCTGAGTCAAAAATGAAGATTGAAAAAGATATCTTTAAACTAATTTTTAATTCAGCCTTCGGTAAGATGTATAGGAGTGTACTCCATAGGAGTGGTTTTGACGTTGTAACCGACCCAAAATTAATATGCCCAAATCTTTGCCGATCTGAATTTCACATCGTTCACGATCATAGACTCCAATATAGTCCATTCGTATGAAAAAAAAGAAGTGTAATTTTAAATTAAAATATTTCCGCTGGAAGAATAAGTAGAAATTTCGAAGAATCCATGTGGAAATTTTTTACAATGTGTGTAAGCTGCAATGGCCGGGAAAGGGACAAGTTCAAGTTTATTATGGGCATACCAATTCACTATTCTTCAAAGCTAAAACTGAAAATTTATTTAACGATTTGAAAATGGTGGTGGTGGTGCAGAATTTTAAGGCATTTCCTTTTTGTGATCAATGATATTTGCATTGACTAGTCTCTCGTGGTAGGGTTTATGCCTATCGACAAGTCGAAGTGCATTTTGAAGCAAAATTATTATTACATCGTCGGCAATTGTCTCATTGTTAATAGATTTATCAAGATTTTCTTCAAAGTGCTCTTTTGGTGAAAAGGTGAGTTCAGTTGGCGTATATTTTTGAAGTTTAGCCGTTTTCTAGAGAATACTGTTTACATTTCCCCCAGTAAAAGTTTAAAGAAGCTACCGCCCACTTGAACATGCCGTTTACTTTTAAAATACTTTCCCTTATTTTGACAAGCTAGGGCAAGTGCAAGTGAAGGATATTGCTTTTTCTGTTGCTAAACAACTTCTGGCAATTGAACATTATTTTCAGTTAAATTGAAACAAGTTCCAGATAGGAGATTAATTAAATCATTGCAATACCATTTGTTAGTATAGCCTTCTTAAGCCAAAGTTTTGAATTACCTAGTACGCCAAATAAACGTCTTTTTCCAAGTAGTTACTTCAGTGTCATGATGGCAACTAGTAACCTTTTTTACTGTTCAAGGTTTGATATACGATAATTTCATTGTCAAAAATATCAGTGACTAAACGCAAATCTTCGGGTGAATTTTGACTGAGATCAGATAGAATGTAACCATAGGATTTATTTGTAGCCTGATTGTTTCCTCAGGGTATTGGTTATATTGGTTCACTGGAATATATTTGTTATTTTTATAGTCATAAGAGAACTTGAATCACGAACAACCCTTTAGATGATACAGTAGGTACAATTTAAAGCAAGTGTTCTCAAACATTTGCTCTGATGAAAGAGATTGTGGAGAAAAACGGTTACAGACATTTTTTCATGGTAAGATCGGAACGTAAATAATTGTAACATCTCCTGAGAACATTCTTCAAAAGATTCAGCTGAATCATCAATAATCAACCATGAGTTTGATTCTACAAAATTAAACACGTCAAGTCCCCGTATGAAATACATACCTGGTGCAAAAGTCATCATTTTATCATAGGACTTTTGCCACTCACAGTAACAATAATATTTTTTTTCGAATTTTCTATAAACATTTTATCTCGATTTTGAATTATTTTCGTTAAAAGTGTGGTTTTGCCAGACATTGATGGTCCGGAAAGAAATTATCTGCATGGAATTTCAAAATGATAGATATTACTCGTCTTGCTGTCAAAATACAGCTAACCTAACCTAAGTTTAATCTGTTGAATAAATACCTAAAAAGGACAAAGAATAAAAAAAATGTTTTCTTTAATATAAATAAATGCACTACAAATGTTTTTAAAACATATTTACAAAAACACTTAAACATATTTACAAAAATACGTAAACATATTTACAAAAACACTTAAATATATTTAAAAACCACTAGAGAGAAACAACACAAAATAGGCACTTAAAAAGGCACTTTGGCATGCAGACCTGTTATTGCAGTGACCGTTGCAAGCGGTCGAATGGATAAAGCCGGAATGGATGTAAAGCCTGATACGGTGGGTGAGGGCCAGCTACGGGGTCGGGCGCGAGACAAGAAACATAAAATAATAGTAAAATATTAAACACTTTTTAAAACACAAAGATTCCGTCTTGCGCAAAACATAAAAACATTATACAATCACTGCGGATCTGGAAAATGTTGGGATGGAGATTGAGAAGATAACTGTTGTGACGGAGACTATTGGGATAGAAAAAAGCGACCCTCACCGCCAACTATAAAATTTACTCCAGACCGAGACGCTGTCTATATTCTACCTATTTATCTCGATCTGAAATCAGATAATGGCCGAGTTATTGTACCTTCGCACCGTCCGCGTACGCATACACTTTGTCCAATATGGCTGACATGGAATTTTTTTACTCTAACTGTATAGTTTTTAAATTTCAAAGAGCGAATGACCATAATGGATGGAACCAATTAAATTGGAAATGGCCACAGCAATAATCCGATACTTGACTCGGGTTTTCCTGAAATATAGATTAAATTTTTAGTTTTGCTTTCATAATTCAAGCTATATTGAGTAGTATTTTAATTTGAGTATATATTATATAAAAAGTGAATTATTAGCGTTGACCTGAAAAACTGACTTGATTTAATTGACTTAGGTCTTCTGCCGGGTGCTACTTGGCGTAGAGAATAACCTCAGCCTCCTCTATCCACTTTGGTCCATTGCAAGGGTTTGTGCTTCACTCGGTCTGATGCTTGCCATCGCTAGGAACTCGGATGCGCTAAATAAACAAAAGTTCAAATATGAATCAAATCCTTTTAATAGACAATGATTTTAACCAGCATTTATAAAATTGCACAAAAATAATAGATATTTCATTCACATATGCAGTGACCGTCATCAGTATTAAAATTAAACTAAAACAATTAAAAACAGAAGTTTATATACGGAATAAAATAAACTACATATTGTTTAATAGTCTAGTTCTTTTCAAAGCAGAAGCGGAAACTAGTCTCTTTGATCTTCTTGGAACCAGTTCATTAGCGTTGAATGAACTAACACTTGGACAATAGGCACTTAAAATTGCACTTTGGCATGCGGACCAACTATTGCAATGACCGTTGCAAGCGGCCGTCCCCTTCCGCTAACTATAGAACTTTCTCCAGACCGAGATGCTTCCTATATTCTACACTTTCATCTCGATCTGAAGTCAGGTAATGACCTGTTTTAGTACCTGTGGCCGTGTTTTAGTACCTTCACACAGTCCTTGCACACATACACTTTGTCCAGTATGGCTGACATGGCATTTTTTTAATCTAACTGTATAGTTTTGAATTTCAAAGAGCAACTGGCCATAATGGATGGCACCAATTAAATGGCAAATGGCCTTAGCAATATCCGATACTTGACTCGGGTTTTCCTGAAATAAAGATTCAATTTTTAGTTTTGCTTTCATATTTCAAGCTATATTGAATCATATTTTAATATTAGCATATGATATCTGATAAGTGAATACTTAGAGTTTATCTGAAAAACTGACTTTACTTAGGTCTCCTGCCGGGTACTATTCGGCGTAGAGAGTAACGTCAGCCTCCTCAATCCACTTTTGTCCATTGTAAGGGTTTGTGCTTCACTCGGTCTGATATTTGTCTGCGCTAGGAACTCGGATGCGCTAGATAAATAAAAGTTCAAATAGGGATCAAATCCTTTACATAGACAGCGATTTTAACCAACAGTTATAAAATTTCACAAAAATACTAGATATTTCGGTCACATGTGCAGTGACCGTCATCAGTAGTAAAACTAAACTAAAACAGTTAAAAACAATAGTTTATATACGGAATAAAATAAAACTATATATTGTTTAATAATCTTGTTCTTTTCAAAGCTGAAATGGAAGCTTGTCTCTTTGATCTTCTTGGAACTACATTATGCGAGTTGAAATTAACTCTATCAGATTTTGATAAATTATCGTAGATAGAGTTCAAACCAAATTCACCTGTGTAACGAGCTATATTCTTGAATAAAATTTTCTTAATTTCAAGAGATTCACGAAAATTTCACTTTAAACCCCGATCCCTAGAAATCAAAGAGACATTATTCAACAAAATAAAATGGTCTGGAAAATTGAAAATATATTTCGAAAATGCTAAAGTGAAATCTTCTGACTTCCAATCTTGCTTTAAAGCGCCCATGAAATAGAATCTTTTTACTGTAATAATCTCTGTTTCAAATTCTGGTTAGTACGTCCCACATATAGGCTTCCGAAAGTACAAAGGATCTCATAGACTTAACTTTGTTGGCCCAATGAAGTTAGATCCATCCCAGAATTTAGAAAACTGCACAAAGTATTAGTACTCTTTAAAACAACTTTTAAACTATAACTCTGTAAAATTATTTTAAGTTTTTCACTTAGCCCGGGTACATATGGTAAGGAACAAAAAACATCATTCTCACAAGTTGTCTCCAAGACTTCCTTAAAAATCTCTAGAAAGTTTTTCCTCAGAGCAAATACTAAAGATCCGGTCAGTTAAAGAAATGATCAAACCAATTTTTACTTGGCGAGCGGGACCTGAGCTATGTGACACAAATCTATTGTTATTTGTCGGTTCTCTGTAACTTTTCAAGTCCAGACTATTTTAATTTTTTAAAAGAAGAACATCAAGAAAAGGAAGTTTCCCATTGTCTTCTACTCCAACACTAAACTTTAAATCCCGCCCGAAAAAAAGATGTTCCAAAAGTCCTTTTAATTTTTCCTCCGTATAATTCGATACTGAAATAATGTCATCCATATACCTGCCCCAAAAATATGTTTTAAAAATATGATTCTAATGCAACTGTTTCAATATTTTCCACAAAAATATTAGGTAATAATGGAGATAAAGGGGTCTCCATCGGTAAACAATATACTTGTTCGAAAAATTCCCCTCTCAATTGGAAAAATAGGAGAACCTATTGCAAAACCTTACTAAATACATAATTATAGAACCTTCCAAAACTGTTTTGCCACTAATCAAGTCCAAATTTCTAGAAGAGTATTGGATGTTTCTACATCAATATTCGTGTATCGTAGTTCTTTGATGGTCTTACTAGGAAATTCCGGTTTAACTACAAAAATAGAAGGGGTTTTTCTACGTCGGATACGCTGTCGGACCATCGCTCCTTTGTTCAGCCGTGAGGTCACTTTCAACCGGCTTTGACAGGGTCAAAGTCGAAGATCAACTTTGCAGATAAGTGCGGGGGCATTCAAAGCAGATGTCCAAGCCCCCGTAAGGTAAACATCCGATATTCAAAACTTCTTTGATTGAAGTGGAAAATCTGTTATTTAAAATTAAGAGCGAGTGCAAAATTATTCGAACAAAAGTTACGGTTTTCATGCACTACAATATTTTATTTTCCGATGTCGTGGGTGTACTTACAGTGAATTTCTCAGCATTTATGTAGATAGTCTTCGATTGAATGATTTCATAGTGGAAAATACTCCTACCTACCCGTATAATATTGAATTCAGTGCCCTAAGAATAAAATGTTTTAATAATGTTTTGTAAATGTCTGGAATAAAATTCAGTTCATCTCTCTCGGAATTTGGTCAAAACCCTATTCACCTATTTCAGACTCTAGTACATCTCTCCTCTGAGCTCGGTAGCAGTGCTTATGTCTCTGAAAATTCCTGTTCATATGTCTCTGACCACTAGAAAAAATTTGTTTGAATTCCAATTGACGTGGTTCTTACTTTGGAAACAAATTCAGTTCGTTCGTTCATCACTTTTGAAGAAAAAAGTCCTATTCATCTGAAAATTTTCACTCTTACATCTATGACCAATAGAAAAGACTGTGTCAATTTATATAACATCTTAACTCTGCTATATCGAAAATCTAAGACATAATAGAACAAATTTATATAATTATTTATATAAATATTAATTTATATTTATTTATATATATGATGTAAAAAACAATTCTCTCAGATTCATCAGTAAGGACATTTGGCATAAATTGATAAATTGCGGTTCTTACAGAACGACAGTGAAGATTTGTATGCTCTGTTTCTTTTATACAAATGTTCTCTGTCATTTCTCAAAAAATCGGAAGAATTTCTGCAAGGGGACTCAAATTTTCTTAATATTTTATTTTGCTATTCATTATGCCTTTCTAATAATGTGTAGCTCCTTTTCCAAGAGCTCCGTTGTATTTTAGAGCTTTGTTTGGGTGTTAAGGGTGCCCTTTCTTCCATTAATTTCTTACTTGGCCAATATAAAGATGTGTTTCTAACGCGTAAAGCCCGATGGGGTGGAGGAGGGCTTAATACGGCGCCGGGCGCGGGACCAGAAACATAAAATAATAGTATAATATTAAAATTTTTAAAACACATCGATTCCGCCTTGAGCAAAACATAAAAACACTATAAAAACACTGCTGAGCTGGAAACTGTTGGGATGGAGACTGAGAAGAAAACTGTTGTGATGGAGACTATTGAGATAGAAAAAAGCAACCCTCGTTTTCAGCCAAGTATAGAACTTTCGCCAGACCGAGACGCTGTCTGTGTTCTACATATTTATCTCGATCTGAAGTCAGGTAATGGCCGTGTTGTAGAACCTTCACACCGTCCGTGCACACATACACGAACGGCCATAATGAATGGTGCCAAATAAATGCCGAAAATGGCCAAAGCGGTAGTCCGATACTTAACTCGGGTTTTCCTGACAGAAAGATTAAATTTTTAGTTTTGCTTTCATATTTCAAGCTATATTGAATCATATTTAAATGTTAGCAAATAATATATAATAAGTGAATACTTAGCGTTTAAATGAAAAACTGACTTGACTTACTTGACTTAGGTCTCCTTCCGGCTGCTCCTCGGCGTAGAGAGTAACGTCAGCCCCCTCCATCCACTGTGGTCCATTGCAAGGGTTTGTACTTCACTCGGTCTGATATTCACCATCCCTAGGAACTCGGATGTGCTAAATAAATAAAAGTTCAAATAGGGATCAAATCCTTTTAATAGACAGCGATTTTCAGCAACAGTTATAAAATTTCACAAAAATACTAGATATTTTCGTCTCATATGCAGTGACCGGCATCAGTAATAAAACTAAACTAAAACAATTATAAACAATAGTTTATATACGGAATAAAATAAAACTACATATTGTTTAATAATCTAGTTCTTTTCAAAGCAGAAGCGGAAGCTGGTCTCTTTGATCTTCTTGGAACCAGTTCATTAGCGTTGAATGAGATAACACTTGGACAATAGACTCTTAAAAAGGCACTTTGGCATGCAGACCCGCTATTTCGGTGACCGTTGAATGCAGCCGAATGGTTGCAGCCGGAAGGTGAAAAGCCTGATGCGGTGGGGGAGGGCCAGCTACGGGGCCGGACGTGGGACAAGAACCATAAAATAATAGTGTAATATTAAACACTTTTTAAAATACGTCGATTCCGCCTTGCGCAAAACATCAAAACACTATAAAAACACTGCTGAGCTGGAAACTGTTGGGATGGAGACTGAAAAGAAAACTGTTGTGACGGAGATTATTTGGATAGAGAAGGCGACCCACCCTTTCAGCCAACTATAGAATTTTCTCCAGACCAAGACGCTGTCTATATTCTACCCATTCATCTCGATTTGAAGTCAGATAATGGCCGGGTTGTAGTACCTTCACACCATCCACGCACACATGCACTTTGTCCAATATGGCTGACATGGTATTTTACTACTCTAACTGTATAGTTTTTAAATTTGAAAGAGCGAATGGCCATAATGGATGGCACGAATTAAATTGCGAATGGCCATAGCAATAATCTGATACTTGACTCGGGTTTTCCTGAAATAAAGATTAAATTTTTAGTTTTGCTTTCATATTTCAAGCTCTATTGAATCATATTTTAATATTAGCATATAATGTATAACAAGTGAATTCTTAGCGTTTACCTGAAAAACAGTCTAGACTTACTTGACGTAGGTCTCTTGCTCGGTGCTACTCGGCGTAGAGAGTAACGTCAGCCTTCTCCATCCACTTTGGTCCATTGCAAGTGTTTGTGCTTCACTCGGTCTTATATTTGCCATTGCTAGGAACTCGGATGTGCTAAATAAATAAAAGTTCAAATAGGGCTCAAATCCTTTTAATAGACATTGATTTTAAGCAACAGTTATAAAATTTCACAAAAATACTAGATATTTCGGTCACATATGCAGTGATCGTCATTAGTAGTAACACTAAACTAAAACAATTCAAAACAATAGTTTATATACGGAATAAAATAAAACTACATATTGTTTAGTAATCTAGTTCTTTTCAAAGCAGAAGCGGAAGCTAGTCTCTTTGATCTTCTTGGAACCAGTTCATTAGCGTTGAATGAACTATTACTTGGACAATAGGCACTTAAAATGGCACTTTGGCATGCAGACCCACTATTGCGGTGACCGTTGTAAGCGGCCGTCCCCTTCAGCTAACTATAGAACTTTCTCCAGACCGAGACGCTTTCTATATTCTACACTTTCAACTCGATCTGAAGTCAGGTAATGACCTTGTTTTAGTACCTTTCATACACTTTGTCTAATATGGCTGACATGGCATTTTTTTTTTACTCTAACTGTATAGTTTTTGAATTTCAAAGAGCGAATGGCCATAATGGATGGCACCAATAAAATGGCGAATAGCCTTAGCAATAATCCGATACTTGAGTCGGGTTTTCCTGAAATAAAGATTCAATTTTTAGTTTTGCTTTCATATTTCAAGCTATATTGAATCATATTTTAATATTAGCATATGATATATGGAAAGTGATACTTAGCGTTTATCTGAAAAACTGACTTGACTTACTTGACTTAGGCCTCCTGCCGGGTGCTATTCGGCGTAGAGAGTAACTTCAGCCTCCTCCATCCACTTTGGTCATGAACCAGATCATTAGCGTTGAATGAACTAACACTTGGACAGAGGTTAACTACATTATGGGAATTGAAATTTACTTGATCAGATTTTAATAAATTATTTTAGATAGAGTTCAAACCAAATTCACCTGTGTCACGAGCTAAATTCTTGTATAAAATTTTCTTAATTTCATGAGCTTGACGAAAATTTCACTTTAAACCCTGGTACCTAGAAATCAAAGAGACATTATCAAACAAAATAAAATGATCTGGAAAATTAAAAATATGTTTCAAAAGGGCTAAAGTGAAATCTTCTGGCTTAGAATCTTGCTTTAAAGCCGATGAAATAGAATCTTTTTCTGCAATAGCCTTATTCTAAAATTCTGGTTTGTACGTTCCACATATGAGCTTCTGCAAGCACATGGGATCTCATAGACTCCATTTTGTTGCCCCAATGAAGTTAGATACTTCCCAGAATTTAGAAAACTGCCCAAAGTATTAGTACTCTTTAAAGCTACCTTTAAACAGTTACTCTGTAAAATTATTTTAATTTTTTCATTTAGCCCGGTTACATAAGGTAAGGAACAAAAAACATCATTCTCTCGAGTTGTCTCC
>CM051267.1:34859391-34864391 GCA_027921565.1 Artemia sinica
ACACACACACACACACACACACACACACACACACACACACACACACCACACACACACACACACACACACACACACACACACACACACACACACACACACACACACACACACACACACACACACACCACACACACCACACACACACACACACACACACACACACACACACAACACACACACACACACACACACACACACACACACACACACACACACACACACACAACACACACACACACACACACACACACACACACCACACACACACACACACACACACACACACACACACACACCACACACACACACACACACACACACACACACACACACACACCACACACACACACACACACACACACACACACACACACACACACACACCACACCACACACACACACACACACACACACACACACACACACACACACACACACACACACACACACACACACACACACACATACACACACACACACACACAAGGGTATATTAAATGAGTTGGGGGATTTCACACCACGCAACATCCCCATCATTGAAAAAATTAGTATGAGACAAGAAATTCCCGTTGCATCCCCTGTTATGCCCCAGTTTTATTTAACGACTCTGCCTTGCACAATGTATATTTTTAATAGGGCTAAGTTTGAGGATCCATTTAACTCACTAGCAGCGGGTAGCATCATGACTGAACCAGTAGACATAGTGCACTACAATGTGGACAAGATTCGAGCGCTTCTTGTTAGAGTGATTTGGGAGGGGATGGGAGGAATGAAATTAAAAAAAACATCGCACCAAAAATTATTTATTTAAATGGAAAGGGGGATTAGATGCATTCCCGTTATTTGCAAATTGAAATGCGAGCACTTCATCCAGACTTGCATAATTTTGAGGATATTTTTACGGATTCGGTTGATAGTATAGTGACGAAATTAAATAATTATAGTGAGATGAGCAGTTTGTCAGTGGTTTTATTTATTGAAATTTTAGTTATTAATGTGGGTAAATTAAAAATAAAAATACCTGAAAAGGTGGGAGGGGGAAGGTAAATTTTATAAAATATAATGTAGATTTAAAAGGATGTAGAGGTGTCTAATATTTTCTTTCGACACAGGGCTTCAGTGCTTCAAATATGCATTTCTTGTGGCAGTGCACGAACCCTTAAGAGAAGCAGCTAGTAAGACAAAGTTGGACTGTTGCAGCTAATGGGAGCCTAAAATTTTCTAATATAGATTTTTAATTGTTTGAATGGTCAACACCCAGTAACACTTAAGAGAATAGAAAATTGTGAGCGGGATAATGAGCATTTAAAGATTGACGTTACTGTTTTACAATATGATACAGAATGTGCGGAGGGTGAGTGTAGGAATAAAAAGGGGGTAATATATAAAGTGAGGCCCCCGTCCGTCAAATTGGGGAAACACTGGGTATGGCTTCTTTAAAAGCCTTCCAGCGAACTGGATTCAATTGAACATTTTTTTTCCAATACCAAATATTAGTCGGGTTTTAAATGAGGATAAAAAGGGTGTCTCTTTAGATCCGGCACAGAATTAAAGTTAAAACATCATATGAGACTCTGCAAGCGTCATGGATGCCAATCTGTGCAATCGGCTAGCGGTGACAGAGCAGCGGTGACACAGTGACAAGGTGGCCCTACACAGCGAAGCCAAACTCATAGATGTGTACAATCCATCGAATTTAAATCATGTTAAAAAACATGAGGCCATTGCAGTCTCTTATTCCCACTCACAAAGGGACTTGTGCAATACCATGCAAATGGTAGAGTTTGTTGAGGGATTAGGTGGGGAGGACTGTATAGTCTTAGCCATTAAAGTGCTTATAAAAACAGCAAATAAGTCAATCTCACGGCTGAGAAATACAGACTATCCAATGACAATATCACCAGAGGATGTGTTGTCCATTAAAACTAGAAAAATGTGTTGTGTTTGTGAAAAGAAATTTTTTGAGGGTAAAGGGAAAGCCCCCCCCCCCCCCACAGCCCTTAGGGCTAAGGCTGTAATTTATACCCCCGGTGCATTTAATGTTTTCATTGAAAGCGTTGTCGTAAAAACTTCAAAAAGGGCTCTTTCGATTGGAAATTGAAAGGGCTATTTCCCTTTTTAATGGTCGAACGTAATCGGAGGGAGAATTCCTCCCACGCCCATCATTTCCTCAAACATTTCCGATCAACATTTTGATATGGCCATTTTGTTCAACGTAGTTGAAAGGTCTGAAAATTATGTCTTTGAGTATGACAGCCCTCCTCCAATAGCCTTCAGGACAAGGGTCGTTAGTTATGCTCTTGGGCATATAAGGTTTTTACAGAAAGTTTTGTCGTAGATGCTTCAAACAGAGCTCATTCGATTGGAAATTGAGAGGACTAGTGCCTTTTTTATAAGTAGAAATTGATAAGAGGTTAAATGCTCCCCACGCCCATCATTTTCCAAAATACTTCCAATCAAAATTTTGATATAGCCATTTTGTTCCGTCTATCAGAAAGGTCTCGAAATTATGTCTTTGAGGATAACAGATCCCCCCAGCCCTCCGGGCAAGGGTTGAAAGTTATGCCCTGGAGTTATACAAAGTATTTATAGGAAGCGTGTCTATATAAACTTCAGAGGGTGATCATTGGATTGGTAATCAGACGATCTAGTGATCTTTTTAAGAGTCAAAGTTATAAGAGAGCAGCTACCTCCCCCCCCCACACACACACACATGTCGTATTTTCCCAAAATGCATCTAATAGAAAATTTTGATATGGCCATTCTATTCAGAATAGTCTAAATATCATATAACAAGGCCTTTGGGGTTGAAACAAACTCGTGAGATTAGTGAAAAGGGTTGTAAACTATTACCAGGGGGGATTTAAGGGTTTTATGGAAGGAATGGTTGTTTAACTTTAGAAAAGAGTTCAGTCTTTCTCTCTGAAAAAGATTATGTCAATTTAAAACGAACAGAAATTAATTAAGAAAACCTTTTCAACAAAATAAGTTCTTAAAAAAAGTAAAGAACTCCGTTAAACCAAAATGAAGAAAAATAGAATCAAATTATCTACCAAGAATACAACTACCACAAATCAGTATCAATAAATAAATGAAAACCAAAACAAACAGAAATTAAAATAAATAACAGAGTCAAACTCAAAACTATGAGAAATCAATATGAGTAGGGTTCTAAACCCTAAGCTTTCTAAAAGCCACTATGTAATTTGTACTTTACTGAAAGAATTCCTTTAAATGTTTTCACTTCTATAACTTTGAGAAATGCAAAATCATTTGAGATTTTAAGAAATAAATATCAGTATATGTATATTAAACTGGCGATGTACATTTTTTTCAATAACTTTTTTTAGATTTTTTCCGTAAAGTGCAGATTGTATTCGTGCTCGTTCTGTAAGAGCACCAATTTATCAATTTATGCCAATTGTCTCTACTGTTGGCTTCTAATAAGGTTGTTTTTTGCATTATAAATGCAATAAAAATTTGTTCTATTGTGTCAAAGATTTTCAATACAGCAGAGTTAAGATGTTATATAAATTAACACAGACTTTTGTAATGGTCAGAGATGGAAGAACGAAAATTTTCAGAGACATAGGCACTACTATTGAGCTCACAAGGGGGGTGTACTAGAGTCTGAGACAAGGGAACAGGACTTTTTTCTTCAAAAGTGATAAACGAGCGAACTGAATTTGTTTCCAAAGTCAGAGACACATCAATTGGATTTGAAACAAACTTTTTCTCATGGTCAGAGACATATGAACAGGAATTTTCAGAGACATAAGCACTACTACCGATCTCACAGAGGGGGAATGTCCTAGAGTCTGAAACAGAAGAACACGGTTTTAACCAAAGTCAAGTCAGTTTTATGAAAAACTGACCTGACTTAGGTCTCCTGCCGGGTGATTTTACAATAATTTTTTTTAATGGTCAGAGAAGTAAGAGTGAAAATTTTCAGAAACAAAGGTACTACTATCGAGCTCACAGGAGGGAAGAGTGCACTAAATTCTGAGATAGGTGAATAGGACTTTTATTTTCCAAAGTGATAAACGAACAAACTGAATTTGTTTCCAAAGTAAGAGACACGTCAATTGGAATTGAAACAAATTTTTTCTAATGGTCAGAGACATATGAACAAGAATTTTCAGAGACATAAACATTGCTACAGAGCTCATAGGGGGGATGTACTAGAGTCTGAAATAGTTGATTAGGGTTTTAACCAAAGTCCGAGAGAGATGAACTGAATTTTATTCAAGAAATTTAAAAACATTATTAAAACATTTTATTCTTAGGGCACTGAAGTCAATATTATACGGATAGGAAAGAGTATTTTCCACCATGAAATCATTCAATCAAAGACTGTCTACATAAATACTGAGAAATTCGCTGTAAGTATACCCACGACATTGGAAAACCGTAGCTTTTGTTCTATTAATTTTGCACTCGCTCCCGAGTTTAAATAACAGATTTTCCACTTCGCTTAATGAAGTTTTGAAAATGGGATGTGTACCTTATGGTGGTTTGGACATCTACATCGAATGCCCCTACACTTACTTGCAAAGTTGATCTTTGACTTTGACCCTGTAAAAGCCAGTTGAAAGCGACCTCGCGGCTGACCAAAGAAGCAATGGTCCGACAGCGTATCCTACGTAGAAAAACCCTTTCTATTTTTGTATTGAAACCGGAATTTCCTAGTAAGACCATCAAAGACATAATAACTCTAAATAGCTTAAAAAAGGATGGTTCAATTAACATTAAAAAAGCATATAAGAGTAACACTTCAGTTGTGATGAATATTGAAGAGTGTGAAGACTATGAATCAATATTAAGGATTTTACTAAATGATGAAAAACATACAAAAAGCTGTCGCATAATCTGACTTACTCTTTTACAAATAAGTTTAAGAACAAACTAAAGTGTTTGTAAGATAAAGGAAAAACTGCACCTCAACTTTATTACAAATGCCTGCCACGCAGTTCCGTGTGCCCTAAGTTATATGGACTTCC